>JBAJFG010000579.1:0-481340 GCA_037903475.1 Ancylostoma caninum | reverse complement strand
GTATGTATGTATGTATGTATGTATGTATGTATGAACGGAGGGTGAACCGATCGGGACCAAGTTTTGCATGTAGGTTCTCTGGGCGCCAGCGGAGGTTATACGCTACCTTGCACCTGGGATTATCGATTGATTTATCGTTTATATCGACTTTATTGATCTTTCGTTATTTTTGTCCAGGGGTCGGTGGGGACATGTCTTCTGGGGTTTCTCAATGCGCTGAGTACGAATATGACGATCATTTTGCGCCAAATTATCGATTTATTGATTTTTCTCTATTCTTGGTCATGGGTGGTAAAGACATGTCTGCTGGGGTATCTCAATATGCTGAACACGAATATGACAACCATTTCGCACGAATTATTAATTTATTGCTTTTATTGATTTTTTTCCATTTTTGCTCGGGGACGGACAAGGACATGTCTACGGGGGTTTCTCAATACGCTGAACACCCCTACTACAACCATTTTGCGCGAAATATCGATTTTATTGATTTTATTGGCTTTCTTCTCTTCTGCCCAATGAAGCGGTAAGGACATGTCTCCTGGGGTCCCTCGATACGCTGAGTATGAGTATGGCAACCACTTTGTACGAATGCATCGATTCATGTCACCGAACTAGCTTTGCTAACTTTTCGCCCCCAAATCGATGCGAGAGGGTCACCTGGGCTTCGCTAACATGCTGATCACCGAAATTACGGAGATTTTAACGTTTTGATGAATTTATCGGTGACAGTAGTTGGCCTCAGCAGTGTGATGTAGCCAAGGTAGTAAAACACCCGAGCGAAGCTGGGTACGGCAGCTAGTAATCATATAATAATAAAATATCATATAAGGTACCAATCTAAGTATAGACCACAACAGTTGCTGGCCTTTTGCTGTTTTTACAGCTGGAGCTCCACTCCGCTGCTCCAAAGATCCGTGGACTATGACGCAAAAATCTCGGTCGGGCAGTGCTCCGAGTCACTGACTTTAGCAAATCGGTTCTCGCTCAATAGACATTCTCACCAAGTTTGGTGCCTTTGCCCGAGACCGCTCGACAATAAAACGGGGTGGGAAGTATCGGGAATAATAGGAATAGCTTCGAGATTACTCCACCCAAATTTGATTAGTCTCATGCGACGTTATGGTAAAATTATTATCCGTGCAAATGCAGTTGCAGAATTTGCATTCTTGAAGTGTTCGCTCCGAACATAATCACATTCCCAAAATAAAAGTAAAAAAAAGTGGTCGGCGTTAATCAATCCCGTCACGAGGGATGCGCCACGCATTCGACTTCATCTGCATCGTAGAGGCGTTGAATGCGTATGTGCCCTCTACAATGACTTGCGGGGGGCACCCGATGTACCAAGTCAGTGCTTCATCCTCCCAGACTCCTCTGGTACCAATTTACCGACCCCGGAGGGATGGAAGGCTTGGTTGGCCTCGGGCGGGATCGAACCATCGATCGTGTGCGTGCGCAGCGAGCCTCTTACCACTGCGCCACACGCGCCCATTCCCAAAATAAGACGCAAAAATATGCCTCACATTCCGAATTGTTCGCGGAATCATGCACTTCAAAAGGTATTCAAACATGTTAGAAACCTAATCGATATTCATTTTAGAAGCCATCGAAAATGCCTATGCGAAAACAGCGGAAACTTATGTTACAACCTAATAGATAATTAAGTAAATAAATAACCAAATAAATAAATTAATAAATAATGCGCGATAAAAAATTTCGATGACCTTTTGTTCTTGTGAATGGTAGCTAACACTTATGAGTCTGCATGACAGGGAAATGCAAAATGCCATTAACACGAACGGATCTAGCCCTTTCACCTGCAGATTGAGAGAGAGAGAGAGAGAGGAAGAGAGAGAGGGAAGATATGTGTCATCAAAATCTATGGTCCTGTACTTGGGTGCTGATCCATGAGATCGACCGAAAACGAGTGGAAGATCAGGAGGACATAGAGGATCGGAATGTCAACGAGAGTATCCTGCTCATTTTTGTTGGGCTCGTGCAGCGTTGTGGCTCGAATAATAAATATTTGTGAAAGAGAGGCTAACGGATTTCTCTCCCTTTTAAAGGTTCATTCTCGAGTCAATAAACTTTCTATAACATATCATAAAAAGTTTTTTTTTTCAATGAATTGTGCGTGAGACTAACAGTCCAATGTGGTTAATGAGTGGGTGAGAAATCGCATTAGTTGTTGTCAAGCTTTTGAAAACTGCTGAGCGGGAACGGCTGGATCCTATTTAACCATTTGCGAATTCTGTTAAGAAGTCCATGATTCCTCGCCTGTGAAAAATACAATCTTGACCAATTTTCTGCCCCCATTACTGAAGACACGATTGGTGGGTTTTTTCTATGAAATCTTTCTCCTGTAAATTAAATAAATAGTAGTTTCACGAATTTTTTTAGAAACTGTTCTCCTCACCGCTTATCTTTTTTTTTTAGAAAAAAAAGAAACCTCAACGATCGTTGAAATATGGGAGGGCTTGAACTTCTCCAACCCAGTTTCTTGCATCTGCGACAGGATAGTGAACTCATTCATGAAAGGAGGGAGCAATGTGGTCACAGTAGCGACGAATTTATCACTGATGGATACTGTGATATCCTAAAGTTTTAACTTTGCAACAAGATGCTAATAGGGACAGACCTTTCGAACCAACATAACTTTTCATTAATGGGAAATAACAGGAACATCAGAATTGAAGGAGTAATATGCTCAAGCAAATCAGGATTAATCGCAAAACATAACCAATCAAAGCAGCTCTCCTCACCGATGATGTGGCATTATATCGACTAGAGATCAAAACGAACAATCGCGATCCGAAGAAAATCCTCCTGAGGAAGGAGGGTCACCCTCTGCGTCGATTTCACTTGGAATTTAACTTTGATCAAAGTAGGTCGCACAACTGTTTCACGCTTGAGCTATCAGGTGTTCTTGCCACTGTTAAAAATAGCACTCACGCAAATTTTCACATCTGAAGTACATAAGTCGTATGTTGTGTAGTCGACTGTAGGAGAGTACAAAGTTATTCATGCTTGTGGCGCATCAAAGTTTACGCACCTCTCCAAAACTTCGCAAAGTTTTTGCGCCCACCCATAGCGGTGAAAATGGAAACGCAGTGTGTTCGCGCGGCAGTCGCAATGGCAAAACTAAAGCCCCACACAGAGTTTTGCCGCCGGGCGAGTCGCCCATGTCGAATCATACCGGGCTGCTATGCAGCGCGAGCTCGCCGCGGCAAAACTCGCCAGGGGGGTCACTCAGAGTATTTTGCCGCGGCGAGCTCGCCGCGAGCTCGCCCAGCGAGCGGCGACAAGGAATGCCTCGGACCATTTTTGTCGCGCGCGGCAAAACGCGCCGATGGTATTTTTCTTCGTAGTTTCGCTAATCTTTCAAACAAATTGCACTTCTCCAGTGACGAACATTTCGTTATGTTTGCTTATGTTTTTAGCGCTTCTCACTTGACGTTTTCGATGGGTGCCTACCCGTGAACTAGAACATTTGATGGGGTATCCTTCATGTTATTTTTTGTATTCCTGGTATTTTAGTCATTGATGACAACGATGTAGCGTAGTTAGTCCTAGAATGCCATCTGGAGGTGGTAGCCAGGAACAGTAGGGATTACGTTAATGAGGCACACGTTCCCTAAGTGGACACCAGGTTCAGAATAATAATTTATAGAATACACAGAAGAGGCATTCCTCGTTTGTATCGTTCAATTCTAACAAGGAATTCTTCAGAAATTCAAAAGAAGTGGAACAATTACTGCGGGTATAGAAAAGATGCCCTAGTGCTAAGCGACGCGCTATCGCCCGACTCTGAGTGTCCCTAACGTCGCTGAGCGGCAAAGGCTTGCCACGCCCCCCTCTTGCCGCCCGGCGAGAACTCGCTCGGCGACAAAACTCTGAGTGGGGCTTAAGAATATTGCTGACCTGCTAAGATTTCTCTTCTACCTCCCTCCTTTGCACTGTGTATCGGCGCGTAAACTTTGACGCGCCGTAAGCCGTAACCGTGAATAACTTTCACGGTTGTATGAGTGCGCTATATTTTGGGAAAAAAGTCCCTGCGTTTTTCATGGGCATAGGAATCACTGATTTCCACGTACGTTGTCAATCACACTGGATGGTTTGCACAGCCCCTCCCCTCTTCTATTAAGGCCGCCAGAGACAGAGCAGCTTGTCAGCACCATGTCTACGAAAAACTGCTTTGTTTGAGACGACTCACCTTGTAGCCTGCAACCGTAACTCTTTGATAAAGTTCATGAAATGAGTAGGGAACAGAACAAAATTGAGTAGGGAGCAGAACAAAATAAGTTGTGTATGAGTGCACGAAACCTGTCGGTAGTAGTGAAAATTCCCGACATCCGAGTTTTTTGCTAGTCATGGTGAAATTTGAGTGGAGAAATCGAGCATACACAATGTGGGCGACCACCTCATATAGACCATTTTGGGGTTTTGCACGAATGCGTTAGCTGAACTTGCACATTGTTGAGAAATGGCATCAATAGTGATTAATTCTTACATCTGAAGCAACCTTGGCGGATAATCGCCTTTATGTCCCACAAACTGGGAGCCCAGAACGAGAAGCAACTTCGAGGCCAAAATTGTTCTCTCTAAAACAAGCACGCTTCTTCTGTGCTGTCCTTCCAGCAGTGAAGGCTCCTCTATCGTCGTCACTGATATGTAGCTAGCCAATTCAAAGGTGAAGTGGACGATATGCAGGTATAGGCGAAGATTTTTTCGTTGGCATTGGTATTTAAGCATAGATAGTCTTGCTCAAAACAGGTAAGTATTGGTGTCCTAGTATGTTAATATAAACTTTACCTCTGACGACTACCGCTCGCGCTTCAAAAGAAATGTAAGCAAAAACGTGTATGTTCCGGAACAACTTTAGCGAAAAGACGGAGTCGTGGCAAAACACTCATGGGTGAAATCACGAATATGAACCAATTCATGGACAAGAGAGCTAATAGGAATGGAAGAAAAAGGGGAGTCAAGGCCTCCTGGACATCTTTTGTTTGTTTCGAAATACAGTGTTGCAGAATTCCACTAATTTTCGTTGCATTTGAACAAGTTCCCAGCGATCTTTTTCTTTTTCATTCAAAATACTGCAATAGTCTAGCATTATTGTATATTATCATGATTTTCTTATATAGAATCTAACAGCAGAAACCAAAATCGATTGTTTGAGAGGAATTACTAAAGGATTTTGATGCGAATGGCCCTGGGTACGGTCGGATTAGGTGTCCCCCTGGACTGTCATTAAGTTTCCGTGTGGAAAATGATGTTAATACTGTTGAGGAGGATCCCACGAGCTTACATTTTCTGAGTATTCGAAATGCAAAATGTCTAAAAATTCAAGAATTCACATATATTAACACCAAGAAAGTCTTGGATATATGTCACAAAAACACTAAGAAATACTTAGTATGCAAGCAAATAGTCCAGGAGGGGTCTGCATTATAATCATTTGAATGTAAAGAAAATTCACATATACACAATAGCATAGATGGACTTATGCTTTGGTATCAGCTTTTGCTTGCGATATGGCTAATTTTTAGTGCAATTTGACCAACTTTAAAGAAAAGTAAAAGTGTCGAGTTATTCGACGTATAGTCGAATAACTGCCTTCTTCGAATAATCGATATTTCGAACAAGTCGATTTTCGAACCTTTCCGAATAGTCGACAATTCGAATAGCTCGATTTTTGGCCATTTTCGAATAGCGATATTTCGAGTCATTCGGAAGACGATTTATTCGAAACTCGACTCGATTTGACTCGGCCGAGTCAAACGTCTAATGTTCACCGCTAATGTCGTACCACATGTGGAGGGAGCGCGTTGACCTCTCTTGTGTTGAACTTGATGTGCAGTGCACATTGTGCACTAATCAGAATGATTCTGTAAGCCGTACAAGGCACACTTTACTCACTCTCCCCGCATTGCTCATTCTCTCCTATACAATATGATGAAGATAATCCACTGACCACGCCTGTTGTGCATTCGAACTATACAAAGTCCAAGAGACTCAGCACACATAATAATCCCCAATACAGTGCACTAAATTATCACTTATCGAGTTTTAAAGACAGTACTCACGAAAACCTTCATCTTGGGAATTTCGCAGCAAGTGAATACATATACCAAAAACGATCTATTTCAGAAAGAAAAGCAGTTAAGATTTCCGCAAATGCTTCCTCTAAGACAAAATATCGACGCTAATTTTGAAATAAATCGATTGATGCAGTGCCTTTTTTTCAGCAATGAAATTATGGAAGGAGTTTACATCAAGTCATTTTCCATCTTCTATTCGACAATAGCGTCCTCTACAGAGCTAGAGTAATTCGAGCTAGGATAGGCTTTCGTGCATTGGTCAGATATGTCCACTGAAAGACTGGTCACGCTTTGAGCAACAAGGCCATAACCACCAAGCAATACATGCGAACACAAATCCTCATGGATTTGTAGAACTGAAAGATCATTGACAAAGAAGCTTGTTATAGAAGCTGCAGGCATTATTTTGGAGACTCCTGCCAAAGAAAGTCAACAAAGACACAGGCGCTAGAGCATTAATTGTATTACTAACAAAATAAGATGTGAATATCTCTTATTGGAAGTTGCAACATTATCCACTACCTGAAAAAGTTTGTGCAATTTTACGTCGGGAGTCTCCCAAATGTTCTCAACATGTATGCATCGCGGGTGCTCCCAACTTCTTTCAGCTGGGAGATGCTCTCAGCCGGGAGAAGATGGGGGAGCGCTCCCCACTGGGAGGAGGCATGAAAGTGGATAGTGCATGATCACTGCTAACCGTGAATTTTGTATTACTGGTAGTGGAAGTTGTTGGGCAAAGTTATGATAGAATCAAAAAAATCAATATTTTGGAAAGGTATTTTCTGCCAACTAATAGATATCGAACACGTACTCGTGTTCAAGTTATGCTATTTCGAGAAACGCGCTGCTGTGGAATGTAGAACTCACTTTAAGGGCAAATGATTATGGGCATCGCAGGCATGCAAAAGGAAGAATTTTCTGCTCGCCTCTGTCAGTCGGTCCCGAATTTTCATCCGAACAAACTAGAATAGCAGAGTCGAACGAAATGCAGTACGTAGGTTTAGGCTAAGAGAAGACTTGTTCAAATCTTTGCAGCTCCGTGGTTTCACGTGAAATATCGACTTCCACTTTGCATCGCCTTGTCAGCTAATCAACCCACAGTTCACACATCACCACTTGTTACGACGGTGTAGACTTGCATTCACATCTACATTGCTACGAAACCGCCTGTACACAGTTTAACAGACTAATTAGGTAGTGTTGTTGAATGTAAATAAACAGTTGGAAGAGAAAATTCCTCACAATGATAGTAAGGAAGAGTAGCACGCTCCAAATCGCTTATATCGAGTGAAGTTTGGTCTCCATAGAATTTAAGTTTTCCACTGTCTCTTGCTCGTCATACCAAACAATATTATGCTAAAAAGTCAAGGAGATCTTTTAACGAGGGCAATGTATCAACTCCGGATGACATAACAGGAAGTGGAGGACGCAGAAAGTGGGTGGAAGGGGGGGGGGCGTGGGAAAAAGTGAGGTCTCCGCCTTTCTGGGGGCCTGGAGCCGAAATAAAATTAATAAAAATATTAACCTACATTGTATTGTTTATATTAAATAACTAATAATAGCAGTCTTGGTCACCGCGGGTAACAAGCCATGTTTTATGGTTTCAATATTTCAAGAAGTACGTAACTCATCAGGGTACAACCCGTGTAAATGATCAGCTCAAACCATGGCACTTGGTATAACAACTATAACAACAGCAAATGTTCCACGAATCGCCCTCGGATTTCTGCATCGTCCTGTATTACGTATTATGTATCCTAGCACCTCCCACAAATGAGGAGGAAGTGGATTTTATTATATTTCACAGGAATTTCAGAAGAGTATGAGCTCAAAACATTCTCCCTGAAAATCCTAATACATTTTCGTCCTTGAAAATCCTAACACATTACTATGACACCCCTAACCGAACCTGAAACTTGAGGACAACAAATTTATCCTGTTTCCACTGAGATTCAAGGCAAAATCGAACTCCACAATTTCAAGTAGAGTTACGGCACGAATCGGTATGGTGCCTACAACTGTACAGTTTGCAACTACCCTTTCACAATTCTCTACGAGAAACAGTCGTCTCAATTTTTCTTCAAGCCTAAATAAGGATACTAATTACGGATAGAATGTGAGATAATGTTGGACGACGTGCTGAATGTTCAGCCTAAAACACCTGAAAAAACTCTAGTCCTAAACGGATTCTTCCCAGGAAAGGAAGACAATCACTGCTTGTGTATTTCGACAAAATGAGTTAATTAGCGATCGAATTACTATCTCAGAGACAAATGAACATGATTTTTACAGTGAACGTCATGTTATCAACGGATCGTAAACATTTCCTCAAATGTGTTCTTCCAAAATCAGTCATCCTTAATTTTAATGGCTGGTCAGCTGAGTGCGGGACTGCGCCAGTGGTTACGGAGACCATGTAAAGGACTAAATAGACATCCATTCCCTCATCCGAGCATATCGACTATCACTTATCATGAAGTGAGGATATCGGTACCTATGAAACAATTCACGCTCCTTCCAACACCGCTGGCCCCTCCTCGTACTATGAACAACCTTTGTGCGTGCACATGAGTACTATCAGAAATCCTTTAGAACAGAAACACAACTGATCATAGGCTAAAAGTGTGGAAAATGTGCGTACTGTGCATAGACGTGCTTAGTGGCAACTGTGCACTTCTTTGACGATAGTGTCTACAGACATGTGACATGCAAGGGCGCAGCGTCATGCACTTAGGCGTTGTGAATCGAGAAACGAATAGACAGCACGGTTTGCAATGTATCGAAAATCGCCCTTGAGATATCTCAGTGAACCTGAAAAACGTTAACTTTTCTTTAAGAGGAAAGAGCGAGAATGGTAGTATTTCCTATGGGATCCTCTGATGCGACGACACACGTTGGACTCTCTCGGGAATAAGTGGCCGATAATTCTTCGGCGGTCCATCTAAAAATCGATCAATGCGCATTTAGAACACAGTAGACATTACTTTTTTCTTATACTGAGCTAGAACGTCTTCCAGTGTTTTTTCTGCTTCTTATTGACTACTATACTAGTAGTAGCTTACATAGTAGCTAGTTAATCAGCAACTTTATTGTTGAGTCACACAACATTTTACTACTCATAACTTTTTCTCCCACGTCATGTCTGTGCCGAACTCTGTATGTGAGTATCACGTTCCATACATGTTTATCATTTCATCTAATACCTACAACACTACAGAGGAAACGATTATTTCCAGAAAACGACTGAAAAAAAAGTTTTCATAGCAGAAAGACTGTGTACACCTTCGAAATGCATCCTGGGAGAAATGTGCTTCCCTTCGTACGCAGTTACTGCTGCGATCGCGAATGACTTCATTCTTGTTCAGGTGCTACGCGTTTATCGACTGCCGTTCAAAAGGCAAAAAGGCCAGGTATGGGAACGGGTACTAATCTTCTAGTAGGCTATCTGTGAGGCATCGGCTACAGCGAATCTCTATTCATAGTGCGGTGGAAATGCAGGTGTGTGATGCATAGGCAAATCAAAATACGACGAGGCCCCCCATCACTCGCTCTTTCTCTATCTCTCGCCACCCCCCGCATACGCTAATCGGACAGCACGCGAAGCGCTGGAGGAAGTTATTTGGACGTTCTGGCACGTGGGGAGAGACCCGACGCTGCAAGGAAACGCACGTGTGCGGGCTGCCCCCAATCACACGATGTCATTTCAGAGCAAAGTCCACGCGCTGCACATCGCACGCACTCGCCTACAAAACTGTTCATGTCACCGCCGATCTTCCGCATAAACACGGTGGATGTGCCTATCTACGTCCACACACTAAATATCCCCACAGGCCGACAACGACTGCTATTACTTGCATGCTCTTAAAGTGACTGAAATCGAAACAATTCCGCTCACCTTTTCATGATCAAGGAAGCGCGATTTTGAGGTTTTTAGTGCATGTGGATCCAATGACGTCACTTATCCCCTTCCATCCTCATCCTACAGTACACATTTGCGAATTTCGTAATCACCACACCAAAACGGAAATGCAAAAAAAAACAAAATGTGCACTGTGTTCAGAAGTGGACGGAATCTTTAGTGGTAATGTCCGTGAATCCCATGCCGTTGAAATGAAGCAATGTCCACAGGTTTTTTCACATTTGATCTACTTAGCTGCAACTATGAACGTGAAAATCATTCACTCTCAATTCCCTCACACTTTACATTACATTCAACACCAGTATGGCGCATTCCGCCTCAAGTCATGTGGTGAGATTGACGGCAGTTCTCTAATTTGTATGTAGTAGGGCGAAAAACAGCGCAAATCGTTCACGTGATATCGTCATGCGAAGTACTTTCTCGGAAAACGGCTTGTGTCTCATCGATACAACTCGTTATGCACGTGGAGGTGCACTGTCTCCAAGTGTATTTTCTGTTTGGGTATTCGATAGTTCGTGCAAAAAAAAAGGATGGATGACCACTAATCCGTAGATTGAAACGCCAGACATGAGGCACTCAGATGATGTGTACAAGCCTAGTAACAACATCCTGAACCCCAAAGCGGACGCTGCACAGTCCATCAAGTGCCAGTTTGTGTGCAGCTGTTCCGGAACTCTCACTCATCTTCTGCAAATCGTTAGAGTGACTCTAACGCGTATTTCCTTCCTCATCGCAAGTACTACGGTAAGAGAACCGCACGGTGTTCTGTTTTGATGATGAGCACGAACTGGGTATGTGATGCACCTTCGCGGAGGTGTGCGGCCGCCGACGAGTTCTGCGCCCTCCGCCTCGTTAGAGTGGGGGTCGTCGAATGAGAGCATGTGCCTATCACGTGGCTAGGGGCCGTTCTCTGGCGCGTCGTCGCCACGCCCCCCGTCAGTCTGGACGTTTGTCGCACGCACATTCGCTGCTGCACACTCCTCACCAAATGGACGCCCAGTTAAGCATCAAAACCTTACTGACCGCTGCTAGACTTCTGGAAGGAGGTCATGAGGTCAATACCCTCGTACAACCTCTGCCAACTATGCAAGACGTACAAACTACTACACTCTCACCATCGCTTACTACCCAGCCACTGTATGCTGGTAGGTAGCAGATTCTATACTGTCTCATACCTGAATTGCTCTGTTAGGTTGTGCTTGGATGGTATTTCAGTAATAATGAGTAGTGTCGTTCTTCCATCAGTGGGCGTCACGGGCAACTCTGTCACACTTAAATTTGTGGTTTTCAGATACCATTCAACCAGAACTCAGGGATATTATCTCAAGGAAGATGCGCGTTGAGAGGAAACTATGTTCTGCATCAACTAGCGCCCAACCATACTGTTTTTCGTCACCGCCAAGGAAAAACTCGACAAAGCACAGCCGGTGAGTCAATTGGTAATCCATCTATGCAGCTTCGCTTTTCTGTCGCTCCCTCTCTTACTCAATTTCTTTCCTATTCTCCTTCATCTCACTATATAACTGTTGTGTATTTAATTGATAGCTCTGCCGCTATTATGCTCATATGTTTTGATACTGCAGAGCTGCACACAATGAACTCGAAAAAACTCGCCGGGCAAATCTGCGGGGATGCTTGGAGACGCTCAAAACTCTCGTACCACCACTTGGCGATGCCTCTCGTAATACAACGCTTGCGTTGCTGACGCGTGCCCGTGACCACATCAAGGTGAGGCCGCATGATAATCACGTGAGCCTTCTGCGTAAGATCACTCATCTCATGACTGATGTGACTTTGTAAGCAGCATTCTTACAGTTCCACTCTACCTCATGACAGGCAGAGTGGGGGAGGGGTTAGGAAGACGTGGTTTAGCTCGATTTGGCGATACATATCTCTTCAATACATATCTCTTCATCTTCTTTATCTAGGGTTAAGGCTATCCCAGCTTTACGTTGAGGTGGGGAAACACCAGTGAACTCATGCATCCTATCCCACTCAATATCTTTTTTGGATGAGGAAATAATCCCGGAAAGTGGTATTGAAATCCATTGTTCACTTCGCTCTGAACAAAATTTAGATTTGCATCATGTGTCTGTACATACAATAAGTGACAGGTGAAGTGATTAGTTGTAATGAAGATGAGCTCTTACAGCAACTGGAAGAAGGGAACGCGGCGCTGCTTCAAGAACGAGATCGGTTGGAAGACCAGAAGTCGATGCTGCAAAATGAACTAGAACGTCTTAAGGAAAGCACGTCCCAGTCGACATCTCGTCCTGCCTCCACCACCTCCCGTCTTTCACGTGACTCACCCATGTTCCTTGAATATTCTCCATCCTCGAAACCAGCACGATCTCCGCAGCCCATCATTATTGACCCAATGGCAGAAGGCTTGCTCCCAGCGTTGCCTATATGCTATCCTCGGCCGTCACTCTATCCCTACCTCGATCTCACTCCCTCTCATCCGTGTGCCTCGTTTGAAATGCCATCATTCTTGCCAATTCATCTCCGTGTATGATGATCGTCATCCATAATTTTCCGTGTCAATAAACTATTTGTAGATTGTCTTGAATTGCTGCCGTGACTGGAAAGGCACGGAAGAGGTATTTCCACACTGCTGAAGTGATTACAAATGATCCTAGCCGCATGTGCACTGCACGCTCCTCGTGGCGGACGCGCTAGCAGTTGTCGCGACCGGGCGCGTTCACGTGACTTTCCGCTGCACGCATGCGTGTTGTGGGCCGATGCTGCCATCAACAGCGATACTGTTTGTTTACGTAAATAACACACGCTCTGCGCATGGCTTCTGATTGGTGCACTGCTCCTAGTATGTAGGCGAGATAGTCGCAACTGACCATTCACGTGCGGAGAGCGACTGGTAGTCCCAACTGGTCGTGAGTGTTTCAATACCTTTTTCTCGTGCTGAAACACGCATTTGTTGAGCGGCAAAACGTCGCGCTGAAGACGGTGTGACTGTGACGAGAATGCGAGCAAAATAAGAACTTGTAGGTGGCGTCGAGCTTGTTTCCCCGCAACCAAGGGCGATGCTGTTTTCCCTGCTGCGGCAAGCCAGGCCAGCACAGATATGTTTGCATTCATCAGAGCACGTGCCAACCAAACAACGTGCGCGGCTATTCGACCACGCAGTCAACTGTGCGAGCGACGATGACGCATCCCAGCGCGCACCCCCTCGCCGCTTTCCACGTTCCCTCCTTTCCGACCGACCCACACACGCTCTCACGGCACTTTCGCGTTTAGGGAGCGACGCACCCAATCTAGAGCTCATACAGTTCGTCCAGGATTTTGGGAAAGGACTCCTTCAGAAACGATAATACATATGGTTTGTTGAAAACTCAGTGGATGAATGAGATGCGGTGAAAAAAGAAGTGGATTTTTGAAATAATTCTCTGTGGGAAACGGTCACTGTATTTATAGCAAAGAAGTCGAACATTCGCAACACCCATTTTGTTTCTGGTATAAAGAAATCCGTTTGAAGAAGTGTAAAAGCTCGTGCACGTGAAGACGGCTTGCTCGCATGCTAAAATTCTTAGCATGAATTGTTACTTGACGTTGCCGATGACATTTTCGATACGCAGGAACGTAATTATAATGAAAGAGAATATGCAAGAAAGTCGGACTTCGGCAGTGCATCGAAGGAGCTGCTTCGATGAATCTTGGTTATCTTCCAATGGTTTCAGTGCGAAGAATTGTTTTGCATCCTTTTTTTATTTTGAAGATTGTATGCGCCATAATAACGTATGCAACAGTGCAAAGTTTTGCATGCTTATTAGAACATGGAAAAGCAAAAGCAAAAATGGGAGCAACGTGCAGACATTGTCTGGTTTTTCTTCAGCCCTTTATCTAAAAAGTAGAGTTTGTCTGTGATTATTCCCTAGTTCTAGTTTTGGGGAAAAGCGCTTTGGAAAACGCACGCAAACACCGTAAAAACTATTAATGGAACTGTATTGCCACAAATGCGGAGTTTCGAGTTTTACATTGTTATCTTAGTTAATATCTTGAAAGTACACGAATTTGCTAAATATTTAGCTAAACATTAGCTACCAAAGGAGTTGACCACCGCGATCGTACCTATATTGACTTTACTTGGGTCTAGATTTGTAAAACAATGCTATCTACGTGCAGCAGCGCCGCCGAATTCTGCAATATATTGCGTTATATTAGGACGCACATTCGTATATTATTATTATTTTATATGTATATTCTGTATATCTCATTGAGTATACTTGGATATCATTTGTACATGCCCACGTACTCGTTGCGGTGGCATTGAGATGGGGTGTGGGGTGTGGGAGGGAAAAGGATGGGGTCCAAAAGATGGACCCGCACGGCCAGTATATCCGTACCGAAGGTGACAAAAATAGTTATAAATCCAAAAAAGTGGCAACAATTATTTGAAAACTACTATCAGAAATACGGGGCTGGATATAAGCTACGTACTTCTAGATGATTATTCACTTTGTGAAGCGTTTTTGTAACACCGTTTTCCTAAAACCACTTCCTATGCCACCCAAGCAGTGGCGGACGCCGGGGGGGGGGCGCCCCCCCTCGAGAATGGGTCGGTAAATTTTTGAAATTACTTTACAATACAGATAAAAATCTTGTATTAGTTTATTTTTACTTGTTTATTTTTATTATTATTTTTAATATAATTTTTATGAATTATTTCTTATCATAATTAAGGTCTTTATTAATCTTACTTTCCGTCCGGGTCTCCAAAACGGCGAAGACCCGAATTTTTTTCCCACCTATCCCCCCCCGCCCACTTTCTGCGTCCGCCACTGCACTCAAGGTATACGTAATTTCTCAAGCGATAACCCTAAACCGCCTCTTGCAAACCCACTAGGAAATTTTTTGTGTGCTAGGCACTGGAAGAAGACATGGGATTACTTGGTGAATTGCACTGAAGTTCTTACTATAATACATTGCCTGTAATATTCATAGAGAACGGAAGTAGGGTTAAAAAAGTTGGAACGTCAGAATTCGTGCTGATAGCTTGTATCTGTATTTTATAGTGCGAGTATACTCAACTTTCAGAACAAAAAATCCATTAAAATACCGAGTATTATTACTATCAGTTAATATTCGTCTTCTCGACGAACAGCAGTCTCCACGCCCTTTTCTGCTCTGGAGAATATCTGAAGCAAACCTGTATTCATTTTTAACTGAGTATGGGCAAGAAATGATAAAATGAGAGGAATATAATATAACCTATGAGTAAGCATTACTGTAGCCCCATAACACTCAGTGGTGAACAAACTCCAATCGTTCCAACATGGCAAAGCCAAGGAATAACTAGGAATAAATCTGATCTTCACAATGAGAATGTGTGGCTTTGTTTGTGCACTCTTTTGCGTGCTTCACAGTTCTCATTTAAACACAACATCCTTTCCTTCAAAGGTGGACTAACGCCACATTTGTATTTGAGACATCGTAGACCCCAAACCGGTTCCAGTGATATACGTACAGTTATTTCAAAACAGTTGTGAAAAGAAAAGAATCGTTTTTTTTTAACCTAATCGATAGGCATGCATGAGTTGAGTCAGCAAAACAGAGGTCATGTGCTTTGCTAATACGTCTGATCTGTTTGGGTGGTCTCCCAAGAATTTTTGGGGCTCTGACGTACACTGAATTATATATATATATATATATATATCAGTGGCGGACGCAGGGGGGGCGGGGGGGGGGCGCGCGCCCCCGAGAATGGGTCGCCAAATTTTCGAAATTACTTTACAATACAAATAAAAATCTTGTGTTAGTTTATTTTTAATTGTTTATTTTTATTATTATTTTTAATATATTTTTTATTTATTGTTTATTATTATAATTAATATTATTATTAATTTTATTTTCCGTCTGGGTCCCCAAAACGGCGGAGACCCCACTTTTCTTCCCACGCCCCCCCTCCCGCCCACTTTCTGCGTCCGCCACTGATATATATATATATATATATAATATACATATATATAATATATATTAACATGAGGACATTGTAGTGAACTGAATAGTACTAAGATATAATAGTAAATGTACGTAAACACATAGAGAATTAGGCGCAATGCCCACGTGGAGAAGAGCATGGAAACTGGTTACGGCTAAAGGCCCCCTCTCACCTAGGAATCGTTTTTGAGATTAGCGCATGAAATGAATCTTCACTAGCTGCTGATCAGAATGGTATACGTCATTCCCTGCAAAACTGCCGAAAAGACCTCGTTTTTGAGCCCCATTTCTTGAAGAGCATGTGGGCGGAGGAGGGAGACGGCATTTTCTGGGTGATTTACTCTCGGGAACGCACCTTTCAAGGAAATTTGAACTTGTGAAAGTCCTTTACGGAGTGGAAACTGTGGTTCATGCACCACGACCAACAGAGTACATGATGTGGAAGCCCTGTGATCCAGCATTGGCCCCGCCCGCAAGATGCCCAGAAGTTGGTGCTCGAAAAGGCCCTCTTCGGCAGTGTTGTATGGAATCACGTATGTCATTGTGATCAGCAGCTAATGAAGATCCTTTCCTCTCAGAATTCTCAAAACGATTCTGATGTGGGACGGGACCTTTACCGAGAGCTGAGAATCCCCGACGATCTCGCTGGCTTCGGCGTATGCATAGCTGCCAAGTTTCGTTGTTTCCAGTACGGTGGAATAGCTGCGTTGTCCGGTGTAAAGGCTTTCTCAAGTGACATTGGGAAAATTCACTACGTTCTATCACAGGTGACAGATAATACTTCAAAACCTAATGTTGATTTTTGTTTGGTCTAGCCATCGTAATTGTAATTACTATGCTTCATTGATCAGAGGACTACATTTTCGTAATCATTTTTTTTTTGTTATCGTAATTTGGGTCACCCTATCGCAGCATACGTGGATGTGCGGTATCGATGCGGTGTGTTAAGGCTATGCACATCTCACGCACATATGTTCATGTTTCATGCCCACCTATGCACATCCGATGTTAACGAGAATTCGGTTTGTAAGGCGTCTGTACAAGCGTTGATAACGTACGCATGACGAAAACATGCATGTTGCAATACCCACTCCAACGCCAGTCTTTTCATTTGCTGAGGAAAGACGTCACGGGAAAGGAGCAGCCTTCACACGCGCACACATTACAAAAGTGCCGGGAATTTTCCTTAACTTCATAAAAGTCTAGGAATATTTACTGATTCTGACTACTCTTTTTTAACGTTTTGCAAATTCAATTCATGGGGAAACCTCCAAGGCAGTACCCGCAGATGACCCCTTTCGCCTTTGATGTTCGTATGATAGTAGGTCCACGCTACCTCTGCAGCAGTAATGAAGTCACAGAAAGTAGAAACAAGGTGATCCCAGAATTCTAGTTTGTTAACCTTCTAGTTAGTTGAAACCTTTTCTTTCTTTAAAGATAAACTTTTATACAACAAGGAGTACCATTCCATTTCATCACTAATCATTGTAGAGAAGGAGGTAGCTCTGTGCGTGAATCTGAAGATTTGGACAGGAAATTAAGCCTACATATTTTGGCAAAACTGACGCTTGGGATATAAACTTTTCTGGTTACGCGCTAGGGTATAATTACCGTTCATGAACAACTAAGACGAGGGAAAGCTCCGAAGTAAGAATGAAATTGAGCCTAGAATTGGTTGCGTTCTCTGCCATGAATGCTGTAGTAGGCGTGCTTTCAAGCATGATTTCCCGAACAGTAAAATGAGGAGTATGTACTGGGTGACTCAAAGGTCTTTGGCTATTGGGTATGACTACTTTAATACAAAGTCTCACCACATCTTCGTGCTTGAGTCATTATCAGGTTTCGCACTTCCTCGACACTTTACAAAAAACAAGTTTATAACCGTTTTCTTACTTTATTTTATTTTATTTCATTTAGTGCACGTGCGCGGCACATGATAAAAGAGATAAAACAACAACAGCTTTCCAGAAAAAAAAAACACAAAATGGAAGACAAACAGATTACCATCATCCACAGTCGACGGTAAAGAGCTTCTTTAATTTTTTTTTGAGATTACCTGAAAAACAATGTTTTAGCCAATTCATCATACTCTGTGCCTCCCCTATGTGTGAAGAAATTCTTTTAAATTCCGAATTATGAATTTGGTTTCCATAGGAAAAGTTTGTTCTTACTTTCCCTAGAATTAAAAGTCGAAAAAGTTTAAAAAAAATCCAGGTTAAGACCACTATTATTCATTGTGATTTTATGCACGAAGACGAGGTCATTCCTTTCTCTGCTTTTCTGAAGTGACTCAAGTTGTTCCTCACTATACCTCTAGAGATAGAACTAAATAGGAACCCTCACGAATCGTCAGAATCGTCTTACAAAGAAGGCACCCTCACGAACACCTTCCTTGTAAGACGATTCTGAACCCTTTGAATTATGCAACATCCTTCTTCTTGATGGGAAAGAAGATATCAGTGCCATATTCTAACACTGTTCTTAGATTAGATTAATATGCTTTACTTAGGACAAGCGGATCCTTCGACTATCATGTAAAACCCGAAAGAGTTGGTAGTGTCTGCGCCTTGCGTTGTTTGCGACCTCGCAGCAGTAGGGGGTGAAGCATAGGTTGCTGTTGTACAGGAAATCGAGGTTCCTCACCTCTTTCAGGGTGCTAAGTGAGTAATTGTGAAGCATCTACGCTATTTGTCGCGATTTGACTGCCTTAAGAGGAGAAGTGAAGATTTCTATAATGATAGCGTTAACCTCCACAATTTGGGCCATGCAAAGACCACATCTATTGCTTATTGGATAAAGTTACAACGGCATTTAGAACTCAGGGTGCTGCAGAGTTTAATGTCATCTGAAAAAGCTTTGCATTTTACACCATTAGTCTCAGTTACCTGAGGCAGATTGAAGGAATAGATGTTAGACAGTATGAGATGTAAAACTCCACTCTACGGTATCCCACTAAGCGCGATTGTAACACCGGTGAAGGAATTAAGCAGCTTTTAGAGTTGTGCCGCGCCATATGATGAAGGATAGGACGCGGCAACGCAGAGAGAGCTCGCGCAGCAAGTGCCGCGAGCAGGGGAGGGGGTGCTTCCAGAGGTTTTGCCTCGCGCGAGCCCTCCGCGTCATTTTGCGAGCTCGCTCTACGAGTCGCGGAGTCGAATGTTCTGGAGTATTCTTTGCCGTGCGGCAAATCCAACGCAATTTCCAGAGCGAGAAGTTTCCCGCGGACGAGTCACCTCTCGCGCCACGCAGCGCCGCTCATCGAAAAATCTATGAAACCCGCTTTGTACTCTGAACTTTCGTACCACGGTGAGCCCACCATTATCCCATGGTGGGCCCCCAACCGACGGTTGGTCCACCATTATCCCCCGGTTTTAGTTATCCCACCGTTATAGGATCCACCTCCACTTATCCTTACGTTAGCCCACCATTGTTATCAATCTCACGGTGCGCCCACCATTTCCCCACGGTGGCCCCTCCAAACTCATCCATCCCAGTGTGCAATCTCCAGTTACCCATTTTTTCCCACTGTTAACTCACCGTCTCTCCATTCTCAAGGAGGAACATTTTGTGGTTGTCACCAATTTTTTGATAGTCGTAATCAGTGTTTAAACATCGCCGTAAGCACTCAGGCAGTGATATAACCCGTCATACAAAACTTTTCAGTGCCGTGAGTAATATCTGAAATTTTACTCTATAATTACCACTTCAGTCACCATGTAAATATTGTGGGTCATGACAGTTCGGGTCACCGCTTACGTCTCATAATAGTGCTATCAAGACGGTCCTTCTAAGACGCTAGCCAGCTGGTTTGGTAGCCAGCGGCCGGCGCGCCAACCCGGTCAACGTGAATGAATCGCACCCCTAATCGCGGAAAATAGGCGATTTTTCGTCTACAGTGGATTTTCCTCGTGCTAACTTGGAATATAAACTTGGGTAAAGTACGCAGCACTGCGATGGGGGCGTCCGTTTTGGACATTTTGTAAGAGTGGAGGAGAAGAACACGGTGAGACATGGACATAGCATTGACTATTGGCTAGTATGGTGCTCCGCATCGAGCCCATCCCGGAACCCCGGAGGCTCCTGTGCGAACATGAGGTGAGAGCTTGTCGTTTTGTGTGTCTTGTTCAACAAATATTTCTGCTCTTATATTTTCGTTAGAACACAAATTGTTGTTCCTCATTTCTTTCGTATTAGGTCCATTTCAAGTCCTTCCCTCTAATTACGGATTCGATCCGGAGGATGAGGCGTTTTCAAGAACACAAAAAGAGTAGGGTTTCGAGCTGTGGATCTAGGTGGATGTAGGGCAGGTAGCCGATGCGCACCTCGGAACACCCTCAAAGAGTGTTTGTGTGCCCAACTGAACGGCTTCATCCTCAACCTAAATGCAGCTCGACCCTCTTAATTATGGAATGTGAGAATTTCTGCAAGTCATATCTCTTTTTTAATTGCTTGATTCGTTCTCTGTCGTAGTAGGTACAAAACGGACAGTTTCTCATTTCCTTTTCTAACTCTTTCTTATTGATATTGCTTGTTCATCGACTGATTATTCAACTACTACTCTCATTTTACTTGGTTCCTTCACTAAGCAAAGGCTAGGAGGAAATTGATGAAAAAGAGTTGTTGTCCATGTGCAATACAAATATGGGATGATTTCGCCTCTGCTGCACGAGTAAGAGCGGAACTTTCAGAATAAAATTGATAACCCATATGTTGCCGCTCTGTTCACGCAGCTGTTGTCTGATTCTACCCTATTTTCTCAAAACGAATCTTTTACGCAGGGCATGTTCACAGCTAAGAACTTTAAAGTCACCTTACTCATTTATGGTAGTTCTTTCAACTATTTTCCATGAAAGATAAAATACGCTTAAGAATAGCTTGCACTCCCCAAATTATTTGCCGATGAGACTCGCCTCGTGTTCACTTCAGCAGGTTGCAGAACTTTCTTGTTCTTCACAAATATCTGGCTGCCGAGAGTTTGCCTAACAGGCCATGGATGTTAGATGGAAGACTTAGAGTAAACGTATCCATCCTTATGCTGTTTGAGAGGATGATTTTGAAGATGTTTTGCAATTTCGCTGAAGTGCTCTTCAGAAAAAAATTGCTGTAGTCCTTATTCAGCCTTTCCAGTGATTCAATCTCCTTCTTCCGAAAATCTGTATGGTAGCAAACAGTTGGCGTAACGATAATATTGCTCTCCAAGAAAGCTTATGTTCTGGTTTGGTCCTTGGGTGATCTTTTTTCTGTAACTATTTCTGGTGTTAGTCATTGATTCCAAAATCCCTTTCTTATACAGAGTGCGACAAAAATGCTCGTGAAAACGTTTATATTTGCTTCAGATAAAGCCACTTTTTTTTGCAAAATATCGAGGAAAAACTAACAAACAAAACGGTACTAAGAAAATAATTCGTCTTTTACTGGAAAGTTTGTTAGCTGCATATACATGTCCAATCCCACTAGCTGTGCTCCCACGGGGTAGTGATGAGAGAAAAAAATTGCCAATATGGTCCAGTTTATAGAGATGAGATCAGAACAAGAAGTTGATCGCGATACATCCGTATTTCTTCTGTGTACCCCCAACACAATGCCACCTAGAAAGCAATGTTTTTTTCTGAAAACGTCTGTTCAGCTACCAAACTTGGAGCTGTTCCAATAAATGAAATTATCCGTTATGTTCAGATAATGATGCTGAGTGATTTTTGCATTAAAATTGACGAAAATGCGAGAGAAGCCCTGAAGAATGTGCTACACATTCCACAGCTTGAACTTGCCAATGACTTCTTTGTAGGGATCTCGAGTTAAAATTGTTGATGACCCTTGACCGCATACTGTCAACGTCTCACCAGATGTTAATAATGTAGGAAGAATGCAGCGGATATCTCCTTTCTCGATATTATTCTCGGTATCTCACGGAACGGAGAAGTTGAAAGCTACTTTTCCTCTGCCAACGATAATTTGTGATTTAAGTTCTCATTACTTATTTCAGGAACACAGCTTTTTCACAGTTTACTTCTTCCGTGGTTATATTGTCTCGCTTCGCTTATCTTTGACGTTTTTGGAACTACGGAAGTATTTCGAGGGACTTCTTCAGCGCTCTGTTTTTTTTTCATCTGTTATCTCCACTGTGCTGGTGTCACTCATTTAATTACATCCGACTGGAAGGGGTGAGCACTTCGTTCCTCACTTTTTACATAGGACCATCTAACTTCACATAGGAAAATCTAACACGCACATTTCGTGCTACGATCGATCGATAGGTTTGTACTGACTACATATCTGATGACAATAAGTGGAGCCGAAACCGAAAAAAATGTCATGGTTTTCAGGAAGGTGCGGTTTCTAAAGCAGTAACTAATATTAGGAACTATGTGTTGCGAAGATATCAAAGCGAAGGACTGAATAGTACTCGAACTCTCCTACTGATCGTTGGTTTTAGATCTTCAAGCGGCTGTACTCAAGAGCCTCGAAAACTCTAAGCGACTAACGCTCACAACTCTTTTATGGTATGTTTCAGTGCAGATTCGAGTTCGTCGCAGCCGGCATGTGGTAGGATGAGTTTTAATACAATATACAATCCATGTAAGTAATCCTATCTACTGTTGCTCACTGCTCATTTGCGAAATATTACAGCATTTTTGATACAAAGGTCTCCTCTATTCTCACCCTAAAACCACCTTCGCGCCATCACAGAAAAAGGATATGCATGGGCTGGCTGCTGTGAAGGGTAGTAGGCACAGTTCTACGGTGAATTGTTAACCAACATTACAAGGAATGGGATTTGCTCAACCTCAACCTAACTAAGATGGCAGGCCGTATATCACTGAAGATTAATTCATCGGACAGGGAAAAAACATCTTGGCCATCGTTGCAGACCGGAAAGTTTTGATAATTAGTGAAAGCAGTCGGAAGCTCTGCAGATTCACTTGCGCGCGTTTCTAGACCGCCTAGTGGACAGTGGAGGCCGCAAGACATTCAGGGAATAGCTCCCATGGATGAGCTATAGATTTTGTCTTCTCAAATCCATTGAAGACCAAGCTTGCCCAAGTGAAGGTAGGATCAGGATCAAGCGCGATGATGGAGAAAGCCGACCTTGAGTACGACCTTCCCCCATCTCTCCATTTCGACTTCCGCAGCTTTACAATCTCCTCTCCCTTCCGCGCCTCACGATTTCTCTTCACATAAGCAGGCATATCTCATTCTGAAATGCCACAGACATCTTCTATCCTTTCCTCGTTAGTATGCTACTATAAATGATTGCTCTGGATATGAACGTTTTAAAACATGTGAAATTAAATAGAGCATATTCGACCGGTTGTGCACGTTATCGCCAATATGTTAATGAGTGTTCCCATTGTGTGCAGGCATCGCACTTCGTCATAGTTAGCACGGGTCGTAATATATGCCGACTGTCACAGCGTACGTTGTCATTCTAATGTAGACCTGGTTCCTTTGCAGACACTTTCCATGCATCATGGCACATCATTGACACGAACTGATACGAAAATGGATGTAGACCGTGATCAGACTAAATCACTAGTGGGACAATGTCGAGATTAGTCACGTGTCGCCATATGCGGACGTGTTCATGTCGCATACATGAGTAATTTTCTAAACTATAGCTCAAGGCACCGCTTTCGCTCTAGTCCACAGGTGGTGCATGGGAAATGCAAAGGTACAAAAGATGAATCACTCAGGCCGAGTCCTATCGTAACCCACTCAGGAGTGGGGCAAAGTGTTAGGTGCAACCACACTTGCAACGCCACATTTGAAGGCTAACGTCATGAAAGTGAGAGCTCATGATTATCTAGTGGTACTAGTTATTGGGTTGTGTAATAAGTTTGTGCGGTTTTTTTCGATTTGTTTTTTCACGGTGATATTAACTTTGCTTGATAGGCCACCGAGCTCATTTTGTAGCTCTTGATTTGCTCTTTGCAACCATTGCAATCTCGCTCCTCAATTCCCCCTTTACCTTGTTTTCTACCACATGGAATGTGACCCCCCAAATCGACAGAATTGAACCTTCCTGCCACCGACTACTGCTCCACTTCAGCCGTGGATCAAACGTGGCTCAATTGGCTAGCGATATTAGTGTCGTTTGGAAAGGTACCTTTACTGCTGCAAGGACAGCATAGAAGTGGTAAACCCACTTCAGACAGGGCAAATTTGGCATTGAGATGCTTCTCGTTCCAAACGTCAAGTATGAGGGACATGATGGCGATTATCCTCCAAAATCGCTTTAGATGTAAGGAATAATCACTACTGATGCTGACTCTCAACAATGCATAAATTTAGCAAACGCATTCCGTGCAAAACCCCAACATGCTCGATACGAGGGTAGCATTTGGCTATGCTCGATTTCTCCACGCAAATTTCAGCAAAAAAAAACTCGAATGTAGGGGATTTTCACTGCCACCCAACTCTACAGGTCTAGTGCAGTCATACACAGCATATTTTGCTCACTTTCCTACTCACTTGATAAAGTTTGTCCAAGAGTGGCAGTTGCGGGCTGCAAATTGAGTCGTTTCAAACAGTGCGATTTTTCGCAGACATAGAGCTAACAAGCTGCCCTGTCTCTAGCAGCATTAATAGAAGAGGGAAGAAGCTATGCAACCACTTCAGTGTGGTTGACAATGTTAGTGGGCAGCAGTGGTTTCTATGCCCACGAAAAATCGCACGAATTTATTCCTCAACCCAATACAACAAGGATTGTCCTGGAGGCTCCTTTCACGTGTTGCTCGTGACTGTAGGGTCTTCTAGTAGTTTTTTTTTTCAGACTTCGATGGATCTTACAGGATCCGCCGGGTATAAACGTCCAGCATGGGCACAAGCATCCCACTTGGTGGTTTCTGGTTATTGCGTCATCATAAAGAAGAGTGAATATTCTCTTTGCAGAGGACATGTTCAACGAGTCCATGCAAAGGTGTTCTCACTTGCAATTGCCTCCGTGATGAAATCTAAGGCTTACAAAAAGGGAGACGTCATGAAAATTGGTTTTTTTTGCTTCAATGGCCCAGTAGTGGTTGTCAACAGGCATAACCTTCTTCATGTCGCCATCAGTTTTGTGTGGATTCCAAAAAATATATGTTAGCTTTTTCCGAAATGACACTTTATACACCGAGAAAATGTTAGGTTGTCTCGAGACTTTCCCTCCATTTTCAGCGTTTCCTTTCGAATTAATGTTTCTTCTTAAAACTACTGAAAATTATGCTATATATGTGCCACCACTGTTGACAAGAACTCCTGCAGTAACAGAAGGGTTTGTTGCCAGCAGCTTTCAATTCATAATTCTTTCGCAATCCCACCAAACACTGAGCATTGCCTTCGTTTGAGGTAGTTCTTGCTTTGGCGGCGAAATCTATGCTCATTCGCGTTTGAGCCGCCCATATTTCCTCATGTGATTTACACAAGAAGCCCACTTCTCGTTACTGGTAACCAAGTTGGCGAACCGAGCGCAAATTTCTGTCAAAGGCTAAAAAGTTGAAGCGTACACTCAACGCACTTGAAGCTCGTGGCGGCTCAGATCATGATGAATACATGCGCCATATTTCTTCTTCTCTTTGAAGAGGTGTAGATGAAAAGCTACAGCTACGTGATAGCCCTGAGGTTCCTCTACCAGCTCGCAGGTATCACATGATGAATTCTTTCCAATCAGCTCCAAGAGGCACTCGTGATTCACTTCACCTTACCGGCCGCATCGTGGTCTCTGTCAAGTCCAAGTCGCCGTCTTTCATCCTGTGGAACCAAGTCTTCACTGTACACTAAGAGGTAGAGGAGAGCATCGCATGACATATATATTTTTTGCCGGATCGCTTTCGTTGCTGTGTTTCTTGAGCTCGCAAAGCTACAAAAGCAGAACATGCTTGTAGTCCATGACGATTTTTTCGGTCATAATCACAACGGAACGGTAGGATAAACTGACGATTTTTTCGGTCATAATCACATTGGAACGGTAGGATAAACTGACAATGAATTCCGCTACTGGAACATACACCGCATCACTAGGTAAAAAACTTTTCTTCTGCAAACTTTGATCAATGCCCCATCTGGTGATGCTAATGCTACCCATTTCCTAATCTTTGGAACTTGGTGTTTTAAAGAAGGTTGCTGGGTGACGATGCTGCGAGATCTGCCGGCAGTCTGAGAAGAAGCTATTATTGCCATTACGACTTCAAAGTTAGGAAAAAGGTAGACGCTTCCAGAACAATCTTCAGAGCACATATTGACACTAGTTAACAGAGGGCCACTTTTCTTTACTTCAACCGTCAAATGTGGAGTTGAAGAGTTAGCAAACACTTGCTCAACGCCTGAATTTATCACGATGAGACCCGGCCTGGACAATTCAAAGATACCATGTGTTGATTAAGATAACTGCGGCGATATCAGTTAACCACGTCACGCAAAACCTCTCCCAGATGTGGCCAGCTAAGCCACTTACTAAATCGCTGTCATAGAAAACATTAGGATTTGGTTTAAGAAAGTCTGGTTTTTACTAGTCAAAGGGGTCTACCAAGAAATTGAGATAACGGGTCTTGATTGAAGAGAGACCAACACAGTAGGATGTCGATTGAGCACAATTTGCTTCTTCCGGACCTTGCGTCAGACTTCGCCATTGACCGCAACTGTGACCTGATACCGTGACTAAAAAGGACATTTTGTTTTGCATGGTTTGGGTCTCACAAGCTATACATCACCTCATCCTATCTGACCTCCGCGTTTCTTTTTTTTTTTGGGCGAAGGAGCATGGTTGCTGGGGAACTGTCGCCAAACCGCGAGCTCGCAGTTAACTACAAACGTGGAGTCTTATCTTTGGATTGGTTTTTGATATTCGTACAGAAGTAGAATCTGAGTGAGGTGTCCAAAATATATCGTACACTAAAGGTAGACTACTGACACAAACCACAATTGCTTGGGCCCTCATAGAACGATTTGCTGCCCATTTCGAAACGTTTCATGTATATCACTGAAATCATCGATCGCATCCAGCTGGTCGAGGATCTTACTCTATATAAAGCGCAGACCCCCCCCCCCCTCGCCGCGCGAGGGATGACAGGTCACGCTGTCATTGATCCACTCTCCTCGCCCCTCCTCTTTTGCCCGCCGCCACGGGCTCAATTGCGAAAATTGACACGCCCATGGTATATGTATGTGTACAAGAGAAAAAAAAATTAATCGTAAGGATGACTGCATCGCTGTGACCAACGAGTTGGCGCCATGCCAAGATCTCTGCACGTTTTGATCTACGGGGTCGGATGCGGGGGGCACCGTCTTACTACTAGTAGTGGCGTTACTCTCACAAAACAACACCAAGATCCACGAATTTTATTGAAAATTCACAGAGAAATCGATTTTTGAAACCAAGACGAGGGATTTGCGCCTTTTAAAACTTCTCGCCAATTTTGAGCAACCGTGACTTGCGCAGTTGTCTACTTAAAGGCAGCACCCGCTCAAATCTTCATGTTTGAGATTTTGCTGGATTTTGGGATTTTGAGGGACCTGGAATTCATACCCAACAGCGCCAAACATACGAAAAATTCACGAAATTTTGGTGCTGTTTCCCGTGCGAGTATGCGCGCTCCGTTTGCCACTCATGGGTCCTGCCACGCGAAGGTCAAACAAACATTGTACCAAGCGACGGCTTGTGTGCGCTGGCACATGCAAGGCTGCTATGTTCGCGTTGTTCGCTACTTCGATTTGGACTTCCTCGCAGGTGAGTCACGATTCTTTGTTTCGTTGAACTTTTGTGATGTGCTAAGAGTGTGTTCCACTATTAACGGTTCAACTCGGAGTCGATGATTGCGGCGGGTGTTGCCTTTAAAGGCAGCACTCACGGAAATATTTGTGTTGAAGATTTCGCGGTATCTCGGGGTTTTAGGGACGATGAACTCATCGACAACGATGACGTAGCGTGAAACATGCGAAAAACACAGAAAATGATGGCGGTATTTCATGGGTGTCCATGGCGCGGACGAGTGTTCCGTGATGGATTACGAAATCCTGCAAACGATACGAATTCCACACAAAACCCTCCGCTAGACCACATGCACACATCCTGTCAACGGCGTTAACTGGCACGACGAAACCCTTTTGTCCATAGCGGCAGATGTGTCCACGGTAGTACCTTTGCAGGTAGGCTGCCATCCACGGTGTTCAACCTAGTGTTGCGATTGTCCAGCGGCCGGCTACATGGTAAGCGACTCATTTCAGAAGTGAGAATTTCCGTGAGTGCTGCCTTTAAGTGGTGACATTATTGCACCTACAGTGGTCATTAGAACAACTGCCTTTGTTCAAAATTGGCGCAGAATACAGGCCATGTTCGAAAACGATTTTTGCTAAATATATCTTCCAATTCAAAAATCAGACGCGCAGTTGTCACCTGTCGAGCCCGTAAGATTCCGAACAGAATAGCATAGAATATTTATACTCGCGGTCATTCTGACTCAAGGCTATTTTCTTTACGGCCATATCACAAAATTTTCAAGTATCACTTGCTGGTGCAAAAGCGGATGCGTAGCGCTGCTGCTCGATGACAGCTTCATTCATTCTCTGAGTGAAACCATTGCGAGCCGGTAACAGTTCCATACACTGGTGAATGAAACCATTCCAGGCTTGCTCCCGTCTTCGCCTCAGCTCGCGCTGGTGATTGCGTAATACAGAAGGACGCCCGACGCGAAAGTGGCACAGATCGGGCATCTTTCTCCCCCTGGAATCCTCGCTGAGAGTGAACGAAAATATCAAGTTTTATGTAATGTATCATTCTGCTCACGATTTTATTCTGAAAACTGCGCAACATCTAATTTTTCCAATCAACCAAAATATCCTTGTTTTTACGTTTTGAACGATTTCTCAGCCATCTGCAATTGCAGTTCTGCGATTTCAATGCCACTAGTCCTTAGTGACCTTGGCAATTTGTTTGACAGCGGTGCAAAGCTTAGTTTTCGAAGTTAACAGACACATCGTTCTTTAAGGCTTGAGTTTGTGCCGAATTCACACCATTTTGTGAAAACGTTCACTCGATCGAAATGTGATCGAGCATCCTCGAACTTTGACTTTTCGCACACTGTTTCATGTGAAGAATTTGAAACTGCTGTGTCCGAATTATAATGTATCTTTCCATATCCTTTTTTTGGGCCCGGGACTGCGTCCCGCATCCGACTTGCACTCACCGTGATAGGTGCCGGTTCATACTTTGGACACCATCGGAAGTGATGGTGAGCTGACTCTGAAGTCGATTGGTGACCCATTTGGCGAGGTTTGTTTGGCAACCTAGAAAACGGGTTTGCAAACAAGCCAGGGAAACGAACTCCGCCATATGTCTTGCCAAACATGATGTCCCGCCAAATGGGTCGCCATGCAAACCTTGCGAAATAGGTCGTCATGCAAACCTTGCCAAATAGGTCGCCATGCAAACCTTGTCAAATAGGTCGCCATGCAAAAATTGCGCTTTGACATTGTACATGAGATTTCGCCACTTACTCCTGTTTCCTCCCATTGCCAGGAGAGGCCTCCAAAATTACCACATTGTTCAAGCTTTACATTTAATGGTCAGATCCAGGAAGTGGTTTGGGTGAAGTACTTCCTCAAGCATTTGAACCGATGAGATCCATCGATTCCGTGCCTGGAGGCACGAAGTACGTGGACGTCGCCGTGGTGTTCAGCCGGCTGGGCACTGTCGTGCGTGTTGCGGCGAGGACCACGGAGATATCCTCATCTAAAAATCAGGCTGTGGATTTGCTCAGCTACACACTCTTGACTGACACCGGCACTCTCTTAATATACGACCCCCTTTGAATTGCGTACCTCAAAATCGGGTAACTGAATCGGTTCATCGACTGCAAAGCCAAGCGCATGTGCCTGTCCAGGAAAATGGGTCGTCAGCATACTTTCCTGCAATCTATGTTGCCAAACACCCGGAAAATAGGTCGCCAACATATTCTCTCACATTTTTGTCTTGCCAAACAGACTCTAGACCCATTCTCCCGGAAAATGTCTTGTCAAACAAAATTTTAACCCGTAAAATGTCTTGCCCAACACATTCTCTCGCCAAATAGGTCGCCAATGGACTTCAGAGGAGGGTATTGATTTGAGGCGTGCTGCGAGTATTTTCTTCTGTATCTACAAGCTTATGAGCTTTACATTAGGCCTATTTATTTCTGAATACCGTATCCCTATTTTAATTCCGCAGAATCCATCGCATACAAAAGTTGAAAGGGCACAGAACAGTTTCACCAGTGATCCTATGATGCAGGCTGTTGATGTCACTTATGATAAAAATCCTGTATTTGGGACTGGGGATGGAAATTTTGATCTTCCATCGCTTTTTATAACATTTCAGATCCACTTATGCTTTATGCTGAGCAAAGAATGCACTTTGCTTCGCTATTACGTTATCTTACTATGAAATCGAAACATTTCTACGTGCCGGGCAGGATCTTATTATCTGTCTTTACGATATAAAACTACTCCCACCTCTCTGAAGTACTTTTCTTTCAAACGATGGGTCTCCAAAAAGCTTTTGTGTCACTAGTGCAATGAGTTTATTTCTGTATGCTTTACTCGATGTTACTTGATTAGGTCATGTCATGCCATTGTCTTTTTCACGTCTACCTTAAGTGGCGTAATAAATAATAAAAAAAATTTCTACGTGAGGTTACAGAGTTTCCGATTTAGCTACTATCTTCTTTTTCTATTTCAGTTCATTACGCTGCCTATTCGTGTTTAAACTATTGCTGTGGTTTGTTTCTGTTTTTGATTCACGTGAGCGCGTGCTTGGGCAATAAATGATGATTGTGACAAAGGCTGCGCCGGTTGTGACTGACGATGCGGACAAGTGAGGGGCACTGAAGTGTCCACACTCAGTGCTAGTGCTGTCTACTTCCCGCATAATGATAAACATGGCAGAAAGACACATGTTCCAGATGAGCACCCAGTTTTACTCTATACACTGTTGAATTCTTTACAGTAACCAAAATATGTGATTATTATTGTAAGCCAGTTACTACCCAAATCACCGTCACATCTGTCCAACACAAAAGTATTCACTCAACCACCGATAAAGTAAGTTTTTGTGGGTGGTTCGGGGTGAGGATACGAGATTATTTAAGGCATGGCCTAAACCTTAACCTTGCATTCTATAATCGATAACAGCCAAAGTTCCAGAGATTCGACGGATAAAGGATTGCGAACAGCATTGAATTTCGGTCCAACTAAAAATTCAAGATGTTTTTAGAAGTCTGGGAACAGAATTTTCCTGTTGCTATCATAGAACATGCTTCATACGGCTTCATCAGAGCGTGCGTCATATTAATCAGCATCACTCATCAGACAGTTTACCAATGTCTGGAAAGCAAAGCGCCAAACTCACAATCAATGAATTCGAAAATGCATCAATGCTTGAAATTTCAAAGAAACGTCAAAGCGATTCAACGCCTGAATTGAACAAGTCCCAAAGAAATCTCGAACAATCACGCATACCAAGGCTGCTTCTCGTGAACAATTACCCATTGATGCTCGTGGGGCTGTTCAGAAATGTTTTCCAGGCAATAAGTAGAGAAGAAGTGCCCCCATCCGTTGGGCGGCGGGGCGTTTGGGCTCAGCTAAAAAAGGTGTGAATATCCGCGTGACTAACGATGCCTCGCGGATATTCACACCTTGCGCATCCACCAAGTGACAGCCGTGCAGGCTCAAGCAAAGGGGCGTGGCCGCAATGCGTTCGACCGGAGGCCCCCACTAAGAGCGCGATCGAGGCTCGCCGCGCGGCGGGAAACTCGGAAAACGGCGCCGCGCGCGGCCGCGGCTCTGGATGGGTGCAGCAACGTGGAATAACTATCCATTTCAAGTGATACACAAGTAATCAGCCCTGAATTTGCATAGCATCAGGCACATGCCGAAATCCTACCTAGATTATGAAATATCCATATCTCTATTCTACAAAACTTGAAAGGAATGATAACCTGTTTCACATGAAACCTGGCATTATACCTGGCAACTCTATTTGTTAGTGTAGGAATGAAACGCATCTGTCGTATGCTTGGAACCGAATGAAAATCGAATGAAACAGTTCTTTCAACTATAGTTTGTTCAGTTTATTGCCACCATCCGAAAAGTTGCAAAGTTGAGAAGAATTTAAGTACCAAAACCTTGTGGTCATCCATCTTCTCTCTCGCCACCCCAACCCCCCTCTTCGGCATGAAATTATAGCAGTGATGGAGATAAGAATTTGGGGAGAGAGAATCATTGGAGTGAATTGTACTAGCGAAATGAAATAATATTTAGGTTACAAGAAAAAAGTACAATACGATGACAAAACGACAGTATGCATAAACTACATAAATAGGCACATGAACTACACCAAACTGATTCGGAGTTTTCAAGTCTGTAATTTAAATAAGATTTAAATAAAAATGTGATTTGAATTTAAAAAAAAACCGCTGATTTCAGGAACTTTATTCTACACATAGGGGTTATTTGACATGCTGATTACGGATCTGACAGCTATTCTGTATCAAAATGCCATTCTTGAAGCGTTCTAAGCGTGTATGTGATTTTCAGAATCTTCTGAAACGTTGTAAGCTAAGGTTACTTGACGTTTTTATCCCGAATACGTTTTGTATCGTGATGATCTTTTCTAACAACTGAGAAGCATGGTGGGTGTAATTTCTTTTCTAAGACTACTTGACTCATACTTATAAAGTAAAGTTGAAATTTCGAAACTACAAAGGAATCCTCTGGATGACAGAGCTTGCTTCTAAAAAGAGTGTTGAGCTCTTTCTTCGTGTGCAGAAACCTTTTCAAAAAGATCCCGACGCACACAAAAACTTTTTTTTACGATTCTCTGCTCTCTATTTTGTCACAAGAAAAATATATGAAAAATAAAATGTTTCCTGTGGAGGAACAATTTTATGTAATAATTGAGATTCTTTGTGAATATTACTAAATACAAGTTCGTTCCACATTTCTCGCTCAGAGTCCGCAGTCCATTTCACTGTTGCATTCTTAGTTTTGGAAAATCAATGCTAACAAAACAGGGAGAGAGTGGCGATCTGACGGCATTGTATCCTAGAGGTACGCCTGCAGGCACATCATGTACCTGCGGGGCTTTTCTTACACCTCATACGGCGATGGATTCATGATCGATTGCGTTGGAGAAAATGCAAATGTAAATGGAGAACAAGAAATTCTAGAAAAATCCTACAAAGCATCGTATGTAGTGATGAGCTTCGCTGGCTTAATGTTCAATTTCTTAAAACCGTCGAACTTTTTCAAAATTTGAATTGCGGTTTTATTTGAACTTTCTTGGACATCACTCCTCAACTTCTCGACTTCTGCTTCCTCCTTAAACTCTTCATATGGGCTCGGTATGTGGACTTGCTATGGGCGTGCCCGCTACCCGCTGCAGCAAACACGCAGAATCTCCAATCAGATTCTTTTCATTCCTACACTAACAAATAGAGTGGCCAGGTATAATGCCAGGTTTCACGTGAAACAGGTTATCATTCCTTTCAGGTTTTGTAAAACAGAGGTATGGATATTTCATAATCTAGGTAGGATTTCGGCATGTGCCTGATGCTATGCGAATTCAAGGCTGATTATTTGTGTATCACTTGAAATGGATAGTTATTCCACGTTGCTGCACCCATCCAGAGCCGCAGCCGCCGCGGCGCCGTTGTCCGAGTTTCCCGCCGCGCGGCGAGCCTCGATCGCGCTCGTGGTAGGGGCCTTCGGTCGAACGCGTTACCACACCCCTTTGCTCGAGTCTGCACGGCTGTCACTTGGGGGGGGGGGGGGCGGTCGTATGGCGCGATTCTTCGGGTGGCACTATGGACAGGCTGACTCTGGGGCACGCTACTACCACCCGATTACGGTCATGCGTAGCGGTTTGCGTGGATCTGCCTGACGGAGCAACTCGTCCATCCAACCATCATCCGACCGTAGAGAAGGACTTTGAGCTAGCGGTTCCAGTGGTTTCTAGGGTATACGGATGAAAGAACGTTTCGAACATGAAGCTTATCTGAATACCCAAGTGGATGTACTGTCGAAATAAAGAAATTTCTACGGAATCTCAACGAATACTCTGTTAAGATAGGAAGTTTTCTGAAACATTCGAACGAATACTCCTAATACAGAATCTTTCAAACTGCTGAATAATTGAATTACTCGAAATTTTGGCTTTCTGATGTTCTTGAACATTTCAGCGGTGCTAGGAATGACTTCTATTAGGTCGTCAAGTATGAAATGTCCGATTTTATGGGCGGTCAGTTTGACAGTCTCTATCTTCGAAGATTTATTAGATCTCTTCTCGTGTTTTCCATTATGAAGGTACATCCTTTTCCTTTCAAAACCACTTCCTGGCTTTTCGATCATATATCTTATACTGCATCTTGCTTTAGAAACAAAACTCGAAATCTTCTCATGCAAAATCGAACATTTCATACTTGACGACCTAATACCAAAGATGAATTTGACGACCTAATACCAAAGATGAAAACCTGACGCCAAGTTGATCTATGTAAAGATTAGTTCCGTCAAAATTCTATCAAGTCTATGTAAAAGTGCAGCGCATAAAGGATTGGAACCCATTTCCAAAGTTTCGTTACATAGAGTTATCTTCAACTCTGCACGCTCTCTTCCACAGTAGGATAATGGCGGAAAAGTGGACGAGTTGCTCCGTCAAGCAGATCCAAGCAAACCGCAGCGCGTGACAGTAATCGGGTGGTAGTAGCGTGCCTCAGACTCGTCCTGTCCATAGTGCCACCCGAAGAATCGCGCCATACGACCTACACCCCTGTTGAAGTCGCCCCAAAGACCATGTTGGGACACACCTGTGTAGCTTCTTTGCTTCTGTTTCACCAGCATGATGGATGGTGGCGGGGCGTTTGGGCTCAGCTAAAAAAGGTGTGAATATCCGCGTGGCTAACGATGCCCCGCGGATATTCACACCTTGCGCATCCACCAAGTGACAGCCGTGCAGGCTCAAGCAAAGGGGCGTGGCCGCAATGCGTTCGACCGGAGGCCCCTACCACGAGCGCGATCGAGGCTCGCCGCGCGGCGGGAAACTCGGACAACGGCGCCGCGCGCGGCCGCGGCTCTGGATGGGTGCAGCAACGTGGAATAACTATCCATTTCAAGTGATACACAAATAATCAGCCTTGAATTCGCATAGCATCAGGCACATGCCGAAATCCTACCTAGATTATGAAATATCCATGTCTCTGTTTTACAAAACTTGAAAGGAATGATAACCTGTTTCACGTGAAACCTGGCATTATACCTGGCACTCTATTTGTTAGTGTAGGAATGAAACGAATCTGATCGGAGATTCTGCGTGTTTGCTGCAGCGGGTAGCGGCCACGCCCATAGCAAGCCCACATACCGAGCCCATATGAAGAGTTTAAGGAGGAAGCAGAAGTCGAGAAGTTGAGGAGTGATGTCCAAGAAAGTTCAAATAAAACCGCAATTCAAATTTCGAAAAAGTTCGACGGTTTTAAGAAATTGAACATTAAGCCAGCGAAGCTCATCACTACATACGATGCTTTGTAGGATTTTTCTAGAATTTCTTGTTCTCCATTTACATTTGCATTTTCTCCAACGCAATCGATCATGAATCCATCGCCATATGAGGTGTAAGAAAAGCCCCGCAGGTACATGCTGTGCCTGCAGGCGTACCTCTAGGATACAATGCCGTCAGATCGCCACTCTCTCCCTGTTTTGTTAGCATTGATTTTCCAAAACTAAGAATGCAACAGTGAAATGGACTGCGGACTCTGAGCGAGAAATGTGGAACGAACTTGTATTTAGTAATATTCATAAAGAATCTCAATTATTACATAAAATTGTTCCTCCACAGGGAACATTTTATTTTTCATATATTTTTCTTGTGACAAAATAGAGAGCAGAGAATCGTAAAAAAAAGTTTTTGTGTGCGTCGGGATCTTTTGGCAATTTGATACAGAATAGCTGTCAGATCCGTAATCAGCATGTCAAATAACCCCTATGTGTAGAATAAAGTTCCTGAAATCAGCGGTTTTTTTTTAAATTCAAATCACATTTTTATTTAAATCTTATTTAAATTACAGACTTGAAAACTCCGAATCAGTTTGGTGTAGTTCATGTGCCTATTTATGTAGTTTATGCATACTGTCGTTTTGTCATCGTATTGTACTTTTTTCTTGTAACCTAAATATTATTTCATTTCGCTAGTACAATTCACTCCAATGATTCTCTCTCCCCAAATTCTTATCTCCATCACTGCTATAATTTCATGCCGAAGAGGGGGGTTGGGGTGGCGAGAGAGAAGATGGATGACCACAAGGTTTTGGTACTTAAATTCTTCTCAACTTTGCAACTTTTCGGATGGTGGCAATAAACTGAACAAACTATAGTTGAAAGAACTGTTTCATTCGATTTTCATTCGGTTCCAAGCATACGACAGATGCGTTTCATTCCTACACTAACAAATAGAGTTGCCAGGTATAATGCCAGGTTTCATGTGAAACAGGTTATCATTCCTTTCAAGTTTTGTAGAATAGAGATATGGATATTTCATAATCTAGGTAGGATTTCGGCATGTGCCTGATGCTATGCAAATTCAGGGCTGATTACTTGTGTATCACTTGAAATGGATAGTTATTCCACGTTGCTGCACCCATCCAGAGCCGCGGCCGCGCGCGGCGCCGTTTTCCGAGTTTCCATATCCGCGAGGCATCGTTAGTCACGTGGATATTCACACCTTTTTTAGCTGAGCCCAAACGCGCGCCCTCCTGATGGATGACCAGCACTACTCATCGAATAAACACAATAGCGACAGAGGTGGAAATGATAGCATTAATTTAATACATGACAGCCTGACCAGGGATGTGTGGAAATAAAATTTTAAATCCCGTAAAACGTAAAACGGAAAACGGAAGGCCAAAAATGGGCGGAAAACGGAAAACGTAAAACGGGAAACGGAAAATTTTTCCCAATCATGGGTTTGTGACTAAAGGTCTTCATAAGCACAAGTGGTGACACTTTCAAGTAACTAAATAACTTCAAGTCCATTAATGGTGCTTACTTCAAACGTCTAGAATATAGGTCGATGAGTATTTGTCCCTCACCTAGTTCTGAGAGATTATCAGGGTTATAAGATCAATAAGTACGTTTCTCAATGTTTAAGGAGACGAGAAGCTGTGAAGTGCGAGAAGTGCGACTTTTTTGCTTCACTTTGGTGCAGAACTATTCTGCAAAAAATTAGATAAAAAGGCAACTATGGTAGCTATTACTTTGGAATCTGAGGAGGATCATGTTATTCACAAAAGATCCTGTTGGGGCGAGTTAGCGAAGGAGGAAGGAAGAGAAGAACAGCGTGTGGAGAACGTGAAACAAACCAGCCCAAACATTGCGCAAGACATCAGGCGCCAACGACGCCATTGTGGATTACGATGTAGCCTTGTGTCTTTGACGCTGGAAGAAAGCTTACACCATGCTTTGCTTCGCAAGAATGCTTGATGCTCTAACTATGGCACGTCACAGTTTCATGCAAATTTCATACCAATTCACCCCACATTTCTGTGGAACCAAGGTGTTTTTTTTAAGAATTTCAAGGAGAGCAGGGGAATTGTGTGGCATATCTGGAACAGTGGTGAAGACCAGCAAAATCGCAACGAAACGTTTACGCTGCAGCTGAAGTGAAAAAAAGAAATAGTTCCAATTTCGTAAATGGCGATGTCAATTTCGGAGCCATTGCTGTGAACTCATGCACATACATTGCGCATCAGAACACATGAACCCTCTTCAGGACAGGGAAATACGCAGAAAACAGTGATCCCTCTCCCTCCATAATTTTTCGGGATTTTCCATATTCCGGGCCAAAAACCCGTAAAACGTAATACGTAAAACGGAATGCCAAAAATGGGCGGAAAACGGAAAGCGTAAAACGGAAAACGGAAAATTCCGCACACCCCTGAGCCTGACACATTATGATAGTGGCATAAGTAAACTATTTGTGTAGACGTTTCGTGGAATTCGTACTTTTCTAATCCCTGGCCCTTCTACGGAAGTCACCCCGTAGGATGCCCCAACATCCATTTCGAAGCTCCCTTTCCAGTGTGCCATCGAACGGCTTTGGAGTGAAGAGAGGCCGCACACTCCTCCTCCAGTCTTTTATCGGCACCGCCGGTCTGCAGCCTGTATAATGAACTAAATGGATGAATTCATCTCTCTGTAGCCTGTATAATGCAATAATCCACGGAGGTGCGGCTCTATTCGGGCGGACAACCATGTAAAACGCATTAATTTGGGATTCTCCCAATGTCTTAGTATCCAGAGGGGACTTCTTTTTGAAAGCGGGCTTCGCTTTCGTTCCAACCCTACGAAAGCTCGTCCTGGGGTATGCGAGCAACTCACGACGCTCTACTCGGCTGACGCACCATTTCTTCGTTTCTTTGTCAGCGCAGCTGGAAGTTGCGCTGCGATGGGCCTCAGCTCATCTGCGATGAGAAATCGAGCAGCGAGGAGGTTCGACTTACCACTGCGCTGACAAAACCATAACACTGGGAGGCAGCTAACAAGGGAGCTACTTGGATAGTGCGGTTGGTGTGGTTGTTAGTAGCCAGGTGAATATTTCCTTATACAACTTGCAACGCTGATTTCGCATTCGTTTTCAAAATCGGCTAAACTGATCTCTGAGACGGATTATGCCCATTTCTGGTGTTGCGAACATACCGTTGTGAAAAGATCTTCGTCATTTGTTGATCTCATCTTGACAAACTCCAGTTTTTTCACCAGTGCGTATTATTCTTCGGCCGATTTCGAACCTGCGCCTACCTGTCTGAGGAGAGCCAGAATTATTTTTGTGCTGAGAGGTGTGTTCGTACACTAATCTCAGGGCTTGCACAAGAGCGGCAAAAATGGGCGTAACTCATCGCGGAGAGCAGTTTGGCCGATTTTGAGAATGGATGCAAAATCGTCGTCGCAGGCTCCTTAAGAAAATATATGTACGTCTTGCTATGAATGGTCACACTGACCAAGTGTCCTTTCCTTGAAAGCTGCTTCGAGCGAGATTCTCGACTCTGATCATCGCAGCTTAGGATGACAGAGGTCACTGAACGTCGTAACCCCTGATGAAGAGGGGAGAGGGATTACTACGGTCCCGTCGGTGCCGCCTTTAAAATCTTACTCTATATAAAGCGCAGACCCCCCCCCACCCCATCGCCGCGCGAGGGATGACAGGTCACGCTGTTATTGATCCACTCGCCTCGCCCCACCTTTTTTGCCCGCCGCCACGGGCTCAATTAAGAAGATTGACACGCCCAATGACACGCCCATGTATATGTATGTGTACAACATGGAAATCTTCAATTAGGACATCTAATTTGCAACGAAAACGGTATATCTTGGATTTTTAAAGCAGAATGGGAGAACCACTGATGAAGCAAGTGTGATTTCGCAATCAGAGCCGTGAATCATCCAAATACAGCAGAGTTGTACGGAAATTTTCGCTGCACTCCTTCTAAAGCATTAAGTAGTAATAGCAGTTAGAAATTAACGGTCAGGGGAACAAATGGTACACTCCATGAGCTCAATATTGTGCTTACAAAATAGGAATAGAACGTTTACGCAGTTTATTCCTGTTAAAAGCTAATTGTGCCCGAACCATAACAATTTCGACTTTCAGCGCCGCGAAGCGGCGCTCTAGCTCGGGGTTCCTTTTTTTCAGAGTTTACCTAGCCCGGAGGTAACGTGGCACACGACTCCGAGTCAGAGCGCAGCGAAGCGGCACTCTGGCTCGGGGTTCCTTTTTTTTCAGAGTTTACCTAGCCCGGAGGTAACGTGGCACACGACTCCGAGTCAGAGCGCAGCGAAGGGGCACTCTGGCTCGGGGTTCCTTTTTTTCAGAGTTTACCTAGCCCGGAGGTAACGTGGCACACGAGTCCGAGTCCCCGCTCTGGCTCGGGGTTCCTTTTTTTAAGAGTTTACCTAGCCCGGAGGTAACGTGGCACACGTGTCCGAGTCAGAGCGCCGCGAAGCGGCGCTCTGGCTCGGGTCTGCGAAATAAACGCGATGTCGCGTCGGAAGCGCCGGCTTGCCATAACTCTTTTCATTGTGATCCATTCGAGACGAAAATCGGATATTCAGAATCAGCGGTCTCAGATTCATCGGATGCGCTGTTTAGAAATTGAAAATCTCGAAATTTTCGCAACTTTGATGACGTCACGCCAGGCTGGCATTAGTGACAACCCGGTCTGCGTCAAGTCTCACCTAATTGTATCCTCAGGTACTATAGACTCAACGCAATCTCAGGAATTCCTGGAAAACTGGAGGTTTAAGGATAGGAAATAATTCTTATCACAAGGAAAATATAGATTTTAGATGACTTCTGTTTTAGATCTACATTCTAGAAATTTAAATTTTGAAACTTTGAAGTTTAAAATTTTGAAATTTTCATTATAGGATTGAAGACGGGCGTTTCCACAACTAAATTTCTGCACTTGTATAGTAGTCTCCACCACAAACCGCATTTTAATGAAATTTTCACTCTTAAAATTTATACTAAAAAAGCATGGTTTGGCAAGTTATAAAAATTCCATTTTTAGATTTCGATCATCTGTGATTCCAGTTGAGTTTCAAAGGATGTGCGTTTTTTCCAATGTTTCATATTGCTACGAAGTCTTTATGTTTTTTCTTCAAATTTTATGAACTGCTCATAATTCGAATACTAAATCCAAAAATCCTCTATTTCACACATTGGGAATCTGCATATTTGTTAACCACTTGCAGTTTGCATTTCATGTGAGAAAATTGCTGCTTCACAGAAGGGATGATGTGCTTTCGTAGTCCCATTCTCTTCCGTTCCCACCGGAAAAAAAATGAGCCAGAAATTAGAACTTGACCTGAAGAATTTGCTTCAAAATTCAAGGATTCCATCCCTTTCATAAAAGTCTTTATCCTTTTCTACATCTTTTCCTAATTTTCCATTCAAATCGCCTTCATGCACTACCACCCCCATAATCCTCAGATCATTGCAGCTGCCACAACGAGGACTCACTAGCGCAGCCCCAATGCCAGCGCTGCGTATCCTACAGGCATGCACCGCATTATCGATTGTGGAAAAGATCCAACGACATTTGAAGATCAATTCTACAATGTATGCGTATTTATCAATAAACACACGTTGTGAAGATGAATCTAAGAAATTATTCTTGGCAAAAATCAATATTTATACAATTAACTGTGTCGAGATGTAGCCACAGCTATTTCGTATAGCTGGCTGAACGTAGATGTCCTGGCTAAGCCAAGCAGTGTAATGCCAGCCTCCTGAGCACCGTATATAAGAGTGCGGTGCCAGCTGTCATGGTAGTCGTAGCCGTGGTCTTCAGTCGTCGGTCGCCATCATCCAGCCGCCACCCGGCTGCGGCTTCCCACCCCTATTCCCCCCTTTTGTAATGTTGTATTTATAAGTAATAAATATATAAAAATAAGACTTTTGTACTCCCCTCGTATCTCAGGTAAGACATGATCACTCTTAACCTGACATGGAGGTCCCGGGAAGATTTAAATTTTGGGACATGAATTTTTTGTCTATTTTCAAAATTTCTGAACAAGGGTCCCCCCCCCCCCAACACCCCCACCCCGAATCGTCATCCGCGAACCTAGGACTCATGGATAACATTCGAACAATGTGTGAGCGTGAGTTGTTTTAATTTTACTAACACTTATTATACATAGAATGCAGTGAATTAACAAAAAAAAAACTATTCTGATATTGATAGAGTAGAAAACCTTGGAAAAAAATTTTTAGTCCTCGCGAACGAGATCCCGCACTTTAAATAGTTTTTTTTTATTATTGCAAAGTAAATTATTTTAATTATAGGTTATAAAAACTAGAAACTCAAATAATTCATGTATTCCTTGCAATTCATTAAGCGCGCTATCGAGTTAGTAAAGGAGAATATGAGCGATTAAGAGATAGATTTAGTTATTTTTTTATATGTTACATTGAGTGTAGGAGTATTCTTCCTACATAATATATTATAAGTAGAAAACTCCATTTTCTTACACATTTCATTATATTTTATAACATTATTTTCCAAACCTACTGATTGATTTCGAAAAAAGTCAGTTTTTTTAGTAGCGTTTGAAGTTTTAGGGAAAATATTTTTCATAAGGAAAAATTATCTTTATTTTCACATCTCGTTTGTATACATAAATTTCCGAAGGTCGTGGCACATGCCGTCGATTTAAGTACAAACGACAAATTCACATTTTTTTCATTTCATTTAATCCAACCATTTATTTTTATTATTTTTCCGACTTTCTTTATTTATTTCGCGACTACTCAAAGGACTCGTTCGCATTAGCTAGCTCAATCTCAAGGGTTCCCACACAAAATCATTTGCGCAACAACAAAACAAACATTGCAATGCGTTAGGTTACGGATTAGACACCACAACTAATTAGCTAAAGTGCCGGCCGCGTTTCTGCTACGCTTAATGTGTCTTTATTCCGCCAACGCCGGTTCACTAGTGACCTACAGCAAACTGTAAATAGCAATAGATCAAGCGCTGAAGAATCACAAATCCGACAAGGCCTCCTAGAAACTTTACACATCGCAGCAATATTTATTGCCACGCCTGCGCTATTGCCAACTGCGCTTCACAACACATACGCAGCTGCCACTAGTATTAATGACAGCGCCTGCTACTATACGCGAAAATAGAGCAATTAATCTGCTCTGAACTTCACAATAGCGACAGTACTAATCGCCATGCCAGTGCTACGGCCAACTGCGCATTACAACACAAATCTGGCATCAAGATTCACGACAGAGTCTGCTGCGATACGATATTCAAAATCAGAGCCAACGTGGCACTCTTCTCTCACTTGCGAAAAAAAAAGAACAAGAAATTATTGATTGAGCTTTTATTTATTCTGCTTGATCACCGGAAAAAAAATTTTCTCACATACAACAAACACTTTCTTTTCTTTTCAAATTCCATCTCAAATTTCCGACACTAACAAAGCTGCAAAACGTTATCACCTGAATCATGTTCCTTTGGAACATATTGCTTAGATCTTCTGATACATCACGGAGTTGGCCATTGTTAGTGGAAATTATTCTGTGACGTTAAAAGAAAAGTTATTTTCATTCTAAATAAATAGAAATTACTTCTTTTCTATCAAAAAGTGGATGGAATTGAAAAAAAAAGCGAAAGGGATAAACAGACCAACAGGACAGTGTGCGGGAGATGTTGCATATGGCGACAGCTATACCACAATGCTCTTGCGCAATTTGCCCCGCCTATAACAACACTACAGTACGCTATAAAAAGAGGACACCACCGAATTCAAAATATATAAATTTTATTTTGTTTAATTTTCTACAGTAGTCTCATTAGCTAGCTCCTCCCACAATGTGTAAAAATTACACTACCGATTTTACCACGCCCCTTGGAGCCAGCTACACTTCAGTCGACACATAGGTGCCCGCAGCACTCGGTTACTCTCCAATTTTCTCCTCCTTTTCCTCACTTCTAGTTTGCTAGCTGACTATCAGTTTCAGCACCACCAAAAGTAAACCGCCAGAAAAGAAATTTTTTTAAATAAAATTATTACCAGATTTATTGACTCTAATAAACATTGCTGCCACCCCCACACTTGCAAGAGCCTTTCCAACACTATTGCCAACCTCTACTCAGCAGACAACGCGACTTCTCAGGATAAGGTACGCTTTCACATAATTATATTTATCTAATCCTATTACCACCCAAATTTCTTTTTTTTTTGAAAAAGAAAAACTTTACAAAAAAAAAGTTTTTTTACAATGCAAAACAAACAATCTTTTGACCTCTCCGAATCTAGCAATAATGAATTAGGCTTATTTTTCAATTGTTCAATACTGCCAACATTCTTTGAAGTTCAAAATTTCATGAATTTTTCAACTCAATTCGAGAAAAACAGTAGCATCTCGAAATTTCTTGCACTAAATCTCTTCCATTTATTAAAAACATCACTAAATGGAACAACTGCAAGTAATGTAGATAAATTCGTTGAAATAAAACTTCACATCAACTATTCGTTTGAAGAAACCGCAAATATTTTTGACAAATCAAGCTCTGATTTGAATTCATCCTACAATGCAGCGTTTCTAATACATTCAAACATGGTTTTAGAATTCATCAATTCTCCGAAATTCCCACTAAACACAACAAACAACCCAAATCACTTTCGCTTACCTCATGTTTTTTCAATTCAGCACCAAAATTCCCTTTCTACAATATTCATACAAGCTCAACTAAATTCTTTTCCTACAATAGCACTTTTTGACACGGGATCTGCAATTACGCTTGTTTCGGAACGTGTTGCCAACCTTATTAAGGCGCCTATAATACCACCTACGCTTTCCAAAGGTATTACAGCTAACGGTACACCAATAATATTTTTGGGTCAAATTTCCGCAAATCTTACAATCTCTGGAAAATCTGTCAAGATAAACAGCTTTGTTGTCAGCAACGACAACTGCACTTCAGATTTCCTTCTTGGAAATGACTCTATTAAACAATTCTCCACAAATGTTTCGATTAATTACAAAAACAATACGATTTCTTTTGACGAAATTCTTGCTCCTATTATATTTACAGATAATCCAGAATCCACTAATTTCAAAACTCCAGTGTATCTGCTAGCTGAAACCACCCTACAACCGTATACAGATAACATAATTCAAGCAACTTTACACACTACTTTTCCAAATAATTGGGAATTTTTGATTTACGATGATTCTAATTTATCGTTGCCTTACGGAATAGCAATAGCCAAAACTCTTTCGTGTCCACAAAATAGTAGTACTGTGATCCTCCGTATTTTTAATTCAACCCATAATCCAATTTACTTGCATAAAAACAGACAAATTGCCAAAGCTAGTTTTGTGGGAAAAGACAAAAAATGGCCTACAGTTTTTTCTGTCAATAACGATACAGAAAACACTCCGTCCTCTCTGGATATCGCGAGATACACTCCTCCAGAAGCGGACCTAAGTGCAAATATGCCATCTTTTCCTTCATCCGCAAACTTCACCCCAATCGAGCGACGTGTCCAAATTAATAAACGTACTCTTTCAAGGCGACAACTTTCACAATTTCATACCCTTTTGAATAATTACCAAACCTGCTTTGTAGGACCAGATGGTAATCTTGGTCACTACAATGGCCCCAATTCTCATAAGATAAATTTTGTTCCTCATGCAAAAATTCCAAAACAACGGCCCTATCGCGTACCGTTAGAGAAAAGACAAGAAATCGAGCGCCAAATTGAAGAAATGCTACGTACTCGTATAATAGAACCTAGTACTAGCAAATTTGCTTCACCTATTGTCCTCGTTAAGAAAGGTTCCAACAAGGACCAATGGAGATTTACAGTAGATTACCGTCAAATCAATACCATCACTGAAAACGAAACATACTGTATTCCCCACATGCAAGATATCATTGATCTTGTTAGTGGAAAAGAAATTTACAGTGTGCTTGACTTCAAAAATGGTTTCTTCCAAATTCCTTTGGAAAAGAAACATAAAGAGCGAACAGCTTTTTCATCATTTTTGGGTCTTTTTCAATTCACAGTGATGGCTCAAGGTTTGAAAGGTGCTTCTGGAACTTTCCAGCAAGTCGCAAATTCTCTAATACGTGAACTGCGTGCATGTTGTTTTGCGTATATTGACGACATCATTATCGCAAGTCAATCTGTAGCAGACCACCTCAACGATCTAGAGGAAGTTTTTTGCCGTATCCAAAATTTCGGGATGAAACTAACACCGGAAAAATGCTCATTCTTCCAGAAAGAAGTACAATACTTGGGAGTTTTGATGAGCAAAAACGGTACATGTCTTAATCCCGACACAGTCGCCAGTATAGTAAACATAGAGCGTCCAACAGACAGCAAAGCCGCGAAGTCATTTTTAGGAGCCGCCTCTTGTTTTCGTCGTTTCATTCCGCGTTTTTCATTTATTGCCGCACCACTGAACAGTCTGCTAGTTAAGAATGCATCGTTCATATGGAAAGATGACCATGAACGTGCTTTTCTTACCCTCAAACGTGCTTTAGTCCAAGCACCAATTTTGGTACCACCCACTCTAGGACAACCATATCTCATTCACACTGATGCTTCTACCATCGGTGTGGGCGCATGCTTACTACAAGTTAATCCGGAAACTTGTAACGAACATCCAATCGCATATTGTAGCCGCCCGTTGACAAAACATGAGAAAAACTATGCCATCATAGAACTAGAAGCACTAGCAATTGTATTTGCTTTAAAACACTTTTATCCATACGTTGCTAACGCTTCAATATCATTAATCACTGACCATGCTCCTCTAAAATCACTCATGCACAGAACAGATTTAGTAGGACGCCTTGCCAAATATCAAATTACAATCCAGGCCTATGATATTCAAATCGAATATCGAGCAGGAAAGCACAACTCCCTATGTGATTTCCTAAGTCGATATCCGGTAGAGAACGCAAACTCAGTTCAGATGCACTCACTTCCATCATTAGACGAAATTCAACAGTCGCAAATCCACTCAAAATACTGTGATTTAATCGAATATCTCAAAGGAAACATTCCAATTCCTCCTGAAGAATTTTCTCACACACTGAACAAGTACTCTCTGTTTGACAATTCGCTTTATTATAAATCCAAAAACACTGGACAACTCATTGTTCCAGATCCAGATTTGCAAACAAAAATCGTAAATGCTCTACACAATAATGCATATCTTGGTTCACATTTCGGAATACGTAAAACCTACAAATCAATATCAAGTAAATACTTTTGGCCTATGATGTTTCAAGACATTGCTCAAATTGTGAGATCTTGCCCCGTGTGTCAGAAAATCAAAACGCCTTCAGGCCATATAATTCAAAAGGAATTGGGCTCTTTCTCTATTCCTCAAAGGCCTTTCGAAAGATTGCATATTGATATTATTGGTCCCCTCCCTCAGTGTATAAATGGTAATAAGTTCATTTCCATCACAATGTGTGCATTTAGCAAACTTGTTATCTGCACCCCAATCCCTAACCAAACAACTGACATAGTCGTTAAAGCTTTGATTAATGATGTTATTTCCAAGCATGGGATTCCTAACGAAATCTCGTCTAATCGTGGTTCTAACTACACGAGTGAAGTGTTTTCACAAATCAGTAGAATCCTTGGAATTTCTAACAAATCAACAACAAGTTATAACCAGAACGCTAACGGTCAAGTTGAAAGGTTAGTCAATGTCATCACAGACTCTCTAACAGCTTACTGCTCTGAAGCACAAGATCTGTGGTCCGACTTCCTTCAGCCTATTGTGTTTGCATACAATACAAGTATAAATGATACTACAGGCTACAGCCCATTTTTCGTTGCATACGGTCGCCATCCGATCACGTGGTGTGATATAGTCCATAGACTTCCATCCGGAATCGCCTGCACAATCGACAGCTTTGCAGACCATTTCACAAAAGCTTTGCAAACAACGATAATGGAAGTTGGAAATCAAATTACCAGTAAAATCAAGGTATACAAATCAGGTTATGATTTCCAAAACAAAGTTTACAAAAAGGACATTTCCGTTGGAGATCTAGTTTTACTTCATGACGAAACAGTTCGTCCCGAATTAACATATCAGTGGAAGGGCCCTTTTGTAGTAGAAAGTATTTCTCGCCCTAATGCTGTAATTCTAAGCATGGTGCGTCGTCGTAAAAAGCAATTGGTTCACCTCAACAGGTTGAAAGTCTATTGCCCGCGTTCACAATTGGCTAATCTTTTTGTTCAAAATCAAACCACAAACGTACATCAAAATTCAAGAAGATCAGAAATTCGTGAACGCACCGTGAGACGACCTCGTCGTCTCCACTTTAAGCGGCGAAATTTCAGGGATTCGCCCTATGCTCGACGTTAGGAGGATTGATAACTATTCAAAAAAAAAACTTTTTTTTTGTTACTCAGATAGTTATCGGTTCTCCTAGGTATGTTTGCTTTTACCATTATAGCGCAATGCAGCGAAATACTTCTCGAACATTCTTTGAAACGGCGAATTCAAAGAATTATTTTTTTCATAATAAGCAGCTAAAACCAATAAATTTTTTTCTGATACTTTCAAAATTTTCGCCCTTATACTGAACGAAAACAAGCGTGCAGTGCCCAGTTCGGTATACGATCAATTTACAATACAATTAGAGAATGAAAATGTAGTTATTGTACCTAAGATATTTGACAAAACATTTCATTATTGTTAGAAAGCATGCAAGATAATATGTCATTATCATTTTTGACAGCTCTGTTTTATACTGTTGTTAAATTTTGATCACACCCTATATGATATAATTTACTTGTATTATCTACAATAATTATGTTATAACAATGTTGTAAGTTCAAAACTACAACTATTTCTCCTTTTTTTGTTTTGTATGTAAACTGGCACTTCAGTAATAATGCCATGTGTTTATGCACAGCTTTGCAATTTATGTCCTTACTCGTTTAATGCACATTGTTGAGATTTTTTTTAAAATTCTTTTGCTTCAAGTCAGTTATTTTTTTCGCAGGCAGTAGTAACGAATATTCCTCTGCCATAACATGTCAAATCCACAAATCTCAACATCCCTCATTACACTGTTTCATGCCGACCTCTTCCATAACACCAGTCTCCACGTGTTGCTCTCATACTTTCGCAACAACTACTCCTTCCTTTTGTCATCAAGTACGCTCGAGGACGAGCTTTTCCGATCGCCCTAGGGTAGGTGAAGGTCGTAACGGGTCGTAGCTGTTGATCCAGCTCATCTGTTCACCGGATCCAATCCCTTGCAGTGCATACGCTCGCTAAACGCCTCACCATGATGACCTTCAAAAGATGAACGAATACCAACCGCCAAAACGCGGGTGTAGCCCACTAGGCGAAATATAATTGCGGTGACCGACAACCATAAGCTCCGCCTATCAGCCATGAGGGTCTGAGCTGAGGGACGTCTGGCGCGACTCCTCGGTTGTCAGTACCGGCTGAGGGAATCTGGATTCGTCCCTTCCACCTAGCATGCTATAGCATCGACGTTGGCATCTAGCTGTCTAAGTAGAGATGGACACGGAACTGCATGTAGTCATGTTTTTAGGATGTGTTACTGAAAGAATTATTCGGAAAAGCTTCTGTGAAAAATTGGATGGGTAGTTTGATCACGGTCATTTTTGTTGTAGCCGAATGAATCAATTCATACATACATTATATTTCCGAACAACGAATGTTCTGGATATCTTTAGTTTCTTGAAGTATCCAGACAAATTAATTATCTGAATAATTCGATTGTGCGCATATCAGCATCTTGGAAACATGTCGAAAGGAACGCCGAATCTCGATGTGTGCAAAAAAAGAGTAGTATTAATTTCTCCTATACCAATATTAAGTCTTTATCGTTCCAATAGCTGCTGTTTCCAGCGTATGATTGCGTTTAGATGACCTTTGTTACATGAGAGATGGGGAATTTCTCCTGAGGAATTCGAGGGAACAACATGACGTGTCTCCAGGCGTTGCCACCAATTATAGTTGAAGTTCTCCAAAATGAGGGTTTCAGAAAATATTCTTCCGAAACTATCAGATTAAACATTCAACAGAGATGTACATATTAGAACTACTTGAAATTAGAGAGTCTCTGATCGTAATCATCATACTATACTTCTTCTGAAATCGAAGATCGGAGAATCAGCAAGTCACATATTTGCGGCTGCCCATGAATCCCCCTCTTTCAAGTAATGTCAAAAACGTCAAAGTGTTCACTAACAAATTCACTAGGATGAAGGAAGTGAACGTGCACCACTTCTTGAATCTATTTTGCACCTTTTCCGCACGTCTTCTGCTAAGACTGTCTTGAATTGAACATATAGCCAAGCTTTAAAGCGTGTTTTTTTGGATTCGAATGGTCTCTGTTTGAGACCATTCTTACATTCTTATGGAACGCTTTCGAGCTATGATGTGGAGGCTGTGAAGGGGTTTGGGAGTTCGTCTCTGCCCTGAAATGATAGTTGAAGAGGGAGGAGTTGCTATGCTAGGCAATTAGATGCAAGGCTCGATGTGTCACAGTACACCAGGTGTAAGGTACGCGTCCAGATCTCATCCGCATCCAGTGACAACCGAGCAGCCGTTCCACACCTCCACCACAGAGCTCCTTAGCTGATAGGCGGGGCTTATGGAAGTCGGTCACCGCAATTATATTTCGCCTAGTGGTTGGCGCCCCCAAAACGCAAGCTCGAGGACGAGCTTTCCGAAGGAATGGAGATGTCGAGATGTAGCCACAGCTATTTCGTATAGCTGGCTGAACGTAGATGTCCTGGCTAAGCCAAGCAGTGTAATGCCAGCCTCCTGAGCACCGTATATAAGAGTGCGGTGCCAGCTGTCATGGTAGTCGTAGCCGTGGTCTTCAGTCGTCGGTCGCCATCATCCAGCCGCCACCCGGCTGCGGCTTCCCACCCCTATTCCCCCCTTTTGTAATGTTGTATTTATAAGTAATAAATATATAAAAATAAGACTTTTGTACTCCCCTCGTATCTCAGGTAAGACATGATCACTCTTAACCTGACAACTGAATACTTATTTTTTTAGCACTTCTCCTCTAGATGTCTTGATAATTGATAAAAAAGTGGATGTATTTGACTCTCATATCCCCGTAAGTTGAATTCGAATTTTTCAGAGCAAAACAGTGGCTTGTCTTATTTTCGTTAAAATGCTCTGTTTATCTATAGAAAAAGAAGAAGACCGAAAAGATTGCAAAAAGAAAAGAAAGGAAAAAAGATAATTTGTTATCCACTTAGAATCAGACATGCTCATTTTTTAATCGATTATCAAGGCATTTAGAGAGCGAAAACACAAAAGTGAAAATTTCCATGAGATTCAATTAATTGCATAAATGTTGTTTTTTACCAAGAATAATTTCTTAGATTCATTTACACAACGTGTGATTATTGCTCAATACGCATACATTGTGGAATTGATCTTCAAATGTCGTTGGATCTTTTCCACAATCGATAATGCGGTGCATGCCTGTAGGATACGCAGCGCTGGCATTGGGGCCGCGCTAATGAGCCCTCGTTATGGGGTAGTGGTGAATGAGGGAGGAGGAACTTGGGTACCCGCAGCCGCTGGCGACTGTCAATTACTGCCAGCTCGAGCGCTCGATGCTAAAGCGACTGTAAATTACCACCGGCTCGCGCTGTAGTTTCTTAACCCCGCCCACCGCCGCAACCCAACCAACCGCGCGCGGCATTCGCGTTGCGATGAAGAAGTGTGAATGGCATCTAAGAGATCGGTGAAGCGGAAACTCTTGTGATTAATGGAAATTAGCGCTGATAATATTGTGATTGGTCAGATATGACAAGTAAATAGTGTGATAGTTCAGATATGACAAATAATAGGCTTTAATAGAGATATTATCAGTAAACAGGGATTCTGAAGGACAACACTATTTTGAACTGTTTTCACGAGGAATTTTGAAAGCGTTGATGCGCAAAGAAATGATGTTTTTTCTCTGAAAATAAATCTGCCTTCGCAAAGGTTGCTGAACTGCCTATTGCTCTGCTTTCATCAAAACCATAATAAGGAAGATTTCGATGCAGACTAAAGCCAACTTTCTTGCGACACTTTAGAGTTTGCCCACGGCTTCTGATCCTTTGAATTTTTTAAACCTACTAAAGGAGACGTTATTTCCATTACTATTGCTGTAGTTACCTTTTCTTAAGAATATAGCTGAATTAAATCATTGAATTGAAATTGGATTTGAAACACACTTACACTTAGATTTCTGACCAAAACGAAAAAAAAAGTCTACTCCTTATTTTGTCAATGGAAAAATGAATATTTTAAACTAACACCAATAAGTCTCACATGTTTTTCGCCTTGGAGTTGCAGCCCATCCGACTACTGCATTCTTGGTTCCATGAAATCAATATTACCAAAACAGTTATAGTGCGGCGATCTAATGGCATTGTATCCATGAGGTACGCCTGCAGGCACAGTAAATATCTGCGAGACATTTCTTACACCTCATCTGGCGTGGAGTAGTAGTCGATTCGAATAATAACACACACGCTTAAGGGGTAGATGTTAAGAATGTTGAACGCTCAAGTTCTGGAGGAAAACTCCATGAACTTCGCCTATTTTGTGGGCCCCTTCCATGTTTGCGTACGCGCACGGCAGAGTGGGCGGGGTCGCGACGATTTGCGCGGTGCTAGTGCTATGCGCAGCACAAGTCAGCCGCGGCGCTGGCAATTGCCTTGTAGCGCGCGAGCTGGCATTAAAGTACCAGCCGCCGCCGGCTGCGGGTACCCAACGGCAAATTAGGAAAAATTGTAGGAACGTGAGAATTGTTGGAACGGAAGAGAATGGGACTACGAAAGCACATCATCCCTTCTGTGAAGCAGCAATTTCCTCACATGAAATGCAAAACGCAAGTGGTTAACAAATATGGAGATTCCCAATGTGTGAAAGAAGGGATTTTTGAATTTAATATTCAAATTATGAGCAGTTCATAAAATTTGAAGAAAAAACATAAACACTTCGTAGCAACATGAAACACTGGAATAAACGCACATCCTCTGAAACTCAACTGGAATCACAGATAATCGAAATCTAAAAATGGAATTTTTATAACTTGCCGAACCATGCTTTTTTAGTATAAATTTTAAGAGTGAAAATTTCATTAAAATGCGGTTTGTGGTGGAGACTACTGTACAACTGCAGAAATTTAGTTGTGGAAACGCCCGTCTTTAATCCTATAATAAAAATTTCAAAATTTCAGACTTCAAAGTTTCAAAATTTAAATTTCTGGTGTAGATCTAAAGAAGAAGTCATCTGAAATCTATATTTTCCTTGTGATAAGAAATATTTCCTATTGTTAAACCTCCAGTTTTCCAATAATTCCTGAGATTGCGTTGAGTCTATAGTACCTGAGGATACAATTAGGTGAGACTCGACGCAGACCGAGTTGTCACTAATGCCAGCCTGGCGTGACGTCACCAAAGTTGCAAAAATTCCGAGATTTTCAATTTATAAACAGCGCATTCGATAAATCTGAGACCGCTGATTCTGAATATCCGATTTTCGTCTCGAATGGATCACAATGAAAAGAGTTATGGCAAGCCGGCGCTTCCGACGCGACATCGCGTTTATTTCGCAGATTTTAAAGGCAGCACCGACGGGACCGTACGTGCAGTGATCTCCGTCAAGGCCCACTGACTTCGCTACTTTATCCAAACATCGACCATCTGCATTAAGCTTGAAACTCTTTTCCTGTCGCAGTCACCAACGAGGAGGACGTAAATCGGGATACCAACACATCACTTCTGAACAGGGCGCAGCACTAGGTGGTCAGTGTCGGTTGGGGAGTACTAAGTCCAGTCGGATTCAGAAATGGGCCACTAAGTACCTATACACTAGGGCTCTTTCAGGAAAAGCAGATAGCACTAAAAAGTGGCTTAAATAAGCGTTAGTGAGACGACGAATGATGTTTCAGCAAGAAATGCGTACCATTTAGCGAAGACAGCCTAAATCATCTCAAATTCAAACTAAAATCATCGAAAAAACGATCTCAGTACGGAACTGTTTGATGCCGCTAGAACTCGTTGAAACTTGTTATAGGACCTGTCAGATACAAGAAATTGTCATTGGAGCGTGGTTTTTTCCCTCAAACCTGGAACTTTCCCAGGAAATTTCTCTCGTTTGAGGAAGTGTTCCGATACGCTGTCAACTCCAGGAAATGCGCCGAGGTGGTACCAACTCTCCCCCAAAGTGGCACCGTTCGTTTTTGAGAAACCGTCTTCGTTTTTGAAAAAAACCATCATTAATGGTCAAAAAATGGTCAAAAACCACTTTTTGACCATTAATGACGGTTTTTTCTCAAAAACGAAGACGGTTTCTCAAAAACGAACGGTGCCACTTTGGGGGGATACTCGTTGGTATAGTGCGCATCTACAATCAAAGTTCCAACATGATACGTCTCCTACAGGTTGAGCAACACCAGATTATCACTGGAGCGCACCAGAGTGCAGGGTAGGGATGAAGTAGATGGTTGAACAACGGTGGTCTTCAGCCACGAGTTTGATGATCCTCCAGAAGTGCTTCTCTGAATCCTGCTTGTCTCTAACATCAGTAGACGGTTAGCGGTTGGCTACGCCTCGGACACTGGTGCTAAGCCCCCTGAATCTGCAGGACGCTACTAAGTCCTGGTGTTCAATGACCACCTGGTGCTGCGCCCTGCTTCTGAAATGGTTCCCTGCATAGATGGCGTTGAAGTTTCGTACTCGGAAGGATATTTATTGGACTAGAATTACATGGCGAATCAATGTATTCCCAATATTTCGTCGACTATTCAAATATTCGAGAAGTGCACTAGCATATTAATAAAATCTCTTTCAATTCTATGACACTAATACTATGTATGATGTTGTCACAGTACAAGGTGTTGCATCCGGTCATTGTTGTGATCCATTCACGGCAGCATTTTATCTGTCTCTCGTAACTTGAGTATGCTCTACTGTGGCGCTAGCCAATTGCGCTAGTTCATCGAGATCGAGACTTTGATTGAATAACTGGCTATCATTAGCCGTTTCGATAGAGTTCCCAGACTCGGAAGGAGAAACTGAACCACGTGGGGAGGGACAGCAGAAAGAAAATTGAAGCACAAAGTGATCTGACGTCAGGCAATCAAAAATCTTATCCAGTCGATGCTGAACAGATGCTTATGTGCAATGTAACCAAAGAATCAACCGCTTTGGAATCTCTATGAATTTATCGGTGGTAGTAATTGGCCTCAGCAGTGTGATGTAGCCAAGGTAGTAAAACACCCGAGTGAAGCCGGGTACGGCAGCTAGTTAGAAATAACAATTGAGTAGTGCAGCAGTTACTGTGCGGTCCGCAGCCAACTGGTAATGGGCGCCGCCGTCCTTTGGCGCCCTCTTTTGTTTTGTGTATAAAAAGGCTGTTAAAGAGATTCAAGCAAGATAATAAGTGGATTTATGAACAGCACATATCAATGCATGTAGATGAGTGGAGAACATCGCGCTAGTGTTCCTTCAGTGTTTTTCGAATTTCATCAGAACTGCGTTTTTCGAGGGTAGAAAAGACCGCAACCCTTCGATTAAATGGTTATATGTGCAAACAGCAGCGTCAAATATGATCTCACCATTCGAGTGAGTGGGAAAATTTGGGCTGTTTCTGGCTCCATTGCGCATTTTTTCCCTTTGCTAAAAAGCAACAGCCAATTTTTTGCTATCCTGATAAAAAACAAAAGCTGAAATAGTTGTCTCGTAACAGGACATAAGTAACCAATCCCAATAAGTTCAGTATGAACCAAGTGAAGCCTAAGTGTCTGTAAACTTCCCAATCCTAGACATGCATTTTTACAAATCTCGTTTCCCAAAGCACACCCTATCCCTGCTTGCTCTCAAGTAATGTGCAGCCGTCTGGCAGCCATCACGGAGCATTCTTGAGATCCCAAGAAGTTATAGGATGTTCTTTGCACTCAAACAATAGTGTGACCAGTTTATTCTGCAGATGATCATTTGAGATCAGGTGACCTAGCCATGGCTTACGCACCTTAGAGAATAATAGGTACTGTCACATTAGTGGGGCACGGACCCTCGACAGTAGAAAGTGCCTCTGAGATGCTTCGTCACCTCAAATGAGGGATTGCCCTATAACGCTCTCATTCCGAAGTGCCGGAACATCGCCTCTAGAAATGCAGATGCTCTAAGATCACATCGCTATCAGATTAGTTTTTCTATTCTTTCGTTTGTGTATGATTTCTCACTAATTACAAATTTATTCAGAGTTCAGAAAAATGATTCCTCGAAACATTGACGAACTTAACGCCTAAATTGTTTCCTTGTTCTAGCTTGTGTTCATAAAAAAATGCACTGTATCCTTCTCTCCAATTTTTATTTAAAAAGAAAGAAAACCAATATTTTCGAATCATTTCCACGATGCAACGAATATGGGTTTTTAACAAAACGTTCAAGTGCGTTCAGTGTGGAACGATAGACAACAACTATGCATTGGATAAGTTTTTTTTTGCGTTGTCTCATTCTAGTTTTATTCAAGCGCGAACCGAAATTTTCTTGATCTTTTGGCGCATGAATTGGTGGCAGCCGGCTGCACTTTGCTTGGAAGCGACGACAGGGTATGTTTTCGGAAGCGAAGAATGTGAAAGTTCGTGATTAGAGACGGGAAGTCTGCAGACTTGTAGGTTCTCCAAAAGTGAGAATAACCTCGCAGAAATCTGCGATTTATATCCTGCTTTGATTGAATTACTTCAGTTCTTGAATGCTAACAAAGTAGCAGAAGAGTGAGATTCACGTTTTAGCAACGAAGAGAAACGCGTGGTAGGGTAGGTGTTGGTCGGCGCTTTTTTGCTCGCTGGAATGCTTAGATTTTACTTTGTATTGCAATGCGCACAAGTGGGCTTCTAATGCCAGTGCTACGATTTTATCCATACCCGAAAAAGGCAAAGCTGATAAAATGTTAAAAAGAATGTATAGACAATAAAGTGTTGTAACACATTCATTTACATGTAGTGACATGTGTTGTTTATGAATCCACTGATTACCTTGCTTGAATCTCCTTAATAGCCTTTTTATACACAAAACAATAGGGGGCGTCACAGGGCGGCGGCGGGCGCCGGCGGCCGGCGCCCATTGCCAGTTGGCTACCGACCGCACAGTATATTTCATTAGTTATTTACAGCTACACATTATCATGAAGTCTCAGTTGATGGCAGAACAAAATATTCAAAAGTTTATTACTTGCTTGAATTTCTGAAGTGGAACTCAATGATTACTTCTGAACAGATTTGATCAGAAATCAAATGGACTGGAAAGCACACTTCATTCAATAGTCATAGAGCGTAGTCCTCCACTAGAGAACACTTCCTATCATATCATCACTTCCTATTGTATCACAGTGGGTGAATGTAAAAGCGTGTTGGACCGGGGTTGCTTCCAAATTAATCATTTCCAGGACAACAAAAATCTGGCGGTTACTAAGCGTGATAATATGTAGAAAGACAATGAGACAGGAGAAATTGAAAGGCACAACATCGAAAGACAGATAAGCATTTAAAACCATGTCTAAACTATATGTAACATAGGGATCTCGATTATACAGGAAGCACGCCGAGGTGATTCGAGATCAGCAGATCCTGTTCTGACCAGCAGGATCGTGGGCTAACCGAATCGGGAGGAATCCAACCTCACCTTTGTTTTCACCCAGGTTTTCAGCGATCACCCTCAGCTGCAAATGCTGTGTATAGCTTATAAATATCATAACATGTCATGTTTACCTCATATGTGCCAGGTCTCAGCTTCACGCAACGTGTATTCCATTTTTTGTTCTCCTGAAAAATCAATTATTTTCTGGAAGGGAAAACAACCACTTCGGAACATTTAAGGAAAATAGTTGAAGTATTACATAGATCGAGTCTCCCAAAGCAACAACAGTCTTTTTATAGAAGCACTCCATTTGCTCCGTGCACACGTCCAGCGACAGTCCTTGCGTGGCAAAATATTCATCGAAGCAGAAGAAAACGCTTTCCATGGACGGAATACTGACAGACTCGGAGACAAGCGTATATTTCCTGACACGAGGATCCACAAACGGAGCTACTAGGAATTTCTGAGCTAAACAAAATTTTGTTACCACCAGCTGAGTAAACAAACTATTCTCGCCATCTTACCCGCTGGAGCTTGGTGCACCCCAGTAAGTGGATTTGATGCTCGCCCGGGCGTCCCTATCTCCCATCGATTGTTCCCGGATGAACGCCAGAACTTACAGCTGAGATCTCAAATAACTGTTTTCATTGGATTTCGGAGGAACATTCTGCTCACGTTCTTACACATAGAAACACTTCCTGTCTTGCTCCTTCAACGTACATTGAATTATGGTGTTTTTAACATTTCGTAAGGTGTTTAGAATAACCTGATGGATTGCACGACAGTGCTAGACAAGTCTCATATAGGATGAGCTGTGCCGATCTTGGTGTGGAATGTGGCGAAGTTGGAAGAGGAGGAAACATGCCAGCGTCAACATCGGAAAGAGAATCCTCCACTGCACTTTCTCTACTGGAGACATCAGCAACTCCCACAGTATTCGTGATCGTTTTTTGCAAACTCCTCAGCTCAGAAAACGCCTCCAAACTGGACAACCCTTCCATAACCTAGAAAAAAAAAGAACTCCACTAAAGCTAGTTGAGTCGAGTGAATAAGTTGAATGAAATGGGTTAATGTTATACTATAGCGCTACATAAACACTATGCAATGCAGTGTCGGTGGTGGACGGGTGAAGATGGTAGACGATGATATTGGTGATAGATGGTGGTAGATGGAGTGGGGGGGGGGGGGGAGAGACGACCGCAGGAAGAAAAACTGGGTTTTCTGGCAATTAGTGGAATCGATTTTCGAGAACTCCAAATATTAAACGCTAAACTCTTCACCCACCACGTGTGTGTTCAAAATAACACGTGGGCAACCTGCGCTTATGAGAATGGACGGAGATTCCAATGTTCTGAAGCAAGTTCTGCTTTACAAAGATTCATACTTCTCTTCTTCGGTTCAGTTCTACACAAGCACAACTGGAGATCAGAGAGGAGCAGATACGCTGGAAACGGTCTAGGAGGGTTAGCTGTTAGTTGCTCAAAAAATGAGAATACTACCTCTGAGTGAACCGCTGACCCATCGGGAAATCTGGATATTCAACTACGGAACACACAAAGCATTTGCCCTTGGCAAGCTCTTTTGCAGCTTCAAAATTGTTCAAATATCTTACTACTGTGAAAAATTTAATTGGTCAGTTTTACCCGCAGAAGCACTCTAACTACGGCGACCATTGCACAGTTACGTTCCGTGTTCTGACGCAAAGAATGGTTGCCTGACCATTCTCCCAGATTTAAAAATGGTTTAAATCTGACAGATTTTGAAGGGAATGCACAATGCTTGAAAGAAAGCGTTCTTGAGGGGTGTGGGTCATGATGAGGCAAAAGTGGGTGGACAATGTGTCTGCGATTGGTTCATTCGAACTCTCGCCCCGCCCTTCAGGACCTACTCGCACTAATTCGCGCGCGATTTCTCCATAGTTGCCCAAGCAAATTTGAATATGAGTGGGGACGAGTCGACGCCGAAGGGCGGGAAGACACCGCCCCATTTTGCCTCATCATGACCCATACCCGGTCCTGAGTTCTTCAAAAGCAAGTTGTCTGCTGCAGAAATAACTGCATGTTTTGCAGATCCTTTAAATGAAGCGCGAGATGAAATGGCCGATTTTTAGGGACTCAGACACGTTCGTCTGGGGACTCGCGACCTACGTCACTCCTAGCTTCCAGGCTGCACAAGATACGCAGCAGGCAAACCACCCTTCCACTGTTGCGGCGCTCGATACATTTCTACTGAAGAGATGGGCGGGCTCAATGTGAGATCTGGTGCGTCCGGGAAAATGGGTGGTGGCTGTGCCTACGCGGTCGGCTCATTTGGGGGATGCTACTGCCGCATCCCCTGTTGAGGTCTTGATGAGATAGTACAGTCACGATATCCGTTCATTTAGAGAGCTTGTGCACTAACATACATAGCAAACGCTCCAATATAGCAAGGCATGGCATTGTGTAACCATTCAACCAAATAGTTAATCAAAATTTCTGAATGAATTCCAGACCCTTGCCATTACCCTAGAGAATTACAAAGGGTACGAGTGCATCATAAAAAAAATAGGTGTGCCGTGGCCCAAAAGTGGTGAAAACGCTAGGATAAGGCTTCGCCGATGGAGAGCGGGTCTGGTTTGACTCAATTGTGAGGAAACACAAAAGGATGAAAGTTAACCGATGGTTGAAGGGCACATTGTTGCCCAACTGTGTGGAACACACCAGCGTACAGGTCCGCCATTATAGGATCGGTTCGCTCTGGCTCAATAACGTGCCAGCATATGGGTCTAACGATGGACCAATGGAGGAAAGACCCGCCGTGGCCCAACGGCGTGGAGAACGCCAGGGTAGGGGCTCACTTTGGTCCTGTAGTGTGGGAAATGCCGGGGTGCGGGTCCACTCATACAGAAGAGGTCCGGCTTAGCCTAACTGTGAGGAAGACGCCAGTATGCGGGTTCTCAGATGGAAGAAGGACCCACCTTGACGCAGTGGTATGTGGAACGCCTGGATAAGGGTCCACGAGGAAGGATCCGCCGTTGCTCAATAGTGTGGTTAACACAGGATACGGTTTCGCCGACAGAGGGGTCCGCTTTGGCCCACAGTGAGAAAATCACAAGAATGCTGGTCCACCAATGGACGAATGATCCGCCGTAGCTCAATGGTATGGGGAACGCCACGATACGGGTTCACTTTGGTCCGATAGTGTTCAGGATTTCGGGATGCGAGCCCGCCCATGGAGAATGGGTCTGGCTTGGCCTAAGTGTGGGGAAGACGCCAGAACCAAGAAGCCAGAATTCGGGTCCATCGATGGAAGAAAGGCCCACCGTGGCCTAATAGTGTGGAGAACACCATCATACGAGTTCGCTTTGGCTCAATAATATGGAGAACGGCAGGATACAGAGGATCGCCGATGGAAGACGCGTCTGCGTTGACCTAGTAGTGAGAAAAACCCACGAATACGCCCTATGGTGGAGAGCAGACTTCCCATACTCATGCTCAACTCAAAAAAGGATTTTATCTTTGAGCCCATTTAATTATTATTTTTGTTTCTTTGTCAATTTTTAGGAATTTGGCAAGTGCGAAGCTTTTGCACATGCTCTGAGTGGCTGCCCCACCCGACTTTCTAGCGTAAAAAGGGGACGCTAGTACAAGAAAAGACTGCTAGCAACTTGCACTAAAATGTCTGGGTGAGGATCCATGAACATAATAGCAAAATTAGGCAAGCGAGCCAATTTTTATGAACTGCGTCTCCTGCCATTAGGTAATCTATACGATAACCAGTCATGCTAACCATCGTTGCTTGCTTGTTTATCTGTATATACTAGACGGTGTACCCCCCTCGGGTGTTCAATTTCTCCCGGCCATTTAAAGCTGATGCCAACATTTGCTGAACCAAAAAATCCTTTCAAAATGTTCATCATTTGGTGATCAGTTCAAGTGACCCTCGTTCACGCTGCCCCCTTCCCTCAAAAAATGGGGTGAAGTTGCTTGACTGGTAAATAAATTCTTATAAAGTGCTTGCCTCATGCATCTTCAGCGTTTCGGAAAGTCCCAGAAGGCACGCTTTCACCGACCCGTGTGCAAGAATGTCGAAAAATCAATGTAACAGATAAATCGATATTTCGGTCAAAACGGTTATCATATCCGTGTTCAGCGCATTGCGATACCCCGGTAGACATGTCTTTACCGCTCAGTGGGCAAGAATGGCGAAAAATCAATAAAATCGATAAATCGGTAGTGTCATACAAAATGGTTGCAATATTCGTTTTCAGCGCATTGGGACACCCCAGTAGACATGTCCTTACCACTCGTGGACAAAGATAGCGAAAAATCGATAAAATCAATAAATCGATATGAGATACCCCAGTAGACATGTTCTCGCTAGTCTCTGGTCAAGAAGAGCGAAAAAGTCGATAAATTCGATATAATCGATAAGCCAATCGATAATCCCAGGTGCAAAGTAGCCTATAACCTCCGCCGGCCCCCGAAGAACCCACATGCAAAATTTGGTCCCGATCGGTTCATCCTCCGCGATTTCTATTCCGAACACACACACACACACACACACACACACACACACACACACACACACACACACACACACACACACACACACACACACACACACACACACACACACACACACACACACACACACACACACACACACACACACACACACACACACACACACACACACACACACACACACACACACACACACACACACACACACACACACACACACACACACACACACACACACACACACACACACACACACACACACACACAAACTCTCGCTTTTATATATACAGATGAAGTAGAATGTACGTATGTATGTTACTTATAGAAATCGCGGAGGGTTAACCGATCGGAACCAAACTTTGCACACATACCCATCAAAGGCCGGCGGAGGTTTTAGGCCACTTTCCTCCAGGAAATATCGATTGATTTATCGATTATATCGACTTTATTGATTTTCCGCTATTTTTGCTCAGGGTTGGTGGGGACACGTACACTGGGGTATCTCAATACGCTGAAGACGAATATGGCAACCACTTTGCACGAAAGTATCGATTTATCGATTTTATTGATTTTTCGCCATTCTTGCCCATGGGGCGGTAGACAGATGTGTACTGGAGTTCATCAATACGCTGAACACGAATACAACAAACATTCCGCACGAATTACCGATTTATCGATTTCATCGACCTTTTCCATTTTCGTTTGGGGACAGGCAAGGACATGTGTACTGTGGTTTTCCAGTACGCTGAACACAAATTGACTATAACCGTCTTGCACAAAATATCGATCTATCAGTTTTACTGATTTATCGCTGTTTTCGCCCACGGCTGAGAAGTGTCTACTGGGATTTTTCAATACGCTGAACACAAATACGGCAATTGTTTTGCACGATTATATCGGTTCACTAATGTCTTCTGTTCTTTTCCTGCTTCTGAAACTTGGCAAAATGTGCTTACTGGATCAATCGAACACGTTAAATATCTAAGCACGAATATAGCAACTGTTTACCGCGAATTTGTCATCGAAATAACTTTACTGACACTGACGTTTCGCTTACGGAATTAATTGAGGGGAAGGGTTACAGGGCTTTCACTCCGGAGTAAACATCGCGTTGGAGACACGCGCGCGCTGATCCATTGCACAGATCAAATTCTCAGTTGAAAGGCTACGTCCAAATCGCTAAAAACCATTCGCACGTAGCCTTTCGACTGAGATTTTGATCTATGGAATGGATCAGCTCGAGCGCGTGTCTCCAGCGCGATGTTTACTCGGAAGGGAATGCCCTGTACCTGAGCATCGCTAATGTGCTAACCACAAAAATTATGGATTTTTGCAATGATTTTATCAACAATGGCAATTGTTCTCATCAATGTGGGAAAGCCGGGGTTGTAAAACACCCGAGCGAAGCCGGGTATGCCGTCTAGTCGCCTCATAAATTCCAGCTCTAGGCTGTTGGCACATTTCGGGTTCTTTTTCACCACTAAGTTATTTGCAGTAAACACTATTATGGATTGGGAAAAAAGATACAGCTGTCTCCAACTGTTGACGCATCTACGATCCGTTAGAATACGTTATAATGTGACAGGGAGTCGACGGGCGGCACGGTTTTTGGGCTGCGGGAGAAAGACGGAGTGTTGCCGCTGGTGCTAGTCTGTGAGAGTCTCGACAGTTGGAGTTCCCTGTATGTACAGGAAACTCCAGACGAACGCAGACAGGGGTGGGACTGCGGCGCGGCTCTCTTGGGCAAAGGCGCGGGCGCTCTGCAAGATGGCTCTGGTTTCTGTGTTCCTGTCGCATAAGCAGAGAAACAACAGCCACATGCAGAACGCCTGCGCCTTTGCCCAGGACAGCCGCGCCGCGGTCCCGCCTCTGTCTGCGTCCGTTTGGATTCCCCTATAGCTTACGGGAATAACGGCATCAAGAGGCGCAGTGAGGCGACTGCGATTACAATCAAAGGAGATGGTGACTCAAACTGCATGAGGAGCGAACAAACAGAGGAAAGTGACTCAAACTGCATCAGAGAGCAAATAAACAGAGTAACTCTGACAGAGCTCGCTTTTCAATTTCAGTATGACGTTGTGTTGAACAGTGTTTCTTTGAGCGTGTGAACAACTTGGTAAGATCTCGACCTTCTGTAGATTGGGAAGTGAAGTAGAGTAAAGTCATCGAAACTCTCACAGGAAGTTAAGGCCCAACATTTGGGAATTTCCTTCCACGTGTTATAAAACTGTAAACAAAGTATGACGACTAATTGTACAACAACAAATTATGTATTGCTTTCAGAGAGCATCTCATTAGTGCAAGCAAGAACATTTTTCCGGGGTGGAATTTAGATCTTCGAAGGAGGGCACTTGCTCAATGCCATCGCGTAGTGGACATGTTCTGTATGAGACAATCAAATTGGAACTTCGCCAAAAAATGGTAGGATTTGGATGTTAATCGGTAGGTATATGGAAGGCAGGATAGCAGTATGAGTACAGTACTAAAATCTGCAAGAATGAAAGGAGGGAAAGGCTCCTCTAAGATGGAAAAGAAGAACATACCAGGTGGTAACAACAACTACGTTTAGGCTTTGACGCATAGTGATGAAACGAGTGACAGTGAATGACATTTTCGGATGCTGCATGATAGAATGGAGTTAAAAGCAGTGTTCCACGTCGATTTTATTTTCGAGATTTTCTCATAGTGGGATCTGCGCAGCTATGAGCGAGGTTCTCTGCCGTGACAATTTGGTTGCCTTAGTGCTGGTGATGATTGAGGCCACCTAACTACGGATGTGTGGCGGAAGTTTCGGGAAGGTAGAAAACTAGCGCTAAGAATCAAATATGGAAACGACCTCCATTGGTTTAGAAACATCCTGAGTCTTCATAACAGGAGTATGTTCTTGCATTGGTGACATTGGCGACTCATCCAATCCTTGTAGATTTTCTTCGATCAAAAGTGGGTGGGAGTCTCGAATTTCTCCTCTGCATTCTAAGTTCCCTTGAGCGAAAATGTCTTGTAAAAATATGGCACCGCCTTGTTGAAAGACAAAATTATTGCCATAGAAGAGAACCTGAAACAAACGGAATTCACTCTTTCCAAGCTATTATATATTTGAGGCATGGTAGCACCTGTGCTGGTTGATTTGGATCACTTGGAGGAGGAACATCAACAGTCACGGGAATGCCATTCGAAATGTCAAACTGGTTGCAGTTAACAAGCGGAGACTTCACTTCGTTCAAGTTTTTAGAACAAACCTTGAATAAAACTATGAACAATTTTCTGTTAATGTAATTCAAAGAATTCCTCTGGCCTGTAGTTTTGGTTGTTCTGACACCGGGGCTATTTGACTTCTCCAAGCAGTTGCCGTGATTCGGATTCCTGGTGGTAGACAAGGTAAAGGATCAGAGATTAGCTGTCCACCTTCCCATCCTGGTCTCGCATTTGACACGAGAGCACCTGCCGCCGAATCTGAAACATAAAACGTCTGGGCGATACGTTTATCGCTACGTAAGACATTTCTAAAAAATCACAGAGTTCTTGGATAATTGGGAAGTTGAGAAGTTACGTGAAACTTGTTTTCTAGGGGGAGATGAGACAGATATAGTGAAGAAATTTTGTGAAACATGACTTCCTCGTGCTGAATTGTAAAGACCCTCTTGTGGCTTTGATAAGTGCCACACTATCACATGCCATCTCCCGCTAAATGTGATTAGACCAACTTCTCATGCATGAAAGTCAAGAAAAGCTCAGATTTTACGCTATGTGTAAAAATGTGCGAACAGGTATCTTCATTGTTCAGAGATTACCTAAACTTTATTCAATAATGTGCGACAATTTTCCATGAAAAACCATGCGGGGTGGTAGTAATTTGGACGAAACCTCGAGGTAACCGTGATGTGAAACTCGGAGTCACCTCGCAGTTTCATACCGAGACCATGACCTGACCTCAAGGTGACCGAGCTGAAACCGCGAGGTGGCTAATTTCAATCAAACTAATCATTTTGTCCGGTAGGATTCGACTCCGTGAGTGACTTTGACTTGGAGACAGCCCACATCGCACTCAGCCATTTGTACCTAAACGGCATTGAGCTGTTTTGAACTATACGAAACTTATCAAATATATCAAAAACGTATCATCATTAGCATTGGATGTTAGGGTATCCACTTTATAGAGGATGACCAAGCGGTGATATTCCCACTTCAAATTAAACAGGTATGATCTTCTCATGAACCCCTTGTTACGCTTACCTGATACAATTCACTCAGCAATTCTGGACAAAACATTGTTTGCCTTAGAGATGAAATTAGCTGATTCTCCCCGAACGTAGCAACTGTCAAAGAAATGTAAAGTACGGCAGAATTGATCCCCGCCGTACCTTTTACGCGCAACAGAACCTCATAAAAGTGGGATACCTTCAGTGACAGTCATTTGGACTTGATTACTAGTCTACCATCATCGAAGCTTGGAGACGATGTGAGGAAACCTTGGGCTGTTGTTTGGTTGATTTATTTTCTGAAGTGCTTGCCATATTCACGTTCAGCGTCTCTGAAAACCCGCTTGGCCATCTTCTAATCTTACTTCACTTAGAGTTCACTTAGTTTACTTTAGAGTTTAATTTTTAGTTTAGTTTTTTTTTAGTTTTTGGTTTACTCTAGAGCTCAAGACCTGCAGGTCAGAATGAAAAAGTACTCCCGAGTACTTTTTCGTGGCCGGTCTGCGTCTCTTGCCTCATGGTACTATTTTCACAAATATGAGTGACCGAGTGAATATGAGTGACCTGGCGCATGTGCCACGTTACCTCCGGGCTAGGTAAACTCTTAATTAAAAAAAAGAACCCCGAGCCAGAGCGCCGCTTCGCAGCGCTATGTCTCGGACCCGTGTGCCACGTTACCTCCGGGCTAGGTAAACTCTGAATAAAAAAGAACCCCGAGCCAGAGCGCCGCTTAGCGGCGCTTTTCTCGGAACCGTGTGCTACGATACCTCCGGGCTATGTAAACTCTAAAAAATGAACCCCGAGCCAGAGCGCCGCTCCGCAGCGCTATGTCTCGGATCCGTGTGCTACGTTACCTCCGGGCTATGTAAACTCTTTAAAAAAAGAACCCCGAGCCAGAGCGCCGCTCCGCAGCGCTATGTCTCGGACCCGTGTGCTACGTTACCTCCGGGCTAGGTAAACTCTGAAAAAAAAAGAACCCCGAGCCAGAGCGCCGCTCCGCAGCGCTATGTCTCGGACCCGTGTGCCACGTTACCTCCGGGCTAGGTAAACTCTGAATAAAAAAGAACCCCGACCCAGAGCGCCGCTTAGCGGCGCTTTGTCTCGGACCCGTGTGCCACGTTACCTCCGGGCTAGGCAAACTCTGAATAAAAAAGAACCCCGAGCCAGAGCGCCGCTTAGCGGCGTTTTGTCTCGGACCCGTGTGCCACGTTACCTCCGGGCTATGTAAACTCTGAATAAAAAAGAACCCCGAGCCAGAGCGCCGCTTAGCGGCGCTTTCTCTCGGACCCGTGTGCCACGTTACCTCTGGGCTAGGTAAACTCTGAATAAAAAAGAACCCCGAGCCAGAGCGCCGCTTAGCGGCGCTTTGTCTCGGACCCGTGTGCCACGTTACCTCCGGGCTAGGTAAACTCTGAATAAAAAAGAACCTCGAGCCAGAGCGCCGCTTAGCGGTGCTTTGTCTCGGACCCGTGTGCCACGTTACCTCCGGGCTAGGTAAACTCTGAATAAAAAAACCCGAGCCAGAGCGCCGCTTCGCGGCACCCTGTCTTGGACTCGTGTGCCACGTTAACTCCGGGCTAGGTAAACTCTGAATAAAAAAGAACCCCGAGCCAGAGCGCCGCTTAGCGGCGCTTTGTCTCGGACCCGTGTGCCACGTTACCTCCGGGCTAGGTAAACTCTGAATAAAAAAGATCCCCGAGCCAGAGCGCCGCTTAGCGGCGCTTTGTCTCGGACCCGTGTGCCACGTTACCTCCGGGCTAGGTAAACTCTGAATAAAAAAGAACCTCGAGCCAGAGCGCCGCTCTGCAGCGCTATGTCTCGGACCCGTGTGCTACGTTACCTCCGGGCTAGGTACACTCTGAATAAAAAAACCCGAGCCAGAGCGCCGCTTCGCGGCACCCTGTCTTGGACTCGTGTGCCACGTTAACTCCGGGATACGTTACCTCCGGGCCAATCACTGTCATCCACACGGAGCGCTTCGCGGATGACAGTGTTTTTCTGCGAAACTACATAGCTTCTAAACGGTTTGGAGATTAACTCTTATTATCTGTACAAGTGCTCCGACTCGCCTCCGGCGAGTCTCGCACTTGCCCGCTTCGCGGGACCTTGGTACTCAGCTACCTTTACTTTCCATCCGTCAAAACGGATGAAGCATACAGCTGCGAAGCTCGCCGTGAGCGAGTCGGAGCACTTGTTGTATATAATTGATGTTTGCATCATTCTTTCGTTAAATGCGTCCAGATGATTCACTCAGAATCGATCGAAACGTAGTGCACTCGGAAAGGAGTGAGTATTTGCGCTATTCTACTTTACATAGCCCCAAAATCTTCGAAAAAAATTTTTGGCTGAAACTTCACGTAGGGGGGTTATTCGAGGTGCTGAACACGAACATCGTATAAATTTTGCACGAAAACCCCATTTTTTAATGGTTACGGTAGATGTACTGTAGATATGGTACTTCAAGGAACCCTCTCAAATTTTGCGTAGTGGGGTTTTTTGACGCCGACGACGAAAACCACCATTATTTTTGCAAGCCACCTCCGTTTTCTACCCGATATCAGCATTTTCTCTCAATTTCCTACCGTACACCTACCGTAACCCATGCAAAAATGGGGTTATGGTGCAAAATGGATACGATATTCGTGCGCAGCACCTCAGACAACCCCCTCCCCCTCTATGGAAAGTCCCAGCCAAAAAAATCTTTGAAGATTTTGGGGCCAGTAAAGTTGAGTAGTGCCGTGATTATTCGTCCATTCCTCCACTCACAGAAAGAAGTAAAACGGTATGCTTATGCACTCTAAATCATGTTGCTATAGCAAGTTGGTATATATAGGTGTACTAAAACTGTGTTGCTTTGGTAATCGCCTAGTCTTGCATAGGAAAATAAATTCCCCACCCAACCCCTTCCAAAACTCTTGATTGCACACGGAGAGACCCCCAAGGATTCAGTCACTGAGCACAACTCTTCCTTGTTTTTCTCGTTGTAGACGGAAAGATTCGCACATGAAACCTATACCGTTCGACTCAGAATTGTGCCCTGCAAAAACCATTGTCATTTAAGAGAAGCGCGGCGAAGCTGCGCTTCGCATGTGTGTTTGTCCTCTGGATCGTGAGATATAAGCGATTACAGACAAACACACAAACAGATGAGTTTTACTATATAGTGATAAGGATAGGGGGCCAAAAATCGATAAAATCGTTTTTCTCGGAAACGGCAAAAGACCCTGACGTTGCACAGGAGGGCACAATTCTGAGTCGAACGGTATAGGTTTCATGTGTGTTTGTCCTCTGGATCGTGAGATATAAGCGATTACAGACAAACACACAAACAGATGAGTTTTACTATATAGTGATATATAAAGTAGAATGTCTGTGCGTGTGTGTGTGTGCATGTATGTATGTATGTTCCTTATAGAAATCGCGGAGGGTTAACCGATCGGGACCAAACTTTGCACACATACCCATCAAAGGCCGGCGGAGGTTCAAGGCTACTTTCCTCTAGGAAATATCAATTGATTTATCGATTATATCGATTTTATTGATTTTTTTCGCTATTTTTGTTCAGGGGTCAGTGGGGACACGTACACTGGGGTATCTCAATACGCTGAACACGAATATGGTAACCACTTTGCACGAAACTATCGATTTACCGATTTTAATGATTTTTCGCTGTTTTTCCCCAGGAGTCGATGAGGATATGCCTACTGGTGTTTCTTAATGCGCTGAACATGAATATGGCAACCACTTCGCGCGAAAATATCGATTTATCGATTTTATTGATTTTTCGCTTTTTTGCTCAAGGGTTGGTGGCGACACGTACACTGGGGTATCTCAGTACGCTGAACACGAATATGGCAACCGCTTCGCACGAAAATATCGATTTATCGATTTTATTGACTTTTCGCTTTTTTGGTCAAGTGTTGGTGGGGACACGTACACTGGGGTTTCTTAATGCGCTGAACACGAATATGGCCGCTGTTTTCCACGAATTTGTCATCGAAATAACTTTACTGACACTGACGTTTCGCTTACGGGATTACTTGAGGGGAGGAGTTACAGGACTTTCACTCCGGAGTAGACATCGCGTTGGAGACACGCGCGCGCTGATCCATTCCACAGATCAAATTCTCAGTTGAAAGGCTACGTCCGAACCGCTAAAAACCATTCTCACGTAGCCTTTCGATTGAGATTTTGATCTTTGGAATGGATCAGCTCGCGCGCTTGTCTCCAACGCGATGTTTACTCGGAGGGGAATGCCCTGTACCTGAGCATCGCTAATGTGCTCACCACCAAAGTTATGGGTAATTCCAACGATTTTACCAGCAAGCCGGGGTTGTAAAACACCCGAGCGAAGCCGGGTATGCCGTCTAGTGTTCAATATAAAGAGCTTCTACATGGTTTGTATGAGTAGCAGCACAGATCCTCACGTGGTCAAGTCGCTTTTGTTTATAACTAGTGCGCCTTCGGGACGCTAGAAAGTGGCTTGGGGCAGCCACTTGAGGTATGTGCGAAAGCTTCACACGTGTGAAATGCTTAAAAAATCAGCAAAAAGCAAAACTAATCATTAGTTGAGCCCAAATACGAAATTCTCCTTATGAGTTGCGTATACTCTATGGGTCTGGCCGCCTCGTCAACGCCGGGCTTCGAGTCTTCTCGCCATCCTAGCCTTGCTTGCAAATTCTTAATCCCGCACCTACATGTAAAACTAATTTCCGATGCACTGATGATAACTACTCTTTTTTGTCACATTTCTTACATGCCTATGGACCCGTTATGAACAGCCAACAAAGAGGAAGAAGAGATGGTCGACTGAGACACGAATGAGCGCGTAGCGTGCCCCTACACCACCGGCGGACGTGCATCTTGGCGTTTTCCCCACCATTGAGCCATGGCGGACCCATTCTGAATCAATACACCCGTATCCTGGCGCTTATCCCACTGTTGGGCCAGAGCAGACCCATCCTCCATTTGTGGATCTGTATCCTGGCGTTCTTCCCACTACTGAGACAGCGCAGACCCGATCCATCGGAGGGATTCGTATCCCGGCGCTTTCCCCCCTATTCGGCCCCTTGGGGACCCAGTCGCCATCCGTGGAACCGTATCCTGGCACTTTCTCCAGTATTGGGCCAGAGCAGACTCAATCTCCATCGATGGACCCGTACCCTGCCATTTCCCCAGTGTTGGGCCATGGTGGACCCCTTCTCCATCGACGGAACCGCATCCTCCCGTTTTTCCACTATTGGGCCACGACGAACTCCTCCTCGGTCGATGGACACCAATCCTGATGTTTCCCTGAACTACGGGACCCCGCCTCATCTGTTCGTCATCGCTGCAGCTGCACTCTTCCCAAATCTCGAAAGTGATGGAACAAAGTTAGGAAATGTTAAGAAAGTTTGTTCAACTGCATAAGTTGCACAACTGGTTTCAGAAAATGTTACAACAGCTTATGATGACGTGTTCTTCATCCTGTGTAATTGATTGTACTTCTTAAAAACAAACGGATTTCAAGCTGCATTATCCCAGCGGGACCTCAAAGAGAGGTGCGCAAGGAGCATATCCCAAGTGAGGACACCGAGTGAATCCTTCGATACATCCTCCATGGTATGCACACTTCTTTTCGATGTGGTTATCGTCCACAGTTCCGAAGTTGAGTGAAGTCAGCAACGAAGCCGCAGCAGAGGGGCGACTTTGCTTCGTACATTGCTGCTACGCATCGTCAAATCGTTGTAAACACTGTCTCGCCTGGAGGGCACGAGACCGCTAGCCGCTGGTCCCGCCGCGAAATCCCGAATGCACCCGACTTCCACTACGTCTATGCACCCATGACGAAACATCGGCTGAATCCCCCATCAGCTTCGCATCCTCGCGAGGCACAGCCTATAACTGAGCTTCACGGCGAGCGCATGCGATCACGTGCTAGTCCCCCTACGTCTGCGCTCTAGAAAATTTTGTTGCACTACCATGATTTATATAAGAGGATATAACGCTTAAAGTCGAAATTGTTATGATTCGGGCATAATTAGCTTGTAACAGGAGAAAATGCGTAAAGATTCTATTCCTATTTCGTAAGCACAATATTAAGCTTATGGTGGAGTGCACCGTTTGTTCCCCTGACCGTTAATTTCTAATCGTTGCCACTACTTGATGCTTTAGAAGGAATGCAGTAAAAATTTTCGTTCAACTCTCCTGTATTTGGATGATTCACAGCCCTGATTGCGAACTCACACTCGCTTCATCAATGATTCCCCCATTCCTGCCTTGAAGACCCAAAATATTCCGTTTTCATCGCAAAATAGATGTCCTAAATGAAGATTTCTGTGTTGTACACATACATATACCATGGATATAGAGTAAGATCCTCCCGTAGCTCTCCCCGAGGCGTGCCAGCACTTCCGCTATCGCGCTGGGACCACACCACTGATTCATAGATCAGTGTTGTTTACGACCGGTGAAGGCGAGCAGTAGCCATTGGCAGCCCGTTCATGAAACGACACGGTCAAAGTACACAGGGGCCTAGCGAATTATTATATAGGGGATTAGATAATAGATCACGGTCTCAGCTCTGTTACCGTGAGGTCGAGACCAGAGTGAGACCTCGAAGTGACCCGTCGGTTACCTCGAGGTCTCAGTTGTTTACAATAGATTTTGGGAAACTTGACCGTGATGTGACCTCGAGGTAACCTCCTACGGTTACCTCACGGTTACCTCGAGGTTTCGACCAAATTACTATCACCCCAGCGCTCCCACTTCAGCGAATTTTTCATTTCTGTCGATGCTCACTGGAAACAAAATGCATCATTCACGATTATTCTGTTAGGTCATCAAGTATGAAATACGGGGTTTCTTCAGAGTAGGGTTTCAGAGTTTTACCGCGCTGCGCTATGTGGTTGAGGAAAGGGCGCGGCAACGCTGAGCGAGCTCGCGCGGTATGCCGATAGAAGCGGCACGTTCTTTGAGTCCATGATATTCTACTATCTGATACTTCTGTATTGGCCAGACAAGGGCCATTAATAATGACCTCAGTGATATCTTTGCGAACATTGCTCAGATGATACTTCATGTGTTATGGTGTAACCACGCCCATTATCTCGGCGATTATCTACCACTGCACCACTGAGAGCAAGTCGAGCGAATGAAGTCTTCGACTTAATGTGTGCCCAATACACAGAAAGGGAGCCATCATCCTCCCAAAACTAACGCCGCCACATTCTCTGGTGCATCGGCCAAATAATCCGATAATCTCCCGCGTCAAATGTTATGGTCCGCATAACGCATAGTTCATATATTTCACATTATGTTGCCGTTAAACCATATCAATCACTGCTCCATGTTGTACCTTGTTTACAGAGATGCACCCTGCTGCGCATCTGGGTTATTGTGATATGATACCGTGCTGCATAAAAGCACGGTACGACGGCTGTCTAGGTCCGTTTATAATTTTCAATGCTTGTGAATAGAAGCACACAATAAAACTGAACCACCGAACTGCGGCTACAGCAGTAAAATCCAGCAACCAATAAGTCGGGAAACCCGCAACCAGTAAGACGGATACACGCGGCAAGTGACACGAGTGTGGGGTCTTCAGAGGTTTTGCCTCGTGCGAGCCCTCCGCGGCATTTTGCTTTGCGAGTCACGGAGCAGAATCGTCCTGGACATTCTCTGCCACGCGACAAACCCAATATATCCAGAGCAAGGAGGTTCCCGCGTGCGAGTCACTTCTCGTGCCACGTGGCGCCGCTCATCGCAAACTCTATGAAAGCCGCTTAAGTGGTCAGTTTGATCCTCAAAGCTCCACTTAATCACTACTCATTTATCCTTCCAAACTTTCATGAAGAAGGTACATCTTCTTCCTTTCCAAATCACTTCCATGGTTTTTGACAGCTTTTCTGGAACTACGTACTGCTGTAAGGCCAGAATATTGTGTCATCTTCGAATGTCGGTCCCATCGCGGAGCCCGCATGGAGAGGACAACTCGAGAAATCGGAGAAGTGTTTGAACAGGGAGTAACTAATAAGGAAACGGAACACTGATTGTTTGAGGAATTTCTTCATGGTGATGAAAACGTGTAAAGTGAGGATGAGCCTTTTAATGAAGCTGGATAACGATAACCTGGAAGCTGTCGTGAAAGCGGATCATTGCCAACTAGGCCTGCATAAGCAACACGTTTTGGCACACATAATACAATGATATTGGGGCTTTCATGGGAACTCAACGAGGTAAAATGGCTAGATGAATGAATTCTTCAGTTTGAGCCTCATAAATAGGTGCCAATTTTACACCATTTTTTGCAAAACCACGGTGCTGAAACGAGGGGAGCAGAGATGGGAATCCACCTGCCAGTCACCATTGTATATGCCAAAGCTTGCTGGACTTTACCATGACTGTTTCTATTCCACGATTAGCCCACTTCTTGCTAGAAAAAATGTCTACTCCCACAATGATGTTGAAAACGCCCTCTGCCACTCGATCGATGTTTGTTTTTCATGCTTCTCGCTGCTGGAACAAACAAGCTACCGCTAAGATGGCAAGGTTGTGTCAATTGTATAAGGGTGTATCCAGAATACTTATATCAAATTCTGTTTGGAAAAAAGTGCTCGAAAATTCCCCCATTCAAAATCGGACATCTCATAACTGACTACCGAACATTTACACAGCTTTTTCTTGTTAGTGTACCGGGTGGCCGAAAAGGGTGGGCGCCTCAATTAACTTTTTTGTTTATTTTTATTTGTAAGTGTTATCACATATTCGTTCCGCGCATAATTGATATTGCCTGTTTCGCCAGCGATGATAGTTGAGTATTGGTGCACAGTGTCTGTTTTTCTCTGCACCCTCTCCAATCTCTGCGCACTTTCCCGCCCTGTTCTTCTCTGTGGCGTTTCCCCAACTATCTTCCCCGTGGAACAGACTATACTTCATCAAATGTGCTTTCTTTTGACCTACGATTCATCTCGTCTTCTGAAGCGATGCGAGCTGTCCACACCACAAGTCTTTCTACACGTCTTATTGTCACCCGCGACCCTGGGGTCTTCAATACAGCAAGAAAAACGAATCCATTCGAAGATTTTATTAGAAACGGTTCAGAAGGTCATCCTCAGAACCCCAAAAACAAATTGCCGACAAGCATTTGGCGAGCAAGTTTCTGATCGCATCTGAAACTTGCTTTTCCGAAAGCTTATCGACAACTTGCCGCCCAAAAGCTTCTCAACAACTAGTTTTTTCTCTTCCTTGCCGACAGATTTTCGAACGCATGAATTTGGTCTTAACACGTTCTTTACTTACAATCTGTCAGCTCTACAAAACTGCCCAAGGTAGGACTTCTGTAGGATAGCGTATCTGTCCTTCATTAGGAAGCAAACGCTTTCGTAAGACTGCACCACAGCAACCAGTGCCCTAGTGTCCTCAACGATTACATCGTATGCTACGCTGGTATGGGCACTTGACTCTGCCTCGTCGACAGGTTGTCCAGCCAAAAGTTTGTCGACAACTTTTTCGGCCAAAAGCTTGTTTGCAAGTTGTTTTTTGGAAAGCTGGTCAACAACTTGTTTTTTCTCTTCCTTGTCGACGAGATGTCGGGAGAAAAGCTTGTCGACAACTTGGTTTTGAGTGGCATGATGACGTCAAGCTTGTCAACAACGATTTGCTTGTTAAAAGCTTGTTTACAAGTTGTTTTTGGACAAAGCTGGGCCGATAACTTGTTTTTGGGGGTTCTGAGTTAGGCAGTGAAAACACGAAAAAAGTGTCAACACAAGTGGAAAATTGGGCCGCACTCTGTAAAATAACACGAGAAGGACAACCTGCGGCGCACAGTGGGTTTGGTGATGCTAATGCTTAGGACCTACGTATATCAGGGCCAAATAGGGTCAACTCGGAAATTTTTTGTAAAACAGAATTTTCATGTAGTTACCCATCGCATACCCATCGCAATAATGAACACAAACTATTATAGTTGTAGCTTGCAGAGGAAAAATAATGTTTCTCATACTATTCGGCCACCCTGTATAGGGCAATTTATACCAGGGCACGTGCATCAAACGCACGCATTCATTGGCGAAGAATTTTCGATGAAAACGGCTGCGTGACCATTTGGACCCTACAGTAAGCCTACAGTAATCATAGGGCGGGCACGCGGGACGGCTGCGATGCGTGCGCTGCCGCCACTAGGGCGGGAGCGCGAAGAAATATGGACGAGCTCTCTTTGCTCATAAGCAGCAAGTAGCTGTGAATTTGCACCTAGAAGTCATTGGACGTGCTGAACACCAATTTCAAATCCATCTTGCACCATGACTTCATCTTTGGCGGCTAAATTTATAGATTGGAGTATGTATTTCTCAGGATCTTATGGAACTTTAAAAGTGGGTTGTTCCCGATAATCTGGATTTTCTCCATGATCATAAAGCTGTGTATAACTGACGTACTAATTGAAATAACGCAACACCTTTGAATTACTACTATAAAGGCATCATTTTCTTAGAGATTAATGGATTTCAGTCATTAAATAAAGCCATTGAACTCTCAGTTTTCCTCATACGGAAAGAATATGTAGCATTTTCAACCATGTTGAAAACGAATCTGAAGCTCATTCTTTCACACTCCAGGTTCTTAAGTTGGACAATTCTGACATTTTAAGAATGAAGTAGTTGTGTGCTTCAGTATTTCAAGAGTTTGTAGTCTTTTTAAAGAATTATCACCGTCGGTTTTCTCTCACGAAGATGGGAATATCCCTTGGTTTGATACTCAGATTTTTTTATTACTTCAACAGCTACTGTTCCCAAAGTGTTAGTGCGTGTATGCGACCTCAATTACGCAATGGTTAGCGGATTTTCCCTAAGGAATTTCACGAAGAAAGATGGCATATCTTTAGGACGACGACATGCCCTTAGGTGTTAGCGCAGGTCATAATGGCGAAGACAGCATATCCAGTCACTCCAAGGAAACTGTAGTAGAATATAACGCAAATGAAAAATAAGCAAAGGATGTCCTAATCCAAATAATAACAGAAATTATCCGGAGGTGCACATATATGGTATTTCGAGTAAACTGCCATCTGTTTCGTCTTGATTTCAGAAGCTAATTCGCAATGTTTCTATGCACCAGAGCTCAAAATCAAGGCAACACAGTTTTCCAAAAAATCGGCAACGAAGTTTGAAAAATTGAGTAAATTTAGCAGTATTTATACGAATATTAGTAAGAGAAGCAAGATCTGGAATGTAATTTTAGAGCTACACCAGTACAGTATAGTGTTGCATATGTAAAAATCAAAGAAAAGACCCTCACAAAGAATAAATAACACATTAACTAAACCATCCAATTTTGTGAAGTTCCTTTAGATTCTGAGAAATGCAGTAATTAAATTCCACTTGATCATACCGTATAAGGTGAAGTTGAGATGCAATTTGAATGCGAAATTCGTGTTCAGCACGTCGAATAACCCCTCCGTTTTCAGCGTACAAGATGTGAGCGACGCCTTGCGCGAGTTTGCAGTTTACGGTCTATGTCAGTATCGGCCGCGCTCGCTTTTAGGCAGCAGCTACTCGCTGTTCACGCACTAAACTAGTGACGCGCAGCTCGTACAGGCCTTCGCGCTCTCTCTGCGCCTTGCAGCGTTGACCGCGACGCAACGACCGCTCCGCAGCATACGGCTGCAAACAGCCGACCAATCGTGGCGCCGTCCCACCCAGCCGCTGACCGCGCCCTAATTGCTAGGGTCCAAAAGGTCCGTTTCCCTGGGTGACGTCAAGAGGTGCGCTCGAGAATTCCTCGCACATCGCTCGCACCTATAATTGCGGGTGTCGTGTAGGAGCTGCCCATATCGGCATCAGATGTTACCAGCTAATGTAGGGTGTCTCACGAACCGAGCCTTGCCTCCAGAAACGTCGCGCGCGGCAGAAGGGCGTTGAAGGTGTACAGAAGACGCGGACACCACAGTATGGATCGGGTAATGCGCTGCTATTTGAAGTAGTTGGGAACTTTTGGTGCTGGGATGCCAAAATCGCATTCACCCATGCAATAAGAGAATCCACTGTCAGCAGCAGGGTCAAGCGTGAAGATGGTAGAAAGTCGATCCCCATACGACCCCCCCCCCTTCAGCCACCAAAAATACGACCCCCCCCCCTTCAGCCACCAAAAATACGACCCCCCCTCCTCACACAAATTTCCTTCTATGCTTGCAGAATTTAGATATTTAGATATCCCATTTCAGGTGTTCGTACTGCGAGAGGTGTGGTGGAGCCAGAGCATAGGAAGGAGAAGGAGGCTCTTTTGTATCTAACTAGTTGTTTGGAAGTTTTTTGGAAAACGTTGAAATTTACGCGGTGGACAAAAAACGTGCATTAATTATGCAATGTTGCTTACGTAACTAATGAGGCTCGAACACATCAAGAAAAAACATCTATATACATCATCTACATGGTGAAGGGTTCGATCCCTACCGTGGCTAAAATTTTTGCTGAGGGTTGAAGCGTGTGCGGTGAGCGAATTTCAGTCTGAAAGCGTCCGTACAGACTTTCTAAACGAAATACCTTCGTATTCGTCACGAAAAACAACCATACACATCATCGACATGGTCAAGGGTTCGATCCCCTCCGAGGCTAGAATTTTTGCATAACATAAAATGACACGCGCTTGCAGTGGATTCGAGATGATCGACCGTAAAGCACGAAATAACTGTTTATGAATGTTTATGAAACTTGGAGGTAGAGCACTATTGGGTAGGGTCCATAAAATGACTTTTTATCGGCCTGCAGGACTGGGTAGGACTTTCAGTACGGACGTGCGAAAATTTTGGCCTAAAACTTAGACTCGTTCAGAGGCATGGTTGTAGTCGGACACGAATATCAGAAGATCTGGCCCGTTGAGGTACCAATTTTTTTCAGGTTTTTAATAGTCGAAGGTTTGCGCTTTCAGGCTGTACAGCTCGTTTTTCCGCAGCTGCTTCCACCGCGATTCAACTCCGTCGATAAAAACATGGAAAAAAGGCCATTTTTATCGACGAAACCTCATCTCCGTAATTCCCGTGCTGAATCTTTCCTCTTGAAGCTGGAGATCTGAAACTTCGGGGTAAAGCACTATTGGGTAGGGTCCATAAAATGACTTTTTACTGGCCTGCAGGACTGGGTAGGACTTTCAGTACGGACGTGCGAAAATTTTAGCCTATAACCCCCCACTTTTCACTATTCAACTCATACTGTTAAAGTCGTTTAATCACGTCAAAACAAATCCCGTGTATGGATAATTCAGTGTCCCACTTCTTCCGTTTTTTCTACCTTTTTTTCTACCTCCTATTCCACACTAAGGCACCCCCTCCCGACCACGACCTCCCCCTTACGACCCCCCTCTTTCCCCACCCCCCCCCCCCCACCCATACGACCCCCTCTTGATAATTAATCGACACAACCCTGGTCAGCAGTATATACCCACAAATAATGCCAAAACGTATAGTCCTTGTCGAAAAGATAGACGGATTCCGTCACTGCACAAAGGCGGCGGGACCTGAACGATGGATGCGGAGAGTGCATGCTCCAAGTGAGAGGGTCCAGTAGGTCCCACCGCGATTCTGCGACGATATGAAACCGCACGCGCAATCCGTCTATCTTTACGACAAGGACTGTATAAATAATCAAGAATGTGACTAAAATTTGTCGACTATGCTGAAAGCTTCTTCAAGTAATATTGGTAGTTAGAAACCACCGCCTGATTTTCCCCTTTCATCACACAGAATCTATCTCAGCAACCATGTAGGTATAATCGATGACTTGGACTTTACCATTCCAAAGGTTTCTCTAACATGGACATCATTCGTATTTTGCAACCATGTAGTCGAAACTCGGAGAGCACGTCTATGACTAACCAATTTGTCTTGAGTTGTTATCAGGTGATCCCCCACTCCCTAGTTCTCCGCTTGCAGGAAATATTCCTTCCTAAGGATATGCTACAGGCAAAGATGATCTTTTCCGTAGTGCTAGGTCACTTTCGCAAGCACCACTCAGTGACTGATGAACTCAAGCTCCACCAAAGAAAAATTGCAACGAAATAAAACACGAATAAGAAAGATTGATTCTGAGAGCAATGAATGTGCAAGGATCTACCCGAAGCTCCCTTTCTTTTAGTTTCTAAGCAAAGTTTTAGACTACGCAGCTCCATAAGCTTCTCGATGATGCAGTTTAACAGTCGAAAAGTCTTGGAAGCTTTTCTCAAGCGAAAAAGACATTCTCTAGCGTTTTTTTGTACTGTAACAGGTAGCAAATTCCGTGCGAAGACTTGAGGTCCTAAGCACGGAGTAATTACATTAATGAGTGGAGTCAGGCAGATCTACAAGACCAATGATTAAATTAAAAACAAAGTTTGATGAGGCACTTCAGCGGAATCAGAAAAAGAAAGCAAAAAGCGTCTACATCAGGTATATCTGCTAACGTAGTGAAAATCCTCATGAAACCTATTGAATTAAATAAATTGACAAGATGAAAAGAACTTCAAAGGACTAGGCCAGAATCTTATGGATGCCCTTGTGACTCAGAAGATCAATCAGTGATTGAGAGCTTAATCTTGAAAATCATACTTATTCACTTGCGTTGAGATATAAAAAAAGGTTTTGCGCGAATTGGTTCTTTTCTATATTATCAAGTTGCACTACCACTGCAACGACGGTCCATCGCTCGCGACGATTCGTACGAGTTGTCCCACTAGCTGTCTTCTCTAGCTATGAAGGGTTCAGATACTGTAGCCATGGCTGTCTCTGCCTGTGGGAAGGTGCGGTCGAGATGCGACATGACCCAGCTAACGAGCGAGCGCACCTCTTGTCTCGGACCCGTTTCCCTACATGGCGGCGGGGCGTTTGGGCTCAGCTAAAAAAGGTGTGAATATCCGCGTGACTAACGATGCCTCGCGGATATTCACACCTTGCGCATCCACCAAGTGACAGCCGTGCAGGCTCAAGCAAAGGGGCGTGGCCGCAATGCGTTCGACCGGAGGCCCCCACTACGAGCGCGATCGAGGCTCGCCGCGCGGCGGGAAACTCGGAAAACGGCGCCGCGCGCGGCCGCGGCTCTGGATGGGTGCAGCAACGTGGAATAACTATCCATTTCAAGTGATACACAAGTAATCAGCCCTGAATTTGCATAGCATCAGGCACATGCCGAAATCCATACACACATCCATACACACATACACACATTGAACAGAGCGCACCGTTCCCAGATCTTCTCTCTAACGAGCGAGTTTGTCCTGACTGGTACCTAGTGAGCGCGAGATAAAGCTTGTAGTAAACGTCTCTGAGAAGTTATTCTTGAATGTTACCGCACGATCTTTTTGTGACAGCTTGCATCGTCCGCAGGTGAGGAACATTGGAATCAATTCTAGTTTCCTTTACGTCCAGAGGTAGCTTCAAAACTCATCTTTTTTTCTGGAAAAAATATAGGAGAACGCCCGAACAGGAGGCTCCAATGAGGTCAAACTTCCTTCCGTAACATGTTTGAAGAGAAAACTGAACAGTTGTCGACTACAGTATCCTATATTCGTGTGTAATATGTCTTTCCGTATTTGCTACCTCTTTACGACCCCACTCGAGTCTTGCCAACAAATAAACTCTCCGGAAAGTAGATCCTTTCGGAGTACACAAAATCCAACATCTTACTAGAAGTCGTGCAGCTGCTGCCTTCTTAGCGGAGATCCTACTTAACACCTCTTACAAACCAAATTAACACTTCTTACTTCTTGTTAGTTATTACTGTTGTGAGCGAGTGCCCTCCTATGCGGTTTGTAGCTGTCGCTACAGTATATGCTATCTATTCAGAGTTTCACATGAATTGAGGGCATTGCTTGACCAAAGAATTCGAACCAATCCACTTTTTTTAATTCATTTGCAGGTCCCTTGCAAATCTCAGCAATAATTTGTTTTTGCTGCAAATTTGGGTAGAAGAAAATTTGGTAAAGGTTGTGGAAAGAGTTGAGCAGAAGTAGAACGAATGTGAAACAACAATCAACCCAACATTACTTGGATAAGTTTCTGTCCCAAGGGCAGCTAAATACTTTTCGGAATCTGGTAACGCTTGTAAAGTTGTCCAATCCAACTCTTCTCCGTTTGTGTTCGCCCACTTACAATTCTCCGCAAACATCGCACAGTTCAGTGAGGACACCGACAGAATCTACAACAAATATGATGGCCAATTGAACGTTCAACACACAATAGCTAGATAAAACCTCGTCGTGCTGTTGCTGCTTTCCATGAGAGTGATAGTCATCCGAAAAGGAAGGGTGGCGTTGCCCTTCAGAACGGTAAGGACCCAGTCGCGGAGCGTACGGACCGTAACTCATTCCTGGAGATGTCAGATCGAAGTATGACGTTGCGAAAGGGTTCGCTTTCGATAATTTAACTGCACCGAAAACTTTTCGCAAGAGAAATCACATGATTCTATTGGTTGGGGAATACGTTTGTGCGATTTGTCATGGGCATAAAAACGCTACTTCTCACAAACAATGTCCACTACACTGAATGGGGTACATAGCTCCTTAGAGGCAGGGGCTCACCTCAGTCCGTCTATTGGAAGTATCAGCATATCCTAGACCTTCTGGGCATGTTGATCCCACTAATGTAGATCAACAGGCTCAAAAGCAACGAAGGCCCCATTTTTGATGCCCGGAGGCGGATCGCTCCAAATTTTGATCGCTGTGCTGGCTGCTAGAGTTTTGACCGAATCGAATAAAATTCGAATATTCATTCGAGTGCTCGAATATTCGAAAATTCGAATATTCGAAAATTCGAATATTCGAAAATTCGGAGGTTCCGAAAAATTCGAAAGTTCGAATATTCGAAAACCCGGGGTCCTAAAAAATTCGAAAATTCGAATATTCGAAAATTCGATGGCTCCGCAATAATCGAAAGTTCGAATATTCGAAAATTCGAGGGTCCGGGATTATTCGGAAATTCGAATATTCGAAAATTTTAGGCCGGAAATTCGAATATTTGGAATTGCTTTGCTTTGCAACTGTTATATCTGTTCCATTTTCTCGCTGAAGAACGATTAAGATTGAAACTCCAGTCCAATTTCTCATTTCAACCTCAATTTTCCCAAAAATCTTCTCATATCTTTGCATTCGAAAGCCAACAACAGCATTTGAAAGCTTTGAAACTGCAATCCTACGAGGTATACGACACTGGCGACGATGATCTCTCCGGTGAAACCTATGCACGTATGTACTTTTCTAGACACTTGAGAATCCAGCAGTTTCAACTATACTTCTGATTATTCAAGCCTTTCTTCCGGAACTATGTAAGTGAACTGCAAACTTTAATATAAAATTTTACACAGCATTCCTCCTTATATTTAGCTGATTTCCGACTACTGCCTCGTTTAAACTCTTTCTAAGTACATCACCGTTAGTTATGGAATTCAAAGTTCACACAAAATCTTGAGATCTATTACTATCCCTTCTGCCCAAACATACTCAGACTTCTTGTTATAGAAGTTCTGTTGGTTTTAACATTCAATGTACAAGCATGCAGTTGGACCCGATAAACAGAAGTAATAATGAGGAACGGGATAACACACAGTGTTTTTTATCTTGCTGACGCTTTCTTGTTGATAGCTGGAAACGCATTCATATCAAGGTAAATGAACCATTGTACCCAACATTATTTTTACCGCGTCAATACCTCTACATTTACTACCACGTTTTGTTAAACTACAACACAGAGATATTAAAGCAAAATCCTCCTCACGGACGAAGGGTTTAATCCACTTTACGATCCTTTAATGATCGTTACAGACCTCAAGTGACGCTCTTAAGCTTAGAAATTTCAACTCGTTGCAATTTTAAAACCGACTAGATGGTATGCCCGGCTTCGCTCGGGTGTTCTACTACCCCGGCTATTTCACACTGATGAGGAAATCTGCTACTACCGGTAAATCCATCGAAAATGCTCACCATTTTGGTGATCAGCATGATGACAGACCTGAATGACCCTCATTTAACCGACATATTGGCGAAAAATGAAATATTTATGGAAAAAGCATGCCATAATTCCGATCAGCATCTTTGAGAACCTCAGCAAATGCGCTCTTATTCTCAACCGAGAAGTAGTGGAAAAAGTCAAAAACTTGATTAAAAATCCGATAAAACCAATAACTCGAAGTTCCATGCATAGTGGTTGTCATATTCGTGATCAGCGCATACTTCCAGTAGATATGTCCTCACTGACCCCTGAGTAGAAGCTGCGAAAAATCGATAAAACTAGTAAATCGATACCGTCATTGGAAAGGGTTGCCATATTCGTATTCAGCACATTCGAAAACCCAGTGGTCATGTCCTCACCGATCCCCGGGCGAAAGTTGTAAAAAATCGATAAAATCAATAAATCGATACCGCCATCCAAAACGGCTGTCATAGTCTTGTTCAGCATATTGAAGAACCCTAGTAGACATGTACTCATCGACCCCTGGACAAAAATTGTGAAAAATCGATATAATCGATAAACCAATCGATAATCCAGGTGCAAAGTAGCCTATAACCTTCGCCGGCCCCCGTTGATCCTGTATGCAAAATTTGGTCTGGATCGGTTCATCCTCCGCGATTTCTATAAGGAACAAACACACATACACGCACAAACTTTCACTTTTATATAATATAGACGGCATACCCGGCTTCACTCGGGTGTTTTACAACCCCAGCCTTCTCACATTAATGAGGACAATTGCCATTACCGATAAAATCATTGCAAACACGCATAATTTCCATAATTTTGGTGGTGAGCACATTAGCGATGCTCAAGTAACCCTTCCACTCAATTAATCCCGTCAGCGAAACGTCAGTAAAGTTGTTTCGATGACAAATTCGTGGAAAACAATTGCCATACTCGTACTCAGGTGTTTAGCGTGTTCGATTGATCCAGTAAGCACATTTTGCCCCTTTTTAGAAGCAGAAAAAGAACAGAAGACATTAGTGAATCGATATATTCGTGCAAAACAATTATCTTATTTGTGTTCAGCTATTGAAAAATCCCAGTAGACACGTCTCCACCGATCCATGTGCGGAAACAGCGAAGAATCAACAAAACCGACAAACCGAAATTTTGTGCAAAACGGTCATAATTTTCGTGTTTAGCGTATTAACGAACACCAGTAGACATCTGTCTACCGCCCCATGGGCAAGAATGGCAAAGAATCAATAAATCGATAATCCGTGCAGATTGGTTGCCATATTCGTGTTCAGAAAACCAGAATGTTAAGAAACCCCAGTAGGCATATCCTCATCGACTCCCGGGGGAAAACAGGGGAAAGTCAACAAAATCGATAAATCGATATTTTCGTGCAAAACGGTTGCCATATTTGTGTTCAGCGTTTTGAGATACTCCAGTGTACATGCCCCCACCGACCCCTGAACAAAGATAGCAAAAAGTCAATAAAATCGATATATCGATAAATCGATAAATCAATCGATATTTTCTGGGGGAAAGTAGCCTAAAACCTCCACCGGCGTTTGATGGTTATGTGTGCAAAGTTTGGTCCTGATCGGTTAACCCTCCGCGATTTCTATAAGGAACATACATACATACATACATACATACATACATACATACATACATACATACATACATACATACATACATTACATACATACATACATACATACATACATACATACATACATACATACATACATACATACATACATACATACATACATACATACATACATACATACATACATACATACATACATACATACATACATACATACATACATACATACATACATACATACATACATACATACATACATACATACATACATACATACATACATACATACATACATACATACATACATACATACATACATACATACATACATACATACATACATACATACATACATACATACATACATACATACATACATACATACATACATACATACATACATACATACATACATACATACATACATACATACATACATACATACATACATACATACATACATACATACATACATACATACATACATACATACATACATACATACATACATACATACATACATACATACATACATACATACATACATACATACATACATACATACATACATACATACATACATACATACATACATACATACATACATACATACATACATACATACATACATACATACATACATACATACATACATACATACATACATACATACATACATACATACATACATACATACATACATACATACATACATACATACATACATACATACATACATACATACATACATACATACATACATACATACATACATACATACATACATACATACATACATACATACATACATACATACATACATACATACATACATACATACATACATACATACATACATACATACATACATACATACATACATACATACATACATACATACATACATACATACATACATACATACATACATACATACATACATACATACATACATACATACATACATACATACATACATACATACATACATACATACATACATACATACATACATACATACATACATACATACATACATACATACATACATACATACATACATACATACATACATACATACATACATACATACATACATACATACATACATACATACATACATACATACATACATACATACATACATACATACATACATACATACATACATACATACATACATACATACATACATACATACATACATACATACATACATACATACATACATACATACATACATACATACATACATACATACATACATACATACATACATACATACATACATACATACATACATACATACATACATACATACATACATACATACATACATACATACATACATACATACATACATACATACATACATACATACATACATACATACATACATACATACATACATACATACATACATACATACATACATACATACATACATACATACATACATACATACATACATACATACATACATACATACATACATACATACATACATACATACATACATACATACATACATACATACATACATACATACATACATACATACATACATACATACATACATACATACATACATACATACATACATACATACATACATACATACATACATACATACATACATACATACATACATACATACATACATACACACGCACAGACATTCTACTTTATATATACAGATACCGAGCCAGAGCGCCGCTTCGCGGCGCTCTGACTCGGACCCGTGTGCCACGTTACCTCCGGGCTAGGTGAACTCTGAAAAAAAACTACCCCGAGCCAGAGCGCCGCTTCGCGGCGTTCCGACTCGGACCCGTGTGCCACGTTACCTCCAGGCTAGGTGAACTCTAGAAAATCACTGTCATCCACACGAAGCGCAGCTCCGCCGCGCTTCGCGGATCACAGTGATTTTCTGCGAAGCTGCGTAGCTCCTAAATGGTTTGGAGGTTAACTCTTATTATTTTCAATATAAAGAGCTTTTACATGGTCCCTTATATGAATAGCAACACAGCTCCTCACGTGGTCAAGTCGTTTTCATTTGGGATAGCGCTGAAAGTCGAAATTGTTATGGTTCGGGCACAATTAGCTTTTAACAGGAATAAACTGCGTAAAGGTTCTATTCCTATCTTGTAAGCACAATATTAAGCTCATGGAGTGCACCATTTGTTCTCCTGACCGTTAATTTCTAATTGCCATTACTACTTAATGCTTTAGAAGGAGTGCAGCGAAAATTTCCGTACAACTCTGCTGTATTTGGATGATTCACGGCTCTGATTGCGAAATCACACTCGCTTCATCAGTGGTTCTCCCACTCTGCTTTAAAGATCCAAGATATTCCGTTTTCGTTGCAAATTAGGAGTCCTAATTGAAGATTTCCATGTTGTACACATACATATACATGGGCGTGTCAATTTTCGCAATTCAGCCCGTGGCGGCGGGCAAAAGAGGTGGGGCGAGGCGAGTGGATCAATGACACCGTGACCTGTCATCCCTCGCGCGGCGATGGGGGGGGGGGTCTGTGCTTTATATAGAGTAAGATACAGATAAGGGTACAGTATACAGATAAGGGACCAACTCCACAGCAGCACAAGCTTCCACTCATGAGAAGGTTGTGAGAAATTCCAAAACGGCAAATGAAACTTACTACCCGAAAAGTTTCATGCCCGTTGTGATTGGCAAACACATCGCCTTGTTCGCCTACATGCATAGGTACAAATGTTTTTATCAAATGGAATGTTATTCGAATAAATATTCGAACATTCGAATATTCGAAATTTCGAATATTCGAAAATTCGGAGATCCCTAGAAATTAGACATTTGACTCGACCGAGTCAAATCGAGTCGAGTTACGAATAAATCGACTTTCGAGTGACTCGAAATATCGACTATTCGAAAAAAGCCAAAAATCGAGTTATTCGAAATGTCGACTATTCGAAAAAGTCCAAAAATCGAATTATTCGAAATGTCGACTATTCGAAAAAGTCCAAAAATGGAGTTATTCGAAATGTCGACTATTCGAAAAGGATAGTTATTCGACTATTCGTCGAATAACCGACATTTTTATTGACCCTTTAAACTGGCCAATTTGAACGTTAAAGCTGGCATGAAAGGTGTAGTCCATCCATTCCAATGTGTATGTATTTAAACAATTTCCATCAAAGTAATTAAAGTTAAAACATACCAACATACTAATAGTAAGAAGGAATACAAATTAATGTATGTATGCAAATTAAACTCGTCGTTTCTGCCTAGATAACATGAAACTGCTCAATACGCACAAACAAACGATTGATCTGCTCGACTGACATGTATTTGTAAAGTGGACATTAGCGACGGTGCCCCTTCCGCGGCCTCGAGAATGACGCCGCGCAACCGCGCCGCGTGTACCGGGATTAGTGTCGTCCACCGCCGAAATGCTGTTCCTACGGGCCTTTCTCCCCGACTCGGTCGAAAATACATAAAACGTGTAGAGAAGCTGCTAGAAATAGCATGATAGCAGCAGGAAACAGCGATTATGGCGCGCGGCGCGGTCGCGCAGCGCCCTTCTCGAGACCGCAGATGGACCACCGCCATTGACGTGCCTGCCGCTCGCTATGATTCGGAGTGAAACGTTCATCAAGAAATGACTTGAACAGCTATTCCTGGAGGTGTGTTTGGAAAATACCTTCGCGGCGATTTTGAACCGAAGACGACTCGAAGACAGTAGAGGACATTGGTCCCTTGGCTTCCAGCTACGGCAAAACAAAACCGTACCAATTAAAATACAAAAGCACTAGTGATTCCGTCTTTATTGTCTGTGTTAAATATGTTTTTTGTCTGAAAAACTCAAATCGGGGTTCTTCTCTTCACGTGTTTATCATTAGGTTTATTCATGGGATATAGTGAGGTGTCTGTATCGTACTGCTTCGCAACACGACACTAGGTTCTGGTTTGCAAATAGGAACTAAGTGTCAAAACACAAAGAAAGTAGAAACTACCAGTTACAAGTAATGAGAATTGTTAACCGTGTGAAATAACGCGCTCCGGAGCCAATTTCGCTTAGATTCGCAGGCATCGGGTTACTGTGGCACTCTGTCCCCGATGGCGGAATCTTCTCTGTGAGGGTGGGCAAGTAAGACTTGTCGATCGTCTGACAAGTTGAGCACGTTTTGACGTGTTAGTGAACTGTGGAGGCAGACCACCACTCCTTGAGGAATTTCAGGACGAGACTTGTTCACTAACAAGTCAGAACCTGCAAAACTTGTCAGACTATTGACTAATTTTACGCTTGATGCTGTTGATTCGTGATAACTGAGCGCGTCTACCGCTCAGCTGCTTCTAGATCTTAGTGCCTTCAGCGCTTTCTTTACGTTTTCTTTTCTAGTTTTCCATCCGTAGGTTGAGTCGTACGGATAGCCGAACTCTTCCCTCCATTCCATACCATTGTCTTTAGCTTGCATATCATGATCGAACGTGATCTTCAGTGATCTCTAGCATGATGTGATTGTTAGAGATAATGATGTGGAGGAGAGCAAGCATAAAAAATCTGCAGAAATCTGTGCGCCTTAACCTACAGGGCTTTCTTCCACTTTTGAACGGGCTTCTTGGAATGGTTCTATTTCCGAATAAATTCTGATGATATCGCCGCCGTTAACTTAGTGTCCAACCTCATATAAGGAACGTCAATCACGACTGCACCTCTCTGCGGCCTGGAACGACTCACCATCTACGCGGTGCGGGCGAGACAACACCGATATCCACAGCGCTTACCTAGGTGGTGTTGCGCCCCAGGCTGCGGAAGGGTGCAATCATGATTGACGTTCCATGTATCTTGACAAATATGAAGTCAGCAGACATCCAAGTGGCCCTAGCTGAACACAGACCTGACAATAAGTCGAGTTCACCTGAAGTTCAGAGAGTGGTGGAGGTTTACTACGCGCCCTATCTTTATGTTTTTCGCTTATAATCAATTCACCCAGTAGTGATTAGTGGTTGAGGGGTCATGGATTGAGGCGCGATCGTTTCAAAAGGGTACTGAGCATGCTTCATAGTGCATGACCGCTCCGTTTGCCTTCAGTCCGTGAATACACTTTTTTGACAGCCCTATGCTACAGTTTCATGATTTGTGGATCCAAGGGTGATCATTGATATTCTTGAATATTTCAGGCGTGAATTATGAGCGCTGTTTGGAGTGTTTTTAAGAAGGCCATCGAAGACGAAGGTTCCGACGTAGCGGTTTGCGGGATATGTTCGAAGACCTACAAGATACCCAAGTCAAGATCGACCACAAACCTGCTACAGCACATCCGTGAAAAGCACCCGGATGAGCTGAAGAAGGAACCGAGCTCACGCAGTGCATCACAGGAACCCGTCACGCAAACAACTCTGGAGGAAACATTCAAAAGGAAAATTTCCAGTGCGCAAAAAAAATTTCTGGACCGGAAGCTGGCAGAGCTAATTGCCATCGCATCATTGCCGCTATCATTCACTTCTCTGAAGTGCCTCCGTGACTTCGTAACGGCATTGAATCAATCCTACACTCTTCCGAATGTTAAGACTATCCTCAACATAATGAGAAGTGAGGTAGCCGATATTGACGACAATCATCGAAGCAGCTTTGCACGCGAAGGGCCAGTGGCTATTACAATAGACACGTGGACATCTAAGAACTCAAACTGTTCACTGCTAGCAGTTACCAGCCACACACTTGATGGAAAATTCGAGGATCGTATCAATGTCTTGCTGGATTGTGTCGCATTTGCTGAGAGCACGTAAGTACTATGTTTCGCAAATAACTTCCGTAGATTTGTAAAGTTGGTTATTCAGGCACACGGCCGCTGTGATAACGGAGAAATTGCGAAGCAGTATTTCACGTATCGGGATATCTGAAGCGAAGCTTTCATATCTAATAGCTGACGGGGCTTCAGTCATGCCAGTCGTTGCTGAGAACTTGGGCGTGAAATAGTGAGCTATTAAACTCTGCTCATCAATCATAGGTATCCGTAAATGTTCCATTTGCAGTGTGCATTGTTGCGCCCACGTAATTAATCTGATCGTGGCGAAATCCTTGGAAATTCCGGCGGCAGCAAATCTCATCCGGAGAGTGAAAAGAGTTGTCACGAGACTGAATAAGAGTGCGAAGGCGAAGTTCTGTTATAAAAGGTAAGATAGTTCGTGCAAATGTACTATCTTGAAAGCTTACTAGCTTTGCTACTAGGTATCTGGAAGAAATGAGTCTCCCAACTGTGATTCCGTCGTCGGACTGACCAACACGCTGGTCGTCCACGTTCACAATGCTTTGCGATGTTTTGAATGCAGTATGTCTTACTACAAGGAATTATCTTCATCCTCTTCTTTACACATTTTTTCCAACAGATGCCGGCATTCGAGAAACTTATGAAAGACCTTAAATACCCAGCATTCGATAGAGGAGAAGTGCATGCGCTCAAAGAAATCAAAAGCTTGCTTGAACCCTATTTCACCATGACTAAGCAAGTGAGCATTCAATATTTGTAGGATTATAGCTGCTTCCATTTTAGTTTGTATTGCATGGGTATGCTATCAAAATTCATGTGTGTCCGTATACATTGGTGTCGCTAGAATTCTGACAAGCGCAACTGAAAGGTAAGCTAATTTTTGCAACTACAACTGGGCAGGGCGTCCTTTATGATCAAATCCTTGTATTTTAGAGGTCTCGAGTCGGTGGGAAGCGAGGTCAAAGAATTTTCTGAAGAGCTTCTCCGACAAACAAGGCATTATTTTGCGCCATGGGTAAAAAATGAGAATCTCCAAGCCGCTGCCTTGTGTGATCCACGCACAGCCTTTTTGGACTCAATATTCTCGTATAGCGAATGGAAGAAAATTGTGCGGAACGTCACTTTCGATTTAAGTAAGCTGTTTCCTTTCAGGCTTTTCCTTTTCCATTCATCAAACGGTACTACCGTACTTCGGCGACGCCAATCTTGAAAAAATAGATTTCTCTGAGAATTTGCATAGGGAGGTTGTCGAGGGTGTTGATCACGAATATCATGCTCATTTTGCACCACAATATCGATTTTATTGATTTTGTCGATTTTCCCGAGTTCGACTCACTTCTCAGGTCTCTCTGAAAATCTGCAGTACAGGTTTTTTGATGGTGCTGATGACGAAAAAAACGCCGTTTTGCATTATAGTTTTGATTTCGGTAATTTTATCCAAATTTTTCGGTGTAGGGCTGTGTAGTTCCTGATTTCAATGGTTTTCTCCACTAGTTCGTGCTATTCTTGCGAAATCTCTATCATATTTGTTACCAATGTCCTCAAAAACCCCCCTATGTAAGTTTTCAGAGTGATTCGAGTAGAGGTCTGTACCTGGGAGAAGGTCGATAAAATCAATGAAATCGATATTATCACGCAAACTGAGTATGATATTCGTGATCAGCACCCTCGACAAGCACTGTGTGCAAGTTTTCAAGGAAGTCCATTTTTTCGAGACTGGGATCGGTGGCAAGGCCGCTGAAGCACAATAGTACCCATCAAACATTGCCATTGATTATTTAGTCTCATCCCAACATGAGCCAGTGATGCCAAACCAGAGAAACCAGCAGCGAGTTCACGCCGATGCGCCTGTATGGGAAATCTTGACACAGGGTCAAGAATACGAAGAAAACACATCATCGGAAAACACGATAGAGGATGAAATAGAGGTAGGTAGTTTGCGTAGAGGGAGTATCGCCTTTGTAATTTATGACTTTACAGATTAAAATTCAAAGGTATGCCATGTCCCTGAGGCGAGCTCGTCCTAGTTTTGACTCAGATCCAATCTTGTGGTGGCGAACGCATAAGGAAGAATTCCAGCACCTAGCCAAAGTCGTGCCTTCATATCTACACGCTCCAGCAACAAGTGTCGACTGCGAACGCCTTTTCAGATTTCTTTTCAAAATAGTGAAGTCCTTAAGTATACACTACTGTAGTTTCTTTCAGCATGGCAGGAATAATTTATGGAAATCAGCGGAGAGGTCGCCTGCTTGGTGAAAAGGCACGGTTGCTCCTTATGATCAAAGCATCGTCGAGTGAAGGTTCAGCCAGGTAAGGCTTATGAATTCCACGTCGATTTTGACTTAATTTCCATCCTTATAATTGAATCCAACAAACTATTCTCATTTTCAGGGCGTCCAAATCATGGACCTATAAGGAAACTACACAGTATGGACGTATTGTGGATAGGGAATCGGAGAACTCTGACAAATTCAATGAAGATGACGATTCAGTTTTGGAACTGGATGAAGAAGGAGACTCGGAACCAGATCTGGACCCTATTCTTGATGACTACAGTAATTCTAACTAAGACTGCACTTATGGAATCTCGCCTGTCATCATACTGGCCACTTCCTTATTCTTGAAAAATGGATCATCATTATCAGCACTTTCGAGATCTCAATGATTTTGATGTCACACTCTTGCTTTTATTTTCGCAATGTGCCTTTTCTCATTACAACCAAAGTTATTGATTGATGTTAGAAATCATTGTGTTTTCTGATGCTCTAAATGAAGTTTGGAATCAAATTGCTAACTTGTTGTTAGTATTACTTCATTATTAGTACTGCTGACTCGAAAAAAGAGTCGATACGAATATTCGAAATCGACTATTCGAAAAATTCTAAAAACCGAGTTATTCGAAATGTCGACTATTCGAAAAACCTCAAAAATCGAATTATTCGAAATGTCGACTATTCGAAAAAAATCTCATTGAGTCAAACGTCTACTAGAAATTCGAAAGTTCGAATATTCGAAAATTCGATGGCTCGCAAAAATTCGGAAATTCGAATATTCGAAAATTCGGGGGTCCCCAAAAATTCGAAAATTCGAATATTCGAATATTCGAAAAATATTTTCGAATGTAAAACTCTACTGGCTGCCCGCCACGGCTGCAGCGTTGGCGAACGAGTCGTGGCGTGTCCAACCGATAAGATCAACGGCTTCACACGTCAACTCGGGTTGGCAAACTGTTACGGACGCCGTCCCGGAAGACGGGTTTAAATACCGTTTTGAGACAATTCATGTATACCGCCGGAATCAATATGTCGAGGAGATGCAGAATCTGCCATTAGCTCAACCACGAGAATGAGGTGGACCTCTGCCTTTAACCGTTGATTTAGTGATGCTAGAGACAGGGCAGCTTCTCAGCTTTATGTCTACGAAAAATTGCGTTGTTTGAGACGACTTAACTTGCATTCTGCAACTGCAACTTTTTGGTAAAACTTTATGGAATGCATTGAGAACTTAACAGAGTATATAAAACATGAATTTTTAGACCCATAAAGCCGGTTCCAGTGGAAATTCATCACATACGAGTTCCTTGATAATCATCTTTGTGAAATTTGAGCGCAGAAATCGAGCATGATCAGGATGAGAGACCATCTCATACTAAGAATTTCAGGGTTTTGCACTGAATACGCTAGCTAGGATTGAATATTGTTGAGAGTTAGCATCAGCACTGATTCTCCGTCACAACTAAAGCAACCTTAGCGAATAACCGCCTTTATGTCCCTCAAACTACGCGTCCAGAACAAGAAGCAACTTTAAAACTTTCTTTTTTTTTTGCTTGAAGAGGGTATACCATATCTGTGCTGTCCTTCAGACGTCAACGATATCGCTAGCCATTTGAACCACATTTGGAATTGAAGTCCAACGAGAGTCGGTAGAGGAGGGTTCAATTTCGTCCATAAGGAAACGAAAGGAAAAAAAAACTAAGCCCAAAATCTAATTGAAAACTCGTCTAAAAAATTGCACTTGTTCCCACAATACAAAGATTAGTTTTGGCAGTTAATAACGAGAAGATACAGACATGGAAATCAGCTAGGTCACTTTTCAAAAGTCATTGCTGGTCAATTATTAGTCGTTCGCTTATGTTTGTTTCCGGGGTGATCATCTCTCACTATGGTTGCAATGATATGACAGCTTCCCTATTCTAATCCCTACGCGGAGACGATATAAACCGCCTCGATGATCTGGCTAGCTGACATACCGACATGCCATACATAGATATGAACGCGTTATGCAGGTCCAAAGTCTTAGCTTCCGTTCGAAATTCCAAGGATAGTAAGGAATCGTACAAATTGGCAACATTAACACTGAGCGCTTCAAACTTCATGCAGGTACCAATTTGTTGTTGGAAGTCAAGCTTAAAGGCAGTGTTCCTACTCGTTTTTTCATTGCAGATATCAACAGATGATCTAGACACCTCTCTGATCCCAACGATGTACATGAAAAATCACCAAAGTGCAGGAACCTCGCTCTCAAAGGCATCAGAGTGTAGTGCCTATTTCTAGGAATCGGAAGGATACACCCCTGTGCTGGCTGCCTAGTGCAACTTCAGTGTCTTCTTACAATCATTAGCTTGTCTGATCTATGAAATCAAAAGCAATGAAAGGCTTGTCACGTCAACATATTTCCTCATACTGATGCAGACCCCAAGGACTCTGTTTTAGAGGAAATTTTGAAACACTTCATATACATTGTCGGAGTCAGAGTATCGAAAAGAATGCTGCATCAGCTCGAACAAGAAAATGAGGTGGTCATGTGTTCAATGAGAAGAATGAAAAAATGAGCTGGCATATGAAGTGTGTGCACAAGATTCAAAAATTTCTGTAGAAAATCCATGCAATTTCCGCCAGCTCTATTCTAACCAGGTATGCATGCTCGCAAGAACAGTAATTGCCAAATCATCTCACATGGAACGTTATATAGTAATAGTTCTCAGAACTCCAAGGCATAAACTTACGCAGTGCTCCTACTTACGAAGTTACACCACTGTGCAGTGGTGCTTTACTTTAAGCTACATACGTATTCCTGCCATTTTTAAAATGTAAACGGTTTGGTGACGTCGCTAAATCAGAAAACAAAAGAAAATAATCTTTTTTTTTCTTTCTGGAACTGAATATTGAAAGGCCCACGCAACAACAAAGTTGATGGAGGAGATATATCCGAGGGGGAATGATGCACAAACATCCTATTTGATGAAAGAGCTCGAAAAACGTTGGTTCCCAATGAGTTCTACACTGATGTTTCTTTTGTTTTGTTCTATTAATCCTGATTTGAGCAGCCCTGAAAACAAGACGGATAATGTGGGATCATCTTCTCAATTACTTTTTTTTGTTCTGTTCAAAATGAATTCAATATATGAAGACTAGAAAAAAATGGCTCGAGCATGGCCGAAGACTTTGATGAGAAACAGCAAAATCGGAGATTTCCTAAAGCAACCACTAGAGAGCATTACCATACGTATGCATGCGCCTATCTTAACATGTGTTTACAGAACTGGATTAGTCGCTATTTCTTAGCCTTTTCGGTTTCAGGACTTGATCGCAGTTAAACTCCAAAAGCGTTCAAAGACGGGTTTGTGCAGAAGAGCCATAAAAAAGAAAACTTACCAGAAAATGCAGGATTGAATCCTCCAAGAGGTAGACAACAAAATCCTTAAGAAATAACGTGACGAGTAAAATGCTGGCCCTCCGTAACAATTCTAATGAAACTTACCGTAGTCCAATATGTGAGCACCTATCAAAATCAAGAGCAACATATCTGAACTGCTTAAGCGTGTGTAGAAACGTTGGCTGTCGAGCAGGGTCGATACGCTGCGCACTACTCATTTCATGCTCTTTGCATGGTATAATCCCGACACGATCTGATTCGCACTCAATAAACTACACGGATTTACAGCGATGGGAAAGCTGCTGAGCGTCGTTTCGTCCTCCAATAGCTGCTGAGCGCAGCAGAATTTCAAAAGCTTCGGTCTGTTCATTTGCAGAGAATGAACTTTATCGGAAAGAAATGATACAAAAAAAAAGATGTATTCTAGAGCTAGGAAGAAGACCACAACAGCAACCGCATCTGCAGTGTAATGGATTACGTGTAATATCATGCATACATTCGGAGTTCACTTGATGATGTGAGGGGAATGCAGTGGATGGTTGTCTATTAGTTCTTGCTTATATAACTGGTCATTTAACTTTTATATTTACCGATGTAAGTCAACAAACTGTATTACTAGTTTTATTATAAGCATCCAACCTTTTAACGTTGTTGACTTGACTTTGCCGATGTTTCAGGATGCAGCTGGTGTATATTGGACAACTCTCAGAACAATGTTCTTATACATTCAGAGAGGACATAATCAGTTCTAAGCATTCGATCACTCAAGACTTTTTTGTAGATGAAGATGTATCTGTTGCATCTAAATGACTTTTTATTATTTTTTATCCTCCATCCGAATCCCCGAAGTGGCGAAAGTCCCATTTTCTCCCAAACGCCCTCTACCATTGACTTGCCATTGCCGTGTTCGAAACCTGAACTGCTCCATACACAGCTATTATAACGAGCACCTGCAAAAGTTAGCCTCGAGGCATATCACATTGCAACAGGCGATCCAGTGGAGAGGGACGTGTCCACAACGAGCCTTCAAGGCATACGACGTAGACCTTCGCGTGGGTTTTCAGTTCAAGCAAAATAATGATTCCATCGTTCCAGTTTTGAAAGATCCAGATAAATTACTTCAGTACCCGATGAACGAATTGTTCGAATAACTTGTGATTTGAAAACCCGAATGGATGAACTATCGAATTTATTCTTTTATTCGGAAACCGAGTGCATAAATTACTCGAATGTTCGAATCTTCGAGCATTTCTTCTAATACTTTGAATTCGGTCGTAGGTATACTATGTATATACCGAGAAACTAACACTGCAAATGATGCAACAAGAACGTCTTAGGTTGGCGCAAGAAAATGGCGCATCTTTTCAAAAACATGACTTTCTTTGGGCAAACTATTATACTATTAGGTTGTCCCATAAAAAATGGCCGCAACCTCGTAATGCATTTCTGGAAGTTCATAAATCCGTTATTTCAGAAACTAGATAGACAAACTTTGGACTAGTACGAAGAGCAAGACCTGCTCTATAGACAAACTTTGGACTAGTACGAAGAGCAAGACCTGCTCTATCTGCATTCTAGAAGGCTTCCTCAATTACCCTTTTTATGGTTTCTGCAGACGAAATTGTACGATGAGGCAAAACATGGTTTTTGTGTCTCCCGATTTTTAGACTTTTTTTTTGCCCTAATGGAACAAAAGCCAGATTTGGTGTTAGCTTTGCATTCGGCCAGGCAGTCACGTTGTAAGCGCGCAGAAGCTGTACTAGACTTCCACTTCCAGAACGATAGGAATTTTCAACTTTGACCAGGTTATGGTCATGAAACTTCTCAGATACGAAAGCATAGTTTTTGAGGCGGGACGAGAATTTCGAAACAATCCGTAAAAATGTTAGCAGCCGGGTTGGACGCAACTAAATCACTGGCCCCCTGCTTTCTTGGCAGCCAAACATGGCAAAAAATGGGCAAAGTGGATTTTGAACAAAAGCACTGCCGGTCAGTGCTTCACTTGCGACACCCTTTATTTTAATCCGTCTAAAAAATGATATTGCGAAATTTTCCGACAAGGTGGGTCTCTTTTAGTGGTGAGAAGACATTGCTGGAGTTTTGATTTGTTTGTTTCGCTGAGGGAGATCTGGATAAATTCAACAAACCTCGACATCTCAGAAAAAGGTGATTTTTTTCTGATAGATGAAATATTGCTCGAGGTGTTCGACAGTAGCTAGACCACGCACTAGTAGAATTCACCAAATGCCTAGCCTGTTACCATTTTAGGTTTGGCTTTGAGATTTGGTTGAAAATGCCTCAATGCTTTCTGGTGAGCCGAAAAAGTGCATGTCCACGGGCGGGGCGGGCAAATCCACACAGGTTTACATCCTACCAAGAAAAATTTCGCTGAGTGGGGAGTTGGACCTCCCCTTGTAATATTGTGTTGGCCAGAGCTTTGCCTAATAGGGTATCTTTTCGAGCTTGCGGTGAACCGGGTTTTCAGCTAGAAAATTCATGCGAATCAATGTGTACTGAAAATTAACCTTTCGCATTTCGTTCACTCCTGTGGTTTGAGCTTCTTTCCTTGCATAAGTTCCACTGTTCTGCTAAAATGTGCAGGAAATGCTGATCATAATACTTTTCATTCTGAAGGAAAATCTCAAGTTTGAGCTGAGTTACGCACCTTGGAATGCGCACCTCCAAAACGGCCATTATTTATGGGACAACCTAATATTACTATTTTTAGATATGGTTACGTCCTTGCAAAGTAGAGTAGGCGCCTCTGTGGTTACCAAGGTGTCCAATGCAACTACCATCTACGACAACGCACTCAGCAATACCCATTTTTTGTTATTCATTTCAAAAAGCCGCGAACAATCTGTACGAAAAACGCTCGAGTTGCTCAGAGGCCTATCCTCTGCACGCCAACGGTCGACCGAATTTTGCTCCCTAGAGCTGGCCCAAATTTCGATAACTTTACAGGAAACTGTTCATTAGCGATCATATTCGCTGGAAAAATTGCCGTAACGTTCCCATTCCTTAAGGATCCAGAAGATATTAATTCCCACGAAGAATTTTGCCAAACATGAAGACATGAAACGGTGTTCGCCATCTTCTTCTCTTTGAACCTTTAATGGTCCTAGTAAATTGGTTCCACAATCATTTCACAGTTTGCTCGAATTTTTCGAGTACACACGATGCCCTAAGATAATGCTTGCACTGCTCGAAAACAAATAACTTGGACACAGGCAGAACGAAGCAGGAACTTTTCGAAGTCAAATACACTTGAGCGAAAGTTATTCAGAACGACCACCATAGCAAGCATTTTCTGCAGCGCAATGGTATACGGCGCACTTTTAGTTGTTATTCCACGAAATCGGCTCAGTGGCATATCTTACCATCCGAAGATTTCCTCTCCATCTTCATCTAACTGGATCTGGTGAACAGCTCGTAATATCCTCTCTTGAATTCTCGAAGACCTGGAAAGAAATCGAAGGTCATCCTGAGGCGATGTCGTCAGGCATCCCTCTCAATTCAAATAAATTTTTTATTTGTCGATATCAAACTGGAGAGGGAGAATGACGTAAAAATATGAGGACTATACATATAAAACTGACACTGACATATATAGGGATCTGCAGATTGAACTTGTTGAAGCCACGGTTCACTTCATTTTTTAACACATGTAATTACCAGTCGAGCTCTCTGGAAGGCCAAGGTGAGGAGAACAGATGAGCATTGTTTTTAGGGAAAGTAACAACCGAAAATATGAACAATTAACAAAGGCAAACTGAGTGGGAAAGTTCAGATGACAAATTAAAAGATTAAAAGATTAATAGGGTAATATTAATGGGAGCGAGGACTGATTAGAAAATAACGAAAATGATGGTTCACTGTGATCCCACCGATGTTTAGTGACTTGCTATAAAATGGGTCTTTTTCACAGCGATCAGGCGGGGGATTGAAGGTATATTGGAGAATATCGCTATCAAAGCCCTTTAGTTCTTCGGACTTTGGTATTGTAAGAATTCCTGGATGTATTACAGACACAACAGCAGAGGTTTTCACTGTTCTTTTCAAGATGAGTCTCGGGACCGCTGTGAACCTGCCCTTCCCAAGAGGAATCTGCAGATCCCGCTGGGTGTGGCAATGCAGTAGTAAATGCGTTTTTTTCTATTTGTGAGTTACGTTCATTCTATTTATTCCATACATGAATCTCCTTAAAATAACAAAGTGGTTTTTAGGCAAGGGAACTGCTGTGCTTAGGACATTCAGAAGTAGTCGTTTCTGACTATCATTCGTAAACTAAACCTTCTCTGAATGTTCTCCAGTGCACCGTTCACACCGATGATCGGAGACGCTGTTTTTTCACAACATGACGTCATAGGTTGATTTTTACCAAAATGGCGTTATCCACAAGAACGTGAAAGTGAGAATGAAGAAACCAGGAAAACATGGAATCGATTTCTTCCACTATATATATATATATATATATATATATATATATATGCGCCCCCCCCCCGAGAATGGGTCGCCAAATTTTCGAAATTACTTTACAATACAAATAAAAATCTTGTGTTAGTTTATTTTTAATTGTTTATTTTTATTATTATTTTTAATATATTTTTTATTTATTGTTTATTATTATAATTAATATTATTATTAATTTTATTTTCCGTCTGGGTCCCCAAAACGGCGGAGACCCCACTTTTCTTCCCACGCCCCCCCTCCCGCCCACTTTCTGCGTCCGCCACTGATATATATATATATATATATATATATATATATATAATGGGTGTACAACAAATATGTGCAGTATCTGATCTGTATATATAAAAGTGAAAGTTTGTGTGTGTGTGTGTGTGTTTGTGTGTATGTTCCTTATAGAAATCGCGAAGGATGAACCGATCCGGACCAAATTTTGCATACAGGCCCAGCGGGGGCCGGCGGAGGTTAGAGGCTACTTTGCACCTGGGATTATCGATTGGTTTATCGATTATATCGATTTTATCGATTTTTCACAATTTTTTCCAGGGGTCGATGAGGACATGTCTACTAGGGTTCTTCAATATGCTGAACACGACTATGACAGCCGTTTTGCATGGCGGTATCGATTTATTGATTTTATCGATTTTCTACAACTTTCGCTCGGTCATAGGTGAGGAAATGCCCACTGGGGTTTTCGAATGTGCTGAACACGAATATGGCAACCCTTTTCAATGACGGTATCGATTTATCGATTTTATCGACTTTTTTCAACTTTCGCTCGGGGATCGGTGAGGACATGCCCACTGGGCTTTTCGAATGTGCTGAATACGAATAGGGCAACCCCTTTCAATGACGGTATCGATTTACTGATTTTATCGATTTTTCGCAGCTTCTACTCAGGGGTCAGTGAGGACACATCTACTGAAATTATGCGCTGATCACGAATATGACAACCACTATGCATGGAACTTCGAGTTATTGGTTTCATCGGATTTTTAATCAAGTTTTTGACTTTTTCCCCTACATCTCGGTTAAAAGAGCGCATTTACTGAGATTCTCAAAGATGCTGATCGCAATTATGGCATGCTTTTTTCCATAAAGTTATTATCCAGATAACTTCACTATTTCATTTTTCGCCAATATGTCGGTTAAATGAGGGTCAATCAGGTCCGTCATCATGCTGATCACCAAAATGAGCATTTTCAATGGATTTACCGGTAGTAGCAGATTTCCTCATCAGTGTGAAATAGCCGGGGTAGTAGAACACCCGAGCGAAGCCGGGCATACCATCTAGTCTTCTGTATATATAAAAGTGAAAGTTTGTGTGTTTGTGTGTATGTTCCTTATAGAAATCGCGGAGGGTGAACCGATCCGGACCAAATTTTGAATACAGGCCCAACGGGGGCCGGCGGAGGTTATAGGCTACTTTGCACCTGGGATTATCGATTGGTTTATCGATTATATCGATTTTATCGATTTTTCACTATTTTTGTCCAGGGGTCGATGAGGATATTTGTACTAGGGTTCTTCAATATGCTGAACACGATTATGGCAGCCGTTTTGCATGGCAGTATCAATTTATTGATTTTATCGATTTTTACAACTTTCGCACGGGGATTGGTGAGGACATGCCCACTGGGGTTTTCGAATGTGCTGAACACGAACATGACAACCGCTTTCAACGACGTTATCGACTTATTGATTTTATCGATTTTTCACAACCTTCGCTCGGGGATCGGTGAGGACATGCCCACTGGGGTTTTCGAATGTGCTGAACACGATTATAAATACCGTTTTGAACGACAACATCGATTTACTGATTTTATCGAATTTTGACAGCTTCTACTTGGGGTTCAGTGAAGACATGTCTACTGGAAGTATGCGCTGATTGCAAATATGACAACCACTATGCATGGAACATCGAGTTATTGGTTTTATCGGATTTTTCACCAAGTTTTTGCCTTTTTCCGCTACTTCTGAGGAAAGAGTAAGAGCACATTTACTGAGGTTCTCAAAGATGCCGATCGCAAATATGGCATGCTTTTTCCATAAAATTATTGTCCAAATAACTCACTATTTCATTTTTCGCCAATATGTCGGTATGAGGGTCATTCGGGTCCGCCAGCGTGCTAATCACCAAAATGATGAGCATTTTCAATGGATTTACCGATGTAGCAGATTTTCTCATCAGCGTGAAATAGCCGGGGTAGTAGAACACCCGAGCAAAGCCGGGCATACCGTCTAGTATACATATAAGGAGACTGAACACACATATAAGGGACTACTCCTACTACAACCTCTAAGTTGTTCGAGCGGTCGTGTCAAGTAATCGATACTAGCGCCTCGACAAGCTCTTCCCTATTGTCAATTTCAAGCTGATACCGTTTGATTTCTCGAGCTTCTATGATCTTCCTAGTGAGAGTGTTCTCGAGGTGACGGTGCAACACAGTGCCTTCATATTCTGGCACAGAATCTCAAGTGTGCGCCGTCGTGAGGTGCCTGGAAAAGCTGCTTCTGGGGTAGGCTCGTGGGCGGCAGAGTGCTCGACGATGTTCATCCAGCTTCTTCCTCAGTGGTCTTCAGCTTTCTCCAATGTATCGTTAACCACATCCACTACACTTTATCAGATACATCGTACCACGTAGGTGGCAGATCTTATCTATACAATATCTGCATCCCTCTTCGTCGCAGGCGCACGTGACGATGTTAGTATTTTCTTGAGGGTGGCTGGTGGCTGAAATAGGCTACACAAGCTCGCCATTGTATATCTCGGCCATATCGAGAAAGCGTCGCTGACGAAAGGAATAGTACTATACAAGCGATATATCGACGATGTCTTCGTAATAGGATCATCATTTTCTGAACTGACAACAACGCTCGCAAATTTGAACTCGATGGATGCGAATATCAAGCTCACTGTCGATGAACCAGGCAGTGATGGATTTCTTCCATTCCTGAATACCAACGTTCGAATTTGCAATGGAACGACAGAAAATCGCTGGTACAAGAAAGCATCCGAAAAACATCATACTATGTACATTCACGGAATGCACATCCCACTTATACGAAGGCGAATGTAGTGCGAAATTTGATCGGAACCAGCGAACGGATTGCAGCGATCACTTCGGAAAACAACGATTTGCACGTGGCCACGTGGAGGCCGTATTCGGCTCCTGATGGGATTGCGCTGGTGTTGCCGTACCTCAACGAACGCCTTGCAAAACAAGTCAACACCGTAGTGAGGAGGTCACGCCTATTAATCCGTCTGATATTTCAGCCACTACCCACCCTCAAGGAAATACTAGCATCGTCACGTATGTACGAAAACGGCTGCGACGAAGAGGGATGCAGATACTGTACCGATGATAAGATCTGCCACCTACGTGGTACGGTGTATCTGATGAAGTGTAGTGGATGTGGTCAACGATACACTGGAAAAAGTGGAAGACCACTGAGGAAGAGGCTAGATGAACATCGTCGGGCACTCTGCCGACCACAAGGCTACCCCAGCAGCAGCTTTTCCAGGCACCGCACGACGGCGCACACTCGAGATTCTGCGCCAGAATATGAAGCCACTGTTTTGCACCGTTACCTCGAGAACACCCTCACTAGGAAGATCATGGATGCTCGAGAAACCAAACTGTATCAGCCTGAAATTAACAATATGCAAGCGCTTGTCGAGGCGCTAAAATTGACTACTTGACACGACCGCTCGGAAAACTTAGAGGTGGTAGTAGAAGTAGTATCTTATATGTGTGTCCGGTGTCTTCATATAAGATCAGATACTGCACATATTTGTTGTACACCCACTTCTCCCGAAAGCTTACGGGATTCGAAATAAAATACTAGCAGAGATTCTCTCATTGTACACTGATTACGAAAAAAACCATTCAATGGAGTAAAAATCATGCGAACTTCGAAATCGAAAGGGTACCGATACAACCTTTCGACCTTCGCACTAGGTTCGTAGTTTTCGCTCGCTAGTTGTCTCTCAATTCTCTTATTCACCTGGCAGTAACATCGCCATACTGCCCTAGTTACTGCAATCTACATGTGAAGAAACGAAGGTTTCAACATTCCAGACTTATTGCATGTGAAAAGCACATAAAAAGAGAAAGAAACGGAAAAATTCGGCGTAATAATAGAAGAGATAGAAATTCGAAGACCATGGAAGAACAGAATGGACAGCGATAACGCCATAACATAACTCATTCTGCTCTTATCAAGAATATTTGGTGCTCACTTTGCTATGAGTGATAATCTGTCCATATTATTCACTCCATGAATGATGCTCTATGCTCCGATCTAAATTTAAAGAAGAAAATGAATGCCCCTGTCGATCCTTCAACAAGTTCGAGACCTATGGCTAAAACCAACTAATTCTAAGGTTTACGAATTGTGACGAAATCTGTGTAATGTATGACACACCAGCTTTAGATGTACTCAATAAGTAAATCACTGACGTGAATGTGGTGATATTTGGAGACCTACATAAGTGGGAATATACTATTAACAGCAAGATGATCTAATCCGAGCAGTTCGTTCTGCCACCTGTGGTATGCGTGTATGACATTAGATGCGCAAGCTTTCTATAAACTTGCCACATATCATCGGAAATACATATACATGTTTGTCCTTCCTGATTTGTCCGTGAGTTTCTATAAATTAATCGGCTCGATTAGACATTTGACCATCTACATAGTATTCCCCACAGACATGTGAAATTTTTTTGTGACATGTGAGCAATTTTTTGACACTTGTTGGAGCTTTCATGCAAAATGAAGAAATATCAGTTTGGTGCGAAATTAATTGCCAAAAGGAACACTCCAGTTCAAAATGTTATAACTTGGCTTTACCACAACATTCTCCATATGTTTGAGGCACGTTTAGTTTGTTAATCATCTCTAACAGTCCAGTGATAATGGCATGCATCTACAATGGAAACTGTGTTCGCAAAAATCTACAAACTTTTGGGAGGCGATTTCGAAATGCTCTGGATCAGCAATCTACTGCTGTCATAGGTTTGCATCTGAGACTCGGTAAAGGTGACATTCGTAAAGGAAAGATCTGAGGAATAAGAAGAATGGATGAGAGCATCGATACCTTACTGCGCCAGTCTTCGCCGGATGAGTTTTCACGTGAGAGGCTATCCTGAAGCAGGGGAAACTTGATTCTATTCGCCACTGCCAACCATGTCTACAGCAGATTTTGGGACATCAGTAAATCACACGTTTACAGCCCCACCAAACTCCTGACACAACCTCCCTATAGAGAGGATCTGGTTTAGGAAAACTTAGAAGTGGGGAAACGACTCTACTCACAACCGTTCGTATTTTTTGTTATCGTACAGAATTCGAGCTTCATCTATAGTTAATACATGGTTTAGAAATGAGTCGTTTTGGAACAAAAATTAAGTTAGAAAAAATGTCACACCAGATAAGACGCTGGGCGTCGGTCAGATCGTGAGCAGCTTTCTTGCCTCGTTGATAGAAGTCGGATGTCATGAACCTGTAGTATAGTCAGTGTCCATCCCTGCTCTCATCCTCCGGATGGTAAGATCCTATTTAAGTTCTACGGCTGCTCTCAACGCCTAATCGTCTAGCGACATCCAAGACCATAGTTGCATATGAGTTTAAAATTGTAAGAGGAAAACTTCGAATACCCATAGTTCACTGTCCGTTGAAAAAGGAGCTACCAAGGCAAAACAAATACAAGATTACCGGACATCTCTGAGCCAGAGCGATCGAGTTTGAAGTCATCAATTGCGATCACCCGAGAATAGTGCCGGCTCATCATTTGTTCGCGATTCTTCAAAAAGGTACCGAGAAGAGCTAGCCCGAATATTCGGGAGCGTTTCGAAAGAGGAGCAAAAACCCTTTCATAAGCTCACACAAGTTTGCCTAACATTGCTCGAATTCGGAAGAAGAGAAATGTTTATTTGTGCATACCCCAAAACGGCAATTAATTTAGCACCGACCTGATAAAGAGGTGATAGAAATCATGTTTATTACTAGTTTGGAAAAATCAAGATGTTCCTCCTTATTTTCCATATATATCTTTTTTATGGGCAATTTTTTTCTGGTTGCCATCTGCGATTGGCTGCGGATGCTGACTTTCCTTAGAGAAGACAAACTCAACATAGTGGCTGCCACTGGAAACCAATTTTGTTCGGCCAATTTTTCTACCCCAAAGATGATTACAATTCCTGAAGCCAGCACCTTTGAAAGCATTGGATCCGAACATTTAAGCATTTTGGAATATGAGGAATGTACTTGACAGTTTTACAAAAAACGCAACATCGAAAGCATCCCGCCTTTGGCCACGTATATACTCTGATAACTGTGCAGCACGAACGCAGTCCGAACGGTGTAATGTTTCGAGGAGGAACCTCAGCAGCAACGGTTCTCAGTTGCTGCTATCTTCCCCCGATTGCTGCTCAAGCTTTAGTCCCTTTAGCAGCAATTGCTGTGGGATGACAGCAATTGAGGGGAAGATAGCAGCAACTGAGAACCGTTGCTTTTAGAATTTCTACTCAAACCGTCACGCCGTTCGGGCTGCACAGTCACCAGAGTAGTTGGTCACAACGCTGCAAAACAAAGTTATGAACCAATTTTACAACAAAACGGCTGGCTAGGAAGACCTCGTTATCAACTTCTGTCATCGCTACACTGACAAAGTCACGAAAAAAAACTCAGCCCACCCTGCTTGCGAATGACGAGCTAAGAGCTTCGAGAAATCAGAGGTTTTCTAGATTTAAGCCACAACCGCGATGACACTAATCAGTTGATTAAAGCACTAGAGCGCGGCGACCTCTCGGGATCTTAAATTTCCGTGTTTGCCCGTTCTGGTTCCTCGAAATCTCCAGGGAAGGGCAGAAAACGTTTTTTTTTTTTTTTCAATTGAAGTAAAGGGGTCGCCTTGATGTGTGGCGCACACAAGTACCGAAATTTCAAGGATGAAATTGCTTTCCGTAATGTTTTCTGGCGTTATAGAATATTAAAACCTCACGTGGATCTTTTGCCAGTGAAGGTGACCTTGAGCAAATGAAATCCTGACACTCTATTGATGGGTAGCGGTATGAAAAGAGGTTAATCGAGCGTCCGCGCATTAGTAGGGCGAACGTGTCTCAACCGTATCTCAACAATACACCCTATCCCCATGCAACAAATATTTCTTCTCCTCCTTCTGCTGACAGGAACAGCATCATGTAATGATTTCTGGTGAAGTTTTACAGCCAATTAATTCTGTCTACGTCTTGAAGAACTTTAGTTTCCAGTTCGTCAGCCTGCTTGCCCAAATGACCATCCACCCAAAATGGATAAAGCCGGCCATCCAATCCAGTGCCTCCCAGGTTCGTTCACCGGCAAACTGTTTCCAGCACTTATTTGTCTACATATTTAATACATTAACATTGCAGATTTGAATACTGCTTGAATACTGTTATGTATAGAAATATGTATTTGTTTGTGACCATGGACATTATCACTCTGATATGTCAAAAAGAGAACAAATAGTGCATGTCGTGGAAGTGCTACGTTGTTATTATCCTCTCAACATTTTTTTGTTCATTTTCCTATTTAGAGATTTATTTATTCTTCTCACTCACCTTGTAGTTCATGTTCTGAGTACCTGCCTTCAAAGTGTCGACAATTCAAACTCGCGCCTTCAGGATCGTCATCACGTCTGGTGTGTGGCGATGACCACGCATGCTTCTTTTCCGGAATGAACTATATGTGTTGCCCTACGCACGAACCGTCGACCAATAACCAGTTCGCATGTCCTGCTCCCCTGCTAACAGTTCTGGATTCGGAAGGTTTGCCGCAAAAATGCAATACATGGGCTCGCGAATGCCCTCAGGTATGTCCACAAAAAGTACTAAAGTTTTGTTCATCCATACCATCATGTACGTAACTTTAATCTATTATCTAGTTCTCTGTCATAAACTGTCACTATACGATTCAAGAGGTTTTTACATTTCTATAAAGCACCAACATGAAATTTCGCACTATTTCTGTCTAATTCTACATTGGCATAAACATGTTTCAAACACACATTTGATTACTTGAAATTATTAGCTTTAAGAAATACCATCCTCAAAATTCCGCCCGACAGATTCTTTTTCATGAGTTCTCCACTTCTGCCTCCCCCCCCCCCCCAACCCCAGAACAATTGCGGAAGCCTCGGCCAAAACGTGGGCAGTTTCGTCCACTTCATACTAAAAATAGTGCATTACAAACATTATAGCAAACAGCATGTGGCTATACCAATTTACTCAATTCCACCCACGTTTGTGACCATAATTTCATGAAGACGATGGTTGAGGGGTCCTGTGCTGGCTGGCGTGCACATTGCAGCATTCATTGCAGGTCTTTTTTCGAAGAGCCATCTAACGAATTGATGCTATTGGGAGAAACACATTAACTTGTTCCTTAAACCTTGCATCTGTCTATAAGGTTGAGATCGACGCTAGAACAAGGCTGTTCTTTCGTGGTGGTGACATCATTGAGAAACCTCATAGCTGTTCTAGGATTGTGGTGTCCCTGCCCTTATGAGATTCTTACTACTCTTGCTTACCTTCACGCATTACTACTGACGTAAATATTTAGCATTCCCACTGACATAATGAACGATTGAGATGGATTATATGCAATGAATAATAGAGCAAACAAATAAATGATGCACGTTGAATACTATGACCCTCACTAGACTTTGCTCCGAGAATCATAACTTTGCAAATAAACTTTATAAAATTCTATAAAACTCTTTTGAAAGAGAGGAGCTCACACCTTGCACTGTAAAATAACATTTCCAAACAGTCCGTGGCGAGGGCACAACAGAACACCGTAACTGACTAGTTTGGCAAATTAAACGATAGGATTGTGAAGTAGCCTTCCAGTAGAAGGATTCTCTACCAGAAGATGAGCCTATTTATTGCAAGAACGCCTATTTCTACTTATGTTTTTCTTCATTTTCCATGTTTTGTTAGAAAGCCTAAGATATTGTCCAGAAAATACTGGTAATACAACAGTAATTTCAGGCTTCAATGATCTGCTCACTCGTTGGTCGGGAGCGCATATGTTGCGAACGCCTACCTGTAGCGGAGAACGATGGCAGTGCAAATGTATCGTCATCACCATCACCACTAAACAAACTGCCAAAGAAAAAAGCACGAAAACCAACCTATCAAGGATTAGAGTGCCCGGTGAACTCTATGGGACTGCTTAATCCCAAAGGCTCGCCAGTTTTCTGTAACGATCAGGACAGATGTCCTGTGAGTGGTTGTACTTTCGGCGTTGTAGGTGTTTCTGTGCACAGCGATGCGTGATTTAGGCACATGCGTTTTGTCACCCGACTGGAAGGCGCTCTATTTGTTGTGAACCGTATAACTTTGCCTCCAATATTCTCGAATCTCCAGAAACCTCGTCTCGTCCCGCTGTCGTTCACTCTTCGGCAAAAGTTAACGATATTCAAACAGTGGCCAGCACCGGTAACGTCGCAATTTGAATTGAATTATTGTTCCTCTTGTGTTTACCATTATTCTCACTCACCAGCAAAGGATACTACAGGGGGTCCCACAACTCGTAACGAAATGTATATCATATGCAGTTTATGATGAAGATCTTAAATCCGTTGTCCTTATCTGCGACGAAGTTTTCTGTGAAGAGTTAGGTAACGTTATTGCGCGCAATTGGCGGAAAATTGTTCAGCGGCCCTCTTGTGGCAGCGGTTCCCCGTCCAGGCACCAGCAGAGGTCTTCCCGGGAGCAAGCTGGGCTTCGTAAAAAGGTCAATAAACAAAAGGGGCTTCGTACTGGGGTCCGCGGCGGATCCCCGGAAAAGTTGTGGTTTTGTTACTTCTAAGCAATGCATCATAATCATCAGCCAAGATAGGAGGATTAAATAAGTAAAGTGACATGGGGGCGAATGAGGTCGAAAAACGGCTTGTAGGGAGGCTGCTCGTGCTTTGAGCGGTCAGGCAAGTGTCCGGTCCAAGTATTTCGATTGGAGCACATATTCTACAGACACCGTGAGATTCTAAGGATTCCGGCACAGTCTACACGCAACAAAATGACATGTATCTTCACTAACAAAAGAACTAAGGGACTACCACAGGTGTTCGAACGGAAGTAACAAAACTTATTACCGCACGAAAGATGTACACGAAAAACGCTTTTTTTTTTCGAATATTTCATGGAGCTGCTGTGAAGTCCAGACTTTAAGATTGGGCTTGAAAATTGGAGTGTGAGGACGTCTAAGAGGGCAAGACAACTGTATGCGTAGTATTGCCAGAACCGATGTACGGCGAAAGAATATATGGGTCCCCCTCCAGGTCTCCCAGGTCGACCTAAGTCACTTAATGAGCATACACTTTTTTCCTTTACATAATTTTTGGGCTTCCTCATCATACACTTTTTCTGTTAAGTCCGCTTCATCATTCAAGCACTTGATGGATGCGATCCATGAAGGGAATTCCTAGGAGTTCTTGGAGTGTTGCAAACTAGCGCTTATTTGGCACTCAGCATACATAGGGAGCGTACACTTTTTTAGTTCACATAACTTTCGGTGATTTTTAGCAAACACTTATAGTACCTCCTTAGTTCTACTGTTACTTAAAGGCAGCAAGAGCCGAAATCCTTGACTCCGAAACTGGAACGGCCAGGCGTGTTCGCGTGCGGACGAGTGCTCCGATGTCAGGTGTGTGCGTCCCAACACGGAACCCTGCGAATTGAACGCATTTCGTACCATCTTTGCGCCAAACCACGCGCCGCAATGGCTTCAACGCCGAGGAAAACTCGTACCGGCGCGAACTCGGCCAGGCATGTTCGCGACGGTGTTTCCATTTTCTCTGCAGGGTAAGCCATCATTTTCTGTGTTCGTTTCACATCTGTGATGTGCTGAGTCTGTACTTCACCAACCGCACTTCAGCTCCGAGTCGAGCATTTCGGCTCTTGCTTCCTTTAAGATTGCAATTCATTCCGTTGCATTTACGCTGCGCTGGCATCCTTGGGATCACATGGAGTCTAAGCCCGTAGAATATGTGCTCCAATCGAACGACGTCGCGAACGTGTTTCAACTCGTTTTGCCATGTGGGTCACGTTCAAATGTACACTGTACAGTGGAAAACGTTTAAATGAACATCCAGAGTTGTAAATCACTCTAATGTTTGCTCGTAGTGTCTCTGATGTAATCTAGTGCGTCAGACGCACGCATTGATTTGCAAAGGATTGTACACGTACGGCCGCATCGAGGCCGCAATTGCGTGCCCCTGAGCTGAGTCAGCGGTGCGACTGGCCCTATCCTTCATCATATAAGCGCACGCGCGTCAAACTTTGGTCTGCTCAACCTCCTAGTCCATTCTCCTCCGGATTGAAGTTGTTTCTTCGAATTTATGCTTTTTTCTTGTTTTTCGCGTCAGAATATTGTGCCCTCACCTTTCTCAGATTATAATTTGAACAGTGAACTCGTGCCCCAGCACGAGCTGTTCCCTGGGACTCCAATTTTCAAAATGTGTTCAACCTTTCCTTTCGTTTGCATGTTCAAAGGGACTTCGTAAAATTTATGATTTATTTTATTTATTTGTGATTTTGGCCTGGGGAAGACCTCGTGCCGGGGCCTGCCCCCTCCTTGCTCAGCTGTTCGAGAGCGCCGTTCGTTAGATTTTCGGCCCAGGTGAGTGCTTTTCTTTCATTTTTCTTGAATTGAAGTTTATTTGAAGGTGTGAGGCCTATGGCTGACCGTTATCAACCGGACGGCCCCGCATGCCTCATATTTTCCACCTTTCCCCATGCATACTCTTAATGTTTTTTTTCTGTTTTATGTATTTTTTGTTTGTTTTTGGCCTCGTGGAAGACCCCGTTGAAGAAGCGTTTGGGGCATGCATGGGGAAAACCTGCAGTATACATTTCTTTACGACTTGTGGGCCGCCCCCCCCCCCCCACCCCAGTATCCTTCCCTGGTTAGTGATTCCGACTTGGTGCGCTATGCAAGACACTTCAGTGGCCGAGATTAGATGACATGCACCATCAAAGTCCTGCTATTCTGATTGTCTGTGCACCCTCACATCTTACTGAAATCAACGTGCTCATTTCGATCGACCCTGTGATGCCACGTGTGTGGTCAAATCCAGGCCAATGGAGTCTCGAAAAAATGAACAAGTGATCTATATTTATCGTTGTTTTTCACTAGGTAATGCAATGGGGATCGTGAACTCTATCGCGAACACTACAGCAGGAATGGTAAGCTCTCCCAGGTAATACAATTCTTCTCAAATAAGGACGTGAACTTTTACGGCATTCACCATATACACGAATACTGTATTTCAAAACAGCATGCTCTCCAAAAGTGAAGATACCCTGGCAAATTACGATCGAGTACATCACGAGCATTGTTGCCTTGGGGTTCAATATCGCTGAAAGAGAATTTTGCGAGACAGTATCTCACTACCCTTTCGGGAGATGATTCCAAGCCAAAACAAACTTAGGCCTATCGCGAAGAGTGATCGAGTTTAAAGTCGTCAACCTTATCACTCCAAAGTCGCGTCGGCTCATCATTCGTCCGCGATTACACTTATAAAAATGCGGAAAGAGCTAGCCAGGATACCCAAACAGCTTTTGAGAGAGGAGGAAAAGCCCTATCAGATGCTCATACATTAAGTTGCTCAAACTGGACAGAAGGGGAAGTTCATTTGTGCGTCCCGAGAAACGGCAATTGTTTTCGCAACAACCTGATATGTTGAACGTAATCGTGACCTCAGCAGCTGAGTAGTACCCGGCTTCTACTGGGCCCAGAGTGTGGATCAGCGCCAAAATTTAAATTCTGCAGATCGCAGGGAATCAAATGCTTTTATAGGTCCAAATTCACGACGCTACCAAAGTATAGGTACTTATAAACGGGGGATTTTAAGCACAAATACCAAAATCGAACTTCAAATCACTAGGCTGTAGTATGGGGATTCTGAAACTTAATGCCTGAAATATACTTACACATAGGTTTGAGCTCTGAAAACCTTCTTGAAAAAAACCTGGGAGAAAAATGATGTTGAGGTGCCGATATCTACTCGCACTCTGTTCTTTAGCGTTTTCGCCTCCATAACACCAACAAGATCGGAGCTTCCGGGATCTCAGTGGCAGTTCTTAGTTATCCGTTAAATCATTAAACAGCTGCTGTACTTTGTCTATGCTTACTCCTGAGCTAGAGCTTTTGCGGTGTTTGAAAGTCGGTCGAAGACTTTTAGGTTTCCCTTAACTCCGGCTTAGTCAGTACTCCCTATCTTCTGGTGATCAAATTCTGATGTGCTCCGATCGAATACAAAATTTTCTCCAGAATGAGTGCCAGAAATGCGACTTTTGTCGAGCCTATGCCTAATAAGAACTCCTGTATTCTTCCTCTGCAACGGGCGATCTCCAGTTTATCAGGAGCTTTCGAGCATATTCGAACACTTCCGATAAGCCTCAAAATGGGTTTTGGTCCAGCTCGAACTGACAAAATAGCAGTTTGGTGTTTTTTCTCTGAATTTTCTTGAAACGTCGAGCAGTCTCACCCTTAGGTGGCTGACATGCGTCCCCCCCCCCCCCACCGAACTGCCAGCGTTACGTGTAGCTATCGAGACTCTTTTTGCTCCCTACTTGTGTCGTACGTAATTGTGCCCCTTCTTGTCACATAGTCGTACAGCATTAACACCATTCAATCGCCTTTTTGACATTTCACTCTGATTATAAATTTTTCGTCATTCTATCAACCATGATCGCTCAAAATTAATGGCGCTTTTAAGGAACACAATTCTATTGAAGCAAAGCTTGGAAAAGAAGACTACAGAGAAGTCTAGGAGGAATCCCATTTCTTCAATGTCTTCCTCAGGAGAGGCTACCCTTCAAAGAAGTAACTCTGCTCTTGAAGCTCTCCCAGAAGTCGCAACATTTTCAACATCTGCAACTACTGAAACTATTGCAACCGTGCAAACAACAGAGCAGGTTCGTAGTTAAATTCAGAACGCAAATCGCAAAATTTCCACTTCGGTTGATAGTACGTATGGTTGCAGTTCACATTTGATGTGACTCACATTTCAGACCATAATAAGGAGACGTCCCCTTTCTCGCCCAGCCGAACCGATTCAACAAATGAATCGGAATGAGCCTCCCTCTGTAAATCTTCCTTCGCAAATGTTGTCAGGACAGGTGAGATATCGGACTAAATGGAAGGAAAAATATTAAGCGTTCCTAAAAAACAACACTTCCGACAAGTTCCTCTATTGGTATTCAATCGAGGCTTAAAATTGGATCACATGGCTAGGAATCGCGTGAAAGCTGCTCGGGCGATCTATGCTGTGTAAAGGATGCCGCGCTATAAAGGAGCATTCAATAGTGGTCTTCGAAGTCTGGAAAGTGTGGAATGCTAACACAAGTCCTAACGTTTTTTTTTCAGTCGTGACTTCTTCTATCGCACTGCTATTCTTCCGTGAATGCTCCGAACCTTCCGAAAGCGCTTTCCTTCCTCTTATCATCACGGGGCTCCTCTAGAATATCGATTTGTTTAATTTTCAGTCTCAAGAATAAGAATGCCAAGTCGAGAGAAACTATCTTTTCTTTTTTTTTGTATCCAGTACAGAACAGAAAGCATTCGATGTTTTCCGAACTCGTAAGCTCGGTAGAATCTGCATGAGGTAGGACAATATCAATGGAGCTATGAGAGGGCCAGTTTGACGATGGTGGCACTGTAGGGCCCGAGGGTGTTATGGGGTAGAACAAGTGGACTCTTGCGATTGGATGCGTTTAATTTAAATTAATTATTATTAATTGTCACACAGTTAAGTTTCGATCTTGAATGCATCCACTGTGTACTCCGACCGACACTTGACTTTTGTGAAGAAATGAGAATGATTTGTGAAGGAACGCACGGTCGACGGAAATAATACAAGATCGAGCTTTCGCAATCACTCGACGTTGTGCCATAGAATAGCAATCCTTCTATTCTGCTTAGAGCTTGGGGGAGCCAATGTGCAAAATGACAGCAGTATACATTAGCCTTCTCATTGTCCTTCTAGTCTTGGAGTAGCCAGAAACCTTACATTTACAAGCTGCATACCGGAGTCATCACATCCACTCCTCCTTCCCGGGTTTCTGCTCCTAAAACAGGAGCTATATGTAAAATTCAAGAGATAGAGATATCATCTAAGCAAATTACCCTACAAATTACCCTGAGTTAGCTAAATTACCCAATTGCAGCTAGCTTAGCAGGTAATCATGTTTGCTCAAAGGCCCTGACCCACCCTGTTCGTTTTCCAGCGCTGCCATTTTGTCGGTGCACTACTTATGATTGAGGATAAAATCAAAATTATGAGATTTAAGGATAAGCGCGTCGTCGCCGAACAATTTCTGATGCATCAAATCCGCAATGGTTGGCCTTACGATGACCGCTTCTACAGATCAGGTTAGTCGTGGTACAACTATCACAACGTGCACGACCGGTCATGCACGCCTTATTTAACTTCATATCTTGCTGAAGCGTTCTTGATTAGCTAATTCCCATGTAGTAATGTAGTAACAGATATACAAGTTCTCTATACACGCAATGGGCAAAGCAGGCATTTTCTCTAACTTTTTCATTGGTATTTCGAACTGCGACAGCTAAAAGATCAATGAACTTTTAGAAAAACCCCGGCAATAACAAACCTATAAATAACAGGCATGTGAATGTACTGTCAAGAATTACGACCGAGGAGATAATTTTTATGAAAGAAGTTAGCATTCTACATGGAAAGGAAAAATTACTACCCCGTGGGACCACGTGCATATGGTCGAGCAAGGGACCCAAGCGTCCAAAAGCGCGCGTGTCTCACGCGACGGTTCTCTCAAAATCGGCTCTGTCGTGAACGTGTTAATGAGCTAACATAAGCAATTTTTGTGGAATTCTCTGCAAATAATGCATTAATTATTCAGATGTGGACACATTCTCTCCACAACAGAGGCAACGTATGGCTCAAATTTACTTTGCTGATAACTGAACAGAAGCGAGATCATCCGTGTTCTCTTATATGTATATATGTGCCTTCATCTGGGTTATCTCACGTTAGTGATCACTTTCTCTCTCATTCAATCCAATGTACTGCTTATCGAATCATTACAAATAAATAATAAAATAAGTAATTGAGCAAACGCTTAGTAAATAGGGAAATATTATCAACTGAAGGAATACTTCTCATGATTTAACATACATGGGTGTGTGTGTGTTTTTCTTTCAAAATGAAAGTAATTACACCACAAATATATCAAACCTTACAGAAGAAAGTGTATGAAAATTAGATCAGTTCGTCAACATCGTACTGAGGCCGTGAATGCAGTCAGAGTCACTTCGTCGGCCCTTTCTGAGCGAAGAGTCAATACGTATGTCTAGTTTGGAATATTAAGACAACTGATGAGAATGTGGGAAACTTCCGTTCTTGTAAATAATACAGAGAGAGCTTTTATTGCATAAAGACAGCTTTCAGGACAGGAAAACGTCTCCAAGGATTTGCGCTAGTTTTGACAGTGCTATCAGATGGAATAATACTGCAAAAAGAATTGCTTCGGAATGCGACGCCACTCATGTAGTCAAGCTCAAGCATTTGCTCTTACCTCTTCGACGCTGGTGGCGAATCGGAATTTGCTAATCGACACACATGATAGCTGATGAGTTTCCAAAAGTTTTTCCACTCAACTGATGGATAAGTCTCGGTACGGTGATCACTCACTCACCGCGTGTAACCGATTCCTCGACATACTGAAAAATGTTGATATTCACTATGACCTCTTAACACTTTTTCAATTATGCTAAGATAGTGCTATCTAGGGGTCATGATTTTCTTCGTATCGTGAATATGTATTGTAGACTCAGTGTTCAATCATTTTATTGTGTACGTGATTGTACACAAAATGTCTGTAGGTTGTAGATACTAAAGAAAACTATTGTTGGACATTTGGATACTAACGAGGTGTTCTCCCCCGATCAGCACGGTTTTCGAAAAAATCGTTCAACGGTAACACAAATGCTTGACACTCTGAATGACTGGACTTCAGCACTGGATGAGATGAAAAACATTGATGTAGTTTATTTTGATTTTGCTAAAGCATTTGATAGGGTTCCACATAATTTGTTGTTACTAAAGTTAGAACACGTGGGTATTCATCCAAGGATATTGCGCTGGATTGAGAATTATCTTTCCAATCGTACATTTCAAGTTCGCCTAAACGGGGTATTTTCAAATGTAAAAGAAGCACCCAGTGGGGTTCCCCAGGATTGCGTTTTGTCTCCGATACTATTCAACGTATACACATACGAGTTACCTCGCGTAGTTTCTGATGCGGGAGTTTCTTGTAAAGTTCTTGCAGATGACATGAAGATCTATAGCATCTTCAAAGTTAATGCTAGTGATGATCGCCTCCAACAAGCTATTGATGTCGTTTATAACTGATCGAAGTCATGGTTTCTGCCACTATCGGCACATAAATCCTCCGTGCTTCATTTAGGCAAAGGCAATCAGAAAAAGAGCTATTTTATTGATCACTTCATACTCAGGACAACAAATGAAGTTCGTGATCTGGGTTTTCTGATTGATAAGGATTTATGTTTCTCTTCGCATTGTAATGAGTTAGCCAATAGAGCTGAACGTCGACTTAATCAGCTGTTTAGGGCGCTGCTCACGAAGGATCCCATTATGTTGATTAAAGCTTATAAAACTTATATTAGACCTTTACTTGAATACGGTACAGTGGTTTTCTCTCCCCATAAAAGGAAAGACATATTGAAACTTGAGAGCGTTCAGAATAACTTCACGAGGAAAGTGTTTGTGCGTGCGCTTGGCTTTAATTACAGTGCCATTCCTAGAGGTATTATCAGGAATAAAATGCTCAACCTGGATTCTCTTCTTGAAAGACGGCGCAAAATAGATCTCACCACGGTTAGGAAAATAATCACGGGTAAATTCGGTTTCAACAGTAATAAATTTTTCACTCTAGTGCCTTCTGTAACAAGGGGTAGCAAAAGCAAGCTTTTCTTGACTAGAGCCAAATCATCTCATAAAAGACATTTCTTTACCTATAGAGTAGGACGTGAGTATGCCAAATCACTTAAGTTAACACCATCCATTGGTAATATGTCCACTCACGTTAGTTTCTAAATATCACCACCTCCAGGTTATGGGTGTCATTTCTGTTTACCCATGCTCTTGAATTTTTGCTCTTTTTTTTTCTCCGGTGCGTTGGTTGTGTCCGTTTCTTCTTCTTTTTTTTTCTTTTGTCCACAATTCATGTGCCTTGCACGTGCAATAAATGTTAAATGAAGGTTCAAGAGTCTTCCTCCCGGCTCTGCCTAAACCTTTTTACTTCTGTTACTACCTCTGCAGTAACGCACTGTCTATACAACAGATTTATTAATAGATGAGGCAGAAAAGGTGAGAGGCGGTTGCGGCTTCCTGATTTGCTTGACTGCTGGCCGGACCAGTACTGAGGTGAACTGACTTGACCCCACCGAACCCCGGGTTTATATGCTGGCTTGTTATCCAGTATCAAGCTACTATCCGGATCGCCTGCGGTGCAGCCATTTTGCATCGCCGTTGCCAGCTAATCGGTAGGCCACAACACCTCCTCCAGTAGGATAGTTATCATAAACTATACTACTAACTTACATCAGCAACAAATTCAAACAGCGATTTCTCCTACTTTAATCATCGAGGATTCTATGCAAAAACGAAAAAAGAATCGGCATTCCTTCGACTCCCTCAGGCGATGAGTCACCCGGCGACAGACAGACATATTTCGTAATATGTCCTAGCACTTTATTATAGGGTAGGATACTGCTGGTGCCCAAATGTTTCGCAATCGTCGTCGAAGGACCGACTTACGGGCGGCGGCCCCGTACGGCGGACCCTGTCTCGTGGTCATTTGCCTACCCACCTTAGTCAGTAGCTCTGGTGGTTGTTAGAGATGTCATTAGTCATTAGCTCTGGTGGTTGTTAGAGATGTCATTATTCATTCTGTTTTTTTTTCTTCGAATCTACATGCATTACTCGAATTTTGCCAGTCCATTTCAACACGACGGTACGCTAGTGACCTAGGTAAGCGGATTGTTCCGCGTTGACTGCATGGAAATCAAGTGATTATCATAGATTTATGCCAAAAAATAGGTATTCATCCATTCTTTGTACATCATTCGCGTACGGCTGCCCCACGATTTCTGAAGAGGGCGATCGCATCAGAATTGTATGATGAAACGTGACAAATAGAGGTTACAGGGTGGAATCGACGAATCCCGGATAATTCGGCGTATGTGTTCCAAGTTTGGCGTTGTGTCAAATATGCGTTGGATTTCTTGCTGGTTATAGCTACGTGACATTCATTTTATGCCATTCTCAAAGGTGGATGACCTCCTTTAGGAATATGTATATAGGGCAATGAATCAGCTTTTCGCTCTCAGCTGAAGTTGTTGCGGACCGACGATCTCCGCTGACACCGCCAATATCTCGTTTTGGAAGGCCTTACATGTACATATAGAAGGATGCGATGGACGATGTTTGAACACACAGTTGAAGTGGGAAGGGTACCGGACATAAGCAGCCGTAGTGTGTTTGCGAAGGTTCGGCATGCTTCGAGGATCCATTGTGTATGATTACTGATTAGTACAAGGAAATAGAAAGTGTTTGCATCAGCACGAAATTTGGGTCACTGAAGGCTGACTACAATGCGGCATTGACGGAGCCGATAGCAGTACAACAGGGCCTCATCCGGGCCTACGCGCTGAACTAAAAGGTGGCAAGTCTTCTGCCTTGACCACTTTTTCCAAATGCTCAGGTTAGTGTTCTGATTTCCAATGAAAGTCCGGTCTGCTTAGAGTAGTGGACCGAGGTAAAAAGGAGTTGTTGTACTTGGTGGACTTGCCAAGTACGGTGATCTTTATCCAAACCTACAGTTTTGCGTTCATATTAAAATATAGATACGATGAAGGACCTCGAGTGATAAGCATGCCCTAACTGAAGGCCGCGAGGAGTATAGAGGCTTGTGCATGCACTTGTTCAGTTTTGTTAGAAGTCACGAGGAACAACGTGCAATGTTCAAGAGGGTCAACAGTTACTATTAAACTAGGGCACCCGATAGGACAAGCAGTTGGTGTTTATGCCGTGCTTATGCGAGGAGTGCGACCTAGGCCTAAGTGAGTTTTAGCTTATTCTGAGCGGTCCTCTACATCATCTTCTGAAGCCTATTAATTTCAAGCGTTTCCAGAGTGAACGAGTGCCTCCAACCTCCACATGAACAGCGGAAAGTACCTGGCTCATGGAATAATGATGTGAGGCTGTCTTCCATTTAGAAGACTTGAATGGCCTCACAACAAACGAAAAATAGCTCATTTGAAAATAGGATCTATGCGGCAAAGTTGTAGGTTGGTCATGAGGAACGTCCTGGGCCATGCTTGTATTGATCGATGATCTATAATGGGTGCGAAATTGCCGCATATAAAAGAGGGTTCAGAAGACCGGAGGTTCATCATCATCTTCCTCATTTGCTGGAATTCGCCTACCACATTTTATCTTACTGTTTCCTTGAAAATTATTTTTTTTTCTAGTTGTTAATAAAACTTTCCATTGATCCGTTCCTCTTCCTTGAGAGTCGGTGTAGAATCATTGACGATATCTCACTTACATTTATCACTGATTAGCTGTCGACATCCGGCACTTCTAACAATAGATCTACTTCTTGGTGACATTTGCACTGAAGTCTTATGCGGTACGTTTTTTTTTTGGAGAATTCCAGTTGATTCTTCCATTGCTTCGTTTGCATGACTGCTTCTTTTTGATTTCTCATTTTCATTATGTAGTCATTCTTGCACTTGATCTTACTGTTTCATTGCACTATTTCTTCTCTTTCTTCGACGAAAGAGAATATGACGATACTTTTTGTGGTCTCGAAATTACCAGGAAAGTTTTCCGCAGAATCCTTTTCTATTCTCTTTCGGAGGCAGAGTCTCAATTAAGATGCTCATCAATGTCTTGTTTTAAATATTGTTCTCCACCACAATTTCATTTTTTGGGCATTGAGGAGTTTCCGCCATGTAGCATGACCAAAGCAGACAAATTTCGGGTGCAGAAGTAAACCTTGCAAACTCGAGATCGGAAGACATCGGCTGTTTTTGTGGGTTCTTACTTCATCCCTTGCTGTACATCGACGAGAGCAGATCACTGTTTTGCTTGGGAGTGTATCAAGAAATCAAGGCTGACGTCAATATTCGGTAGGATCTCGAAGAATTGATTAACTATTCTCAGTGAGCTGCCGGAATGGTCAGAATCAGGGGTGTACGGAATTTTCCGTTTTACGGTTTCCGTTTTCCGCCCATTTTTGGCCTTCCGTTTTACGGGTTTTTAGCCCGGAAAACGGAAAATCCCGGAAAATTATGGAGGGAGACGAGGTATTTGTTTTCGGGGTATTTCCCTATTCTGAAAAGAGTTCACGTGTTTCGATGCGCAGTGTATATGAGTCCACAACAATAGCGCCAAAACTGAAGCCCAACCACCATTTACCGTCGCAATTTCGCTGATCCTCATCATTCTTCAAATATGCCATACAAGTGCCTTGCTCTCCTCATAATTCTTAAAAAAAACAAGGTTCCACAGAAATGTGGGGTGAACTCATATAAAATTTCGATGAAACTGTGACGTGCCATGGTAAGAGCATCAAGAATTCCTGCGAAGCAACGCTTGATGTAGGCTCTCTTTCGAGTTGACAAAAGCATAAGGCTACATCACAATTATTACTGTTTTAGTCAGACGATGATCCCCAGCTCCACGCTGGCGCCGTTGGCGCTTGATGTTTTGCGTGATATTTAGGCTGCTTGTGTTTCACATTCGCCACATACTGTTCTTCTCCTCCTTCCTCTCTTGCTAACTCGCTCCAACGGGGATCCTCTCTGAATAACGTAATCCTCCTCAGATTCCAAACGTATTAACTACCATAGTTACCTTTTTGTGTAAATTTTCGCAGACCAGGTCTGCTCCAAAGTAGAGCAAAGAAGTCGCACTTTTCACACTTCAAAGCTTCTCGTCTACTTAAACACTCAGTGAGAAGGATGATTATTGATTATATTGCTCTGAATCTCTTATAGCTAGGTGAAGGATTCATACTCCTCGATCTCCCTATATTCTAGGCGTTTGAAGTAAGTACCATCAGTAGACTTGAAGTTACCTAATTACTTGAAAGAGTCACCACTTATGGTCATCAAGAAGATACTTATCCAATGTTGAGGAGGACTTTTGGTCACAAACCTATGCTTGGGCAAAATTTTCCGTTTTCCGTTTTACGCTTTCCGTTTTCCGCCCATTTTTGGCCTTCCGTTTTCCGTTTCACGGGATTTAAAATTTTATTTCCGTTCATCCCTGGTCAGAATCCAGGAGATAGGTATGAGAGTACGAATGGGTTGCGAGACGAATCCTGGCTGATTACGTTTCGAATGATTAGTCACCCATCTACGCTTACTTTAGTTGGGAAGCGGTTTCCTGGTGTCTGGATGGAAATAAATTCAGGAATCTATTGGTTTGAACGGATGGCGAGCCCAGGTACGAATCAATAGGTTTGCCGGGGTCAACGGCTTCAATTGGCATTTTGGGACATGGCACATGTGTCGAACCTAATGGAGGACATCCCGAAATGAAAAGTTGCCTTTGATCATCGCAGGCAATAAAGATAATATTACAATGTTCGGAATAAGCGAATACTCTTTTTCTTTGTACCCTTTTCCTTGTTAAAGTGTTTTTGGCCCACCCTGTATTAACTTTTTCGTTTTGTCACTGAGTCTCTTTTTCTGCTGGACCTCAGGCGATCTGAACTGGTTCAAAATGCTTTTGTTCATGAGTGAAACAAATCTCACAATGTTCAAATGGGTGCTGAGTAATATCTGACAGTCATCAGTTGATTGTCACTGACCCTAAAGTAACTCAAAGCCCTCGATCCTGCTCCGTACGCTTCCTTTTTTGGCCGCATGTCTCATACTAGGCAAGGAAGTAGGCTGAGCAATGCGGCAGTAATGAATTGTATTATTAGAACTATAATCAATTGTTTTACAACATCATCTCACTATCTGAACACACCAAATTTGTGTTTAATTAGGTTCTCAACAACGTTTTCCAGCGTGAGTTCTTTCTTAGAAATGCTAACGGCTCATCCAGTGGCGTTCAATCCTTGGGCTGCATCGTTTTTTTTTTCAACATTCTGTTACCTAAGTCAGCGTGCAGTGACTGCTTTCTGGAACCCTTCCTGGACTTTTAAAAAAGTTTTTTTTTTGGAGATCGAATGAGCGATTAAACTGATTGGAACATTTGACTTCTAAATGACGCGCGTTTGAGTTTTTCAACCGTCTGTGAAGGAGCGTTTGATCCTTGCTAGTGTTTCGTAGGGTCTTGCCCGTGTAGTTTTGCCGGTGTGTTTGTAGAAAACAGGAAGACCTGTGTCTTAATAAGAGCAGCGAGTGAAAATAATTCAAGGTGGCTCAGAAGACTCGAAAGCTAAGCAAATACTGGGTAGGCGACTATTCATACGAAAAGTAATTAACGAGGTCATCTCGCACCTCCTCATACCTTCTTAAGAGCATCTGACTCAATATAGAAGTGTACGGATACATAGTATCTTCTAATAACAACCAATCGTGTATAGTGACGTATAGGAATGAAATGTGAGCAATGAGAGGAAAGAAGTGGGAGATATATTTTCACACAACCGGTTTCGGGGCTTAGAACTAGACCGGTGGTGCAGCTTCCTTGGTGCCCCCGAGTCCTTCGGACTCTTTCATCAGTAGACTCTTTCATCAACTCTTATAATCTACTAGAGTCGATATTTCTATCTTGTGACTCATTGGGTAACTATAGGCATCTCATGTGAATCATCATGATGAGAAAACTTACAATTCGCGAATTTTCCGACTATCAAAATGAAGTGGGAAGCGAACGGATCCTTCTTTATGCATTGTTGAAGAACCCTATGACACGCAACCGTGAAAGTGGGCATAGAATGGGACAAACTTCCACGATACAGCCTAAAATTAGTCGCATCTATCCAATGAAATCCGAAAGATGCACAATTATGAAGAAAACATAGGGTTTCCGAGGATTTAGCAAGTTGATCGAACAGATTCAAACGAACATTATCAGCCATCGCATCGCAGGTCTCTTCCTCATCCTACTATATTAAAAGATTTGGTCGCTAATTCCCGAGAACGCGTCTGTTACTGCGCGTCGACTCTCAGCGCATTGCAGATAGTATTGTCGATACGCAGTGTTGTGGCGAGTCCTTTAAAAAAAGGGGCCCCTGGCCTAAATTTCCACATTGTGCGCTTTTTTCGTATTAGATCTTTATCTTCCTTGTTATAGGGTGGAACCTCTCTAAGGGCCGGCGTAGGTTTTAGGCTACTTCGCACCTGGGATTATCGATTCGTTTATCGATTATATTGATTTTATTGATTTTTCGCCAATTTTGCCCCGGGCGCGGCGAAGACATGTCTACTGGGGTATGTCAATACGCTGAACACGAATATGATAACTGTTTCGTACGGCACTATCGATTTATCGATTTTATTGATTTTTCGCTAATTTTGCCCCGGGCGCGGCGAAGACATGTCTACTGTATGTCAATACGCTGAACACGACTATGATAACCGTTTCGTACGGCACTATCGATTTATCGATTCTATTGATTTTTCGCTAATTTTGCCCCGGGCGCGGCGAAGACATGTCTACTGGGGTATGTCAATACGCTGAACACGAATATGATAACTGTTTCGTACGGCACTATCGATTTATCGATTTTATTGATTTTTCGCTAATTTTGCCCCGGGCGCGGCGAAGACATGTCTACTGGGGTATGTCAATACGTTGAACACGAATATGATAACCGTTTCATACGGCGCTATCGATTTATCGATTTTATTGATTTTTCGCTAATTTTGCCCCGGGCGCGGTGAAGACATCGCTGCTGGGGTATGTCAATACACTGAACACGAATATGACAACCGTTTCGTACGGCACTATCGATCTATCGATTTTATTGATTTTTTGGTATTAATGCTCACAGGTCAATGAAACCGTGTCTTCTGGGATTTTCCGAAACTTTCAGCGTAAATATGGGAAGCATTTTAGAATAATTTACCAGCCAAACTTTACCTTACATTTGAGGGAAGGAGACGGAATGAAGAAGTGTCATTTAGGCTGATCACTAAGTGATGAATATCTCGATAGATTTCTTTTGGCTCAACAAATGTTGGCATCAGATTCAAATAGCCGGGAGAAACAGAGGACCCGAGCAAAGCCGGGTACACCGTCCAGTAATAAATATTCAAAAAATAATGATGAAACTAAACAACTGGATTTAAAGAATCAAACAGATATGATTTTTTAAATTCAGCAAGCCATTCTCAGGGGGGGGGAGGAGGCTTCCTGCAAATCCTATTTGGAGCCCAATAATCCTAATAATGTCGATTAACGTTTCACCAAAATCCTAGCACATGGTTTTGTTTCCTGTCATGGTTTTGAAACGAAGTGGTAGCGTTTCCTGTCATGGTTTTGAAACGAAGTGGTGGTAAACATGCGCCGGTCTCAGGTAAAGAGACACACGGGCCCATTGGTCGGAATTTTCCTGTGGGTTCAGCTAGCTGGGCCAGTGGTAAAGTAGCGCTGGTCCCATCTAAGGTGCACACGGGTGCATTCGTCAGGGCTTTCCCTTGGGTTCGACTGTGCCAGTGGTAAACATGTGCTGGTCTCAGGTAAAGGGGCACACGGGTCCGTTGGTCAGAACTTTCCCGCCATTGGTAAAGAGGTTCTGGTCTGTGGTAAAGAGGCACACGGGTCGTTGGTCAGCATTTTCCCTTGGGTTCGACTGGGCCAATGGTAAACCGGCGCCGGTCTCAGGTAAAGGGGCACACGTGTACACATGTCCACTGGTCGGTATTTTCCGTTGGGTTCGACTGGGCCAGTAGTGAAGTGGCGAGGTCTGTTGGTCGGGATTTTCCCTTGAGTTCGGCTGGCTGGCTCAGTGGCAAAGCGGTGTTGGCTTCAGGCAAAAGGGAGACGTGTTCGTTGGTCGTCAAAAAAAGGTCGTGGTCGTGAAAAATTTCAATCAGTCAATTTTGGCATTTTGTGACTCCTCGACAAGCTGTTTGCCACTGTTTAGTTTGAGTTTCTCAAAATCTAGTTTTATTCAGACAGGTGTTGAGACTGAATGAAGTGCTTAATTAGGTTTGTTTGCAGACAGTCTACTCGAACTCTAATACCAACACTGATAGAATGCGGTGAAACTTTGAGCCAAGGAACTCACGGGGCCGCTATCTCGCGCAAAAGCCTAGACAATAATTTGCGCACCCACCAATGTATCTCGCCAACCCCTGGATTACCTCCCTTCCCAGAAGCTCAATAAAAGCCTAGACAATAATTTGCGCACCCACCTCATGTATCCCGCCAACCCTGTAGATTAACTCCCTTTCTAGAAGCTTAGGCAAAAGCCCAGACAATAATTTGCGCACTCATCCCACGTATACCGCCAACACCTTGGATTACCTCCCTCCCCAGAAGCTTGGCAAAAGCCTAGACAGTAACTTGCGCACCCACCCCGTGTGTACCGCCAACCGCCAACCCCATGGACTACCTCCCGTTCAGATCAGGCAAGAGCCCAGACAATAATTTGCGCACCCACATCTCGCCAACCCCTGGATTACCTCCCTTCCCAGAAACTGATATAAAAGTATAGACAATAATTTGCGCACCCACCTCATGTATCCCGCCAACCCTGTGGATTACCTCCCGTTCCAGAAACTCAGGCAAAAGCCTAGACAGTTGTTTACGCACCCATCCCATGTATCCCGCCAACACCGTGGATCACCTCCTCAAGTATCCCATCAATCTCATGGAGCATCTTCGTTTTCTGAGCTTAAGCGAAAAATAACCAATAACTTATGCTCCTACTCATTTATCCCATCAACCCTGTTGATCATCTCCCTTCCCCAGGTCACGTGAATTTGAACAGTCAGAAGTTCATTGCTTTGTAATTTCTTAATCACTTTCTTAATCATCACTTGGAACTTTTTTGGTTTAGTACAAACGAGCCACGTCGTGTCGGTGAATATCGATGAGGAATGACAAAGATGATTGGTGGAAATAGGCGCTCGTGATGCTTATTTTCTTCTCACAATAATGTTTTCTTTCAGTTTTTGTTCAAAACTTTGGAAAAGTATAAAGTTTTCAGAATAAGTTCGATTTGAATTAGAAGGATGAGATAGGCACATACAGTGGTAATGCTGAGGGTGTATGTATGATTGGCTTACTGAATTATTGACTGAGTGATTTGTACAATACAAAATCAGTTGTGTTCTGCATTTCACGCGGTCCTTGGTATGCTCGCTGCTCGCGAAAGACAGAGATGGAAGGAACAAAGCAAATTGATCCACGGATTCTGTCAGTTATCTTCTCTAATTCGCTACGCTACATGCTCTTTTTGGACTGAATAATGTTATAGCTATACATATACAGTTGTGAAATAGTGTAGCTCGAGTTGAGGACGTGAATCTCACACAACCTGTTGGCGCGCACGAAAAACCACACCGGGCCAATATTTTCACACTTTGGAAATTAGCACAGTAACGTGGCTTACGGGGCCACTAGTATAATGAAAACAGAAGACGGGAGAGTTGCGCCTTAGAAGACCAACAGAGAAGGCAATGCGGCTAGATGAAAGCGTTCTGGAATTTCTCGTCAGCGCGCTCCGATAAATTAACAGTAGAGCGCGTTTCCATCCTCAGTGGTTGTTACATTGCGCCTTCACCAATATTTTTCTTTGCATTTGTTTTAGTTTTATTTGTTATAAATGTTACTTCTTTGGGAGGTTTTCATGCAAGGAGTGCGACAGAACGGTTCAATAATTTCAAGTGCTGCTTGTCGATTGTTGCGGTTCAGGCAAATATGCATATAAAGCCCTAAGATAACACACGAAATCAATGTACAGATGAGTTGGACTGTTGAGAAGGATTAACCAACGTCAAAAAATATTGCGTGTTTGAAGGCTAGAGAGGACTATACGAGGTAGTAGATTGCGCAGAAAAGTGTGTGCTGATGTAGGCTTCCACTTTCGGTAATTTTCGGCGGACGGCAAGCACTAGGCGACAAAGGGGGGCGTTCCCGTACGAGATACAGGGTGTTTTTCCGGGAGTAAAATCGGTGCAATTGCGGACCCAGTACAAAGGCTACGTGCGAATAGCTGGAACCTCCGCTTTCACGTGGTCTTTCGACTGAGAATTTGATCTATTGGAATGGATCAGATCGCGCGCGGTGTTTACTCCCGGAAAAACACACTGTACCTCCATGGCAGCAGCATAGACGCAGGCGTTGCTGGCATCCTGCCAGCTCGTGAATGTGATACGTCCCCAGGTGTTGCCCACCATCGATCGGGTCATACTGAGAATAGCAAAGTCAGCGTACTCCTACTAGTTCTATGGCTACCTTGCCGAAATAGTGTTATTGAAAAGTAGTGGAAATAACTCATCTATGTGAGAGGCAGGGAAGAATAAGTCAACGTTAAATTTAGCAATCATGCAAATGGCTGTGCGGGTGACGGTCAAGAGGTGCGCTCGAGAAATTCTCGCACCTCTCTCGCACATCGCTCGCACCTATAATTGGGGTGCCGTGTAAGAGCTGCCCATATCGGCATCAGCTGTTACCAGCTAATGTAGGCGGTCCCCCGAACCGAGCTTTGCCGCCAGAAATGTCGCGCGCGGCAGAAGGCAGTTGAAGGTGAACAGCAGACGCGGACACCGCGGATTTAAAGCTGCTGAGTACTTTTTATGCTAGGATGTCAAAACCTTATTCACCCATGCAACCATAAAATCCACTGTTAGCAGTACATACGCTATATATGCGCCACTAATGCTTAAATATATAAATAATCAAGAAAACGGTAAAAATTTGTCGACTGTGCTGAAGGCTCCTTCAAGTAATATTAATGAGTAGGAACTACGGTGAGGTTTTGACTGTTGATCTTGCAGAAGGTATCTCAGCAGCCATGTAGACATGATCGACGGCTTGGACTTCAACATTCCCATGGTTTTTAGAGAGAGAGGTTTAGCACCGTTCGTATTTTGCAACTACGTAATTTTTTTTTTCGAAAAAAAATTGACTGGTTTGTGCCCGTTTTGTGTGGGAGTTTTCTATTACTGTAGTACGAAGTCTATAAGTAATAAGTTGTAAGTCTTGATCAAACGTCAAACGAAACTCGGAGGGCACGTCTATGACTAATTAATTTGTCTTGAGGTGTTGTAAGATGCCCTAGTTCTCCATTTGCAGGGACTTTTCCCTCCTAGGGATATGCTACAGGCAAAGTTGATCCTTTCCTGTAGTGCTAGGTCACTTTCGCAGTCACGACTCAATGACTGATATTCTGGATACTCCCTTTATTTTCTGGGCAATGTTTTAGATTACGTAGAATATTGGGTCTCCATAATCTTACCGATGTTCGATAGGGGAATATCAGTTGAACAGTCCAGATCCCAGCTGAACAGACCAACAGAATTCCAAGCTTTTTTAAGAGAAAGAGACATTCTCTAGCGTTTTTAACGGTAACGAGTAACAAATCTCGTTTCAAGACTTCAGGTTCTAAGCACGGAGTAGTGGGTGAAGTCAGGCAAGGCCAATGATCATCTTAATAATAGCGTTAGAAGAGGCAGTTCAACGAACCCAAAAAAAAACAAAAAAGCGCCTACGTCTGGTATTTCTGCTCATGTGATAAAGGTCTTCACAAAACTCACTGAATTAGATAAATTGTCAAGATGAAAAGTGCTTCGAACTTCAAGGGATCTATATTTACTTGCTTTAAAATTTCACTGTAATAGTTTATCTTTAAGCGATCTAGGCTGGAATTAAGTGATCTAGGCTGGAATCTTTCTGATATCACTGTGACTCAAAAGATCAAGTCAATGATTGAGAGCTTATTTTTGGATTTCATACTCATTCACTTACGTTGAGATATTAAAAAACATTTTGCTCGAACTAATTTCTTTCGATATTGTCAAGCACTATATTGCTGGATGGACCGTCGTTACGGTAGTACACTACGACGGTCCATCGCGCGCGACAATATGTACGGGTTGTCTTGCTGGCTGTCTTCTCTGGCTATGAAGGGTTTAGAGGCAGACGGATACTGTAGCCATGGCTGCCTCTGCCTGTGGGAAGGTGCGGTCGAGGTGCGACATGACCCAGCTAACGACGGAGCGCACCTCTTGACTCGGACCCGGCTGTGCGCATATTTCATCACTTTATCTCTACGCAGAAATTCCAGAATTAAATCCAAACTTTGATTTTTCGAAAAGTTTAGAAAATATAAATGACCGTTTCGATGAACCAAACCTCTACAAATGTAAAATAAAATCAGCAGCTTAGTCAAAGAGGTACTCTTTTCCTCATTCGATGATCCTTCTCCATCCCTCAGTCAAGGATCAGATGCGTTTTCCGGTACGCAGTGTGTCGGAATAGCGGCCCACACAAATTTTGGCTTTTTTGATGTTTTGAAGCTTTTTCTTTTCCAAGAAATGTGTCATATTGGAACAAAGAGCATTCTAATTGTGTCAAGTCTGGGCTATATAGCGATCATATGCAGGACCTCTCATCTAAATCAGGAAATGAAAGCGACCTATGGATTGATTGGCAACATCAATTCCAGTTCAGTTGTCCACGTTTCAGGAAATTTTTAAAAAGTCACTTTACGTACGGATTTAGTGGAGCGGCAGAACATACTACATTCTCTGTATGCATTATGCATTATCCCGAAAGTCCGGGATGTAAAAATTCGGTTGATTGCTAACATTTGAGGTTCCTACCGATGTTTCTAATACAGGAAGGGCAGCAATACGTGTTTTGCTTCTGAAAGAGCACTGTTCTGCACTGCTCTTATGTTAAAGTCAGGTACGAAATGAAGAAATGGAGACTTTTCAACTTCTCTAACAATAACTTCTACTTTTGTTTTCATTTATATCTAATGCTTTTGTTTTCATTTATATCCAACCTTTCTTTATCGTTGCTTGTTCATTGCCCTTCTCTAAAACCACTGCCATGTCCACTTGAAGCAGCTAATTGGTCCTAGAACTTAATGTTCTCCCGCCCTGAATCTTCCTAACGCCAAGCGCTTGAGCACTGTACTGGAAAAACGTTCGGAAACAACCTACCCATTGTATGAGACTTCAAGGCAAAACATGCTCTTTCAGAAGAAAACGCGTGTTGCTACCCTTCCTGTATTAGGCTAACTTCGGTAGAAATGCTGCTCACATATAGAACTATTCCATCACGGGTTCGAAAAGAAAGAAAAAGCAAATAACTTTGTGGGTAGATGATTATCCTACGTATTGGCTTTTCACTAGTTACCCACTTGAATACTGTATCCAGTTCCCTGACGAGCATTTTCTCCCTTTTCTGCTAAAAAACCACGCAAAGGAGATGATCGATATACGAGCGTTTAACCTAAATATTGCTGACATCGACCTAGACACCTCCAATGTACCACTAATTAAAGGTGCGAGAGCCATCCGAGCGAGCGCTTACTGCCATCCTGCAGAGTGCAGAGATGACAGAGATTTGCAGATCTCGTCCGTTGAATGTTTAATCTGATAGTTTGGAAGAATATTTTTCGGTGGAGAAAATAGGATGCGCATCATAGCATCGTTCTTCTCAGCGACCACCCACGATGGCAACGCCTGGAGACACGTCATTTTGTTCCCTCGAATTCCTCAGGAGAAATTCCCCACCTCTCATGTAACAGAGGTCATCTAAACGCAATGATACGCTGGAAACAGCAGCTATTGGAACGATAAAGACTTGATATTGGTATAGGAGAGATTAATATTACTCTCTTTTTTTTGTTCCCGAGCGCCACATTTGCACATGGTTCAAATCATAGCAGCAGAACAGATTTGGAGTGCTCAATATGGTAGTGTTGCACACATCGAGATTCGGCGTATGCTTCCGAGATGTTTTCAAGATGCTAATATGCGCACAATCGAATTATTCAGAAAATTAATTGGTCTGGACATTTCAAGAAACTAAAGATATCCAAAACATCCGTTGTTCGGAAATATAATGTAAGTATGAACTGATTCATTCGTCTACGACAAAAATGACCGTGATCAAACTACCCATCCAATTTTTCACAGAAGCTTTTCCGAATAATTCTTTCAGTCACACGTCCTAAAAACATGACAACATGCAATTCCGTGTCCATCTCTGCTTAGACAGCTAGACGCCAACTTCGATGCTATAGCATGCTAGGTGGAAGGAACGAATCCAGATTCCCTCAGCCGGTACTGACAACCGAGGAGTCGCGCCAGACGTCCTACAGCTCAGACCCTCATGGCTGATAGGCGGAGCTTATGGTTGTCGGTCAACGCAATTATATTTCGCCTAGTGGGCTACACCCCACCCCTCGGACGTCACGCCTCCCGTTGTCGCCTAGTGCAACGCACCCATTTTCGGCATATCGTCAAAAACGTATTGCCAACAAACAAAATATTAAACCACTCCATGCATATGTACGGAAAAGAAGCCATGTATCGCATGAAATTTCTACTCTTATATGTAGGCAATTTTGGTCATCATTACGTTGGTAATTAAAACGCTTACAACAGCGCTTGCAATAAAAAAACTAGGGGACTACTTCTTCAGTGTTGTCACCGCCGCAGCAACGTCAAGCCAGAAAGCATATCCTTCCCAACCTTCTCAAAGCCATTCAGTATTATCTTCTTCATGTGTGCATCCACGCCATGTTTATAAATATCAGCGAGCTTTTGCTCCAACCAGTTCTGCAATGTTTGATGGAATTTTACGAATTATTTATAAAAAGTGTGCAAGTACCCTCTCTCGCCGTCTTATTCATATATTCAATACTTTTTTTACCCTTTCTCAGTTCCTGCTCTATGGAAGGAGGCCATTGTCGCACCAATGCCGAAAAAAGGCAACGCATACATCATTCCTGATTTTAGATCAATCAGTATGACTCCGCCCCTATAAAAGTCGTAGAAAAAATCTCACGCTGCGATGTCCTTGATCGGTTCCATTTGCTGAACACAATGCCACCGGAACAACATGGTTTCATATCACGTGCTCCAACAGCTACCCTGCTGAATGACAGTGTCCATGACTGGTTTTCTGCTGTAAACAAAGGCATATTAGAAATCTGTTTTGGTCTCTGCAAGGCCTTTGATAGAGTAAATCATCACAAACTACTGCTGGAACTTAGAAGCCTTTGGTTAGATGCGAACTTTTTTATATGTATTGAATCCTACTCAGCTGAGAGATTTTTTACACTAAAGATAGGAAGCTCTTTCTCGAATCATTATAAATGTCATAGCGGAGTGCCGCGTGGAGGCGTACCTTCGCTATTAATTTTTCTGATCCATACTTACGACCTACCATCTGAAGTGAAAACGTCGGCGGAAAAAATCTGTAACAGGATCTGTTTCGTGTATTATGTCGATGAGGCCCCCAAAGTAGACTCTATCCTGTCGAGATGTGTATATTGAAGCAATGAGCAACTGGTCCGCTGAGAACGACTCAGCGCTCAACGCAGAGAAGAGTAATATAACATAATATAATATACGTAAGTATATCACTGCTGAGAAGATCTCTTGCTGATGGGCGGGCGATCAGTGGTATACCTATAATCAGTAAAAACGTAGTAAGATACCTCACGGTCCTGATTGACTCAGAACTTTAGTTTTCCAACCACATTGATCAAATCGTAAGTGAAGCACTTCAGTCAATGTTTTTCATATTCGAAATGGTTACTCCAAAGAGCCCTTGAATTTTGTACGGTCTTTAAAAATTTATATCTTACCTCGTTTGCAGTACTGCTTGCAAACCTGGAGTCCTCATCTCGAATAGATTGAAAAAGTGCCACAAACGTTTTCACCAATTTTATTCTACAAAGTGTTCACCAGTCCTAATTGTCCTCACGTAATGTCATTGTATTCTGAATGGCTCAGAATTTTTAAATTACGTAGCTTAAATTAGGTGAGTTCTCAATGACCTTATCTTTGAATTTCGAATCATGCGCTTGAAAGTAAAATTAAGACAGCAATTCTTGGATGCTCAGACCAAATAACAGAGTGCTCGGTTGGGTGTCTTTCCAACGCATCAGGATTGGCCCCAATTTTTTTTCTTGTTGCTTAAACTCTATCATTAATGAGACCATCAAGTTGGTTTGAGCAACTTCCTAGTGAACTCCGACTGAGGACCAGCGCTGAGTTTTCAAGAGCACTGCAGAAGATTGACCTTCTACGGGGACTTCGTTTACAGGGAATGCACAAATGGTTCCACTAGCTTGTATTTCCTTTTTGTTCTTTCTTTTTTTTAGCTTACTACAATTACGTCGTTGTTTTTTTCTGTAAGTAGCACTGTAAAGATGACTTCTGAGACTCCAATCTGTCATAAATTTCGTGTAAATATTAGGTAGTTACATAAGTTTCCGCTGTTTTGAAATTTTTGATGAAAAAGTTTTATAAAACATCAAGTGACAGTAAGTGACAATCGAGGTATGCACAACAACAGACGCTGGATTTTTGCCGTTTTCACAGCAAGAGCCCGACTCCGCTGGTCCAGAAATCCATGGATTACGAGGCAAAGAGTTGAGGCGGGCAGTGCTGGAAGTCACTGACTTTGGCAGATCGATTCTCGCATAGTAGACATTCTGGTAATCTGATAACCGGCACTCTGTTAGAGCCAGATTTGTGCTACATAATGCGCAAATAAAAATTCCTCTGCATGTTCTTCACCTTTTCCGAGAGTTCGACAAACAAAATCAAGGTGCCCGGAACAGTGTGGCAAAGTGGTGTGATTTCAACTGAACGCTTGAGACTTTCCATGAAATACTACCGATTACTCTTCTGAAATGGTTGATGTTCCCAGTTACAGTAGAAAAAATCCCACTTCAATTCACCTCAATTTGGGAGAGAAAAGCCGCATATTTAAAATTTCGAGTTACCAAGTTCGTTGCCTCCGCTTGAGACTGCTCGACAACAAAATGTGGAGAGAAAGTATCAGTTGAATAGGAATGGCCTAAAGATTACTGAACCCAAATTTGGTTAGAATCAAGCAACGTTATGGTCCACTTATTATCCGTGCAAGTTCCTCTGGCTGTTACCAAATTTGCATTCTTGAAGGATTCACTCCGAAATTAATTACATTTTCAAAACAAGACAGAGAAATATGATTCACAACGCCAAATGTTCGCGAGGTCATGCGCATTAAAATGCTATCTACATCTAAGCTCCAAATGTCCGCAGTCAAGAGAGGCATGGCCACGGCGCGACTCCTTGATCAGACACAGGAGTTCTCTATGCTGCCTCTGGCTTTTCTGACTCTGCACACAACCGGTGGCAACATGCAGAGCGCCTGTGTCTCTGCCTAAAGCCGCGTCATGACCACGCCCCTCTTGACTGCGGACATTTGGAGCTTCCTGCGGATATGCGAGAAATCTAATTGGTATTCATTAATTAGGAGCCTTCAAAAGTGCCTATGCAAAAACAGCGGAAACTTATGTAACAACCTGATATATTTGCTGCTGTTAACTCTGTTGCCTTATTCCGTAGATGCGCTCGCTAACTTTTTCTGTTACGGGGCTCAGTCAGCTAATCTCTGCTTCCAGGTTCTCTGACGCTTCTAGTTAGTGGGACACATGCCAAGCCTTCTAGGAGAGTCATTATAATGTAACTGCACTTCCTCATTCCGTACATTGGCTGATTATTTTTGTTTGTGGCGCACAATCATGACTTATAATAACGGGCTTACTCTGTATGTGTGTGTTTATGTGTTTGTCAGTGTGAAACGAAATTCGAGAGCGTGGCCTAGACCAAAGAAAATGCTCTACAACGGGACCACTGTTTCTGTAGGAGTGCGCCGGCGCCCAAAAGTGAGGAAACACCTGGAGTCGGGTCCAACGGTGTGATAAGGGTGCGCCGGCGTCCAAAAGTGGGGAAACGCCTGGAGTCGGATCCAACGGTGTGATAAGGGTGCGCTGGCGTCCAAAAGTGGGGAAACGCCTGGAGTCGGGTCCAACGGTGTGATAAGGGTGCGCCGGCGTCGAAAAATGGGGAAACGCCTGGAGACGGGTCCAACGGTGTGATAAGGGTGCGCTGGCGTCCAAAAGTGGGGAAACGCCTGGAGTCGGGTCCAACGGTGTGATAAGGGTGCGCCGGCGTCGAAAAATGGGGAAACGCCTGGAGACGGGTCCAACGGTGTGATAAGGGTGCGCTGGCGTCCAAAAGTGGGGAAACGCCTGGAGTCGGGTCCAACGGTGTGATAAGGGTGCGCCGGCGTCGAAAAATGGGGAAACGCCTGGAGACGGGTCCAACGGTGTGATAAGGGTGCGCTGGCGTCCAAAAGTGGGGAAACGCCTGGAGTCGGGTCCAACGGTGTGATAGGGGTGCGCCGGCGTCCAAAAGTGGGGAAACGCCTGGAGTCGGGTCCAAAGATGTGATAAGGGTGTGCCGGCTTCCACAAATAATAGGAATTCCCTAGGGGGGTCTATTTCTGCATGGGGGGTACGCTTATCTTGTTTCGGCGGACCCGCCTACCTAAATCACCTAGATGTACATTGTTTCCTTTCATATCCGTGTTCTTTTCCCATTCCGTGTGTTTGTCAATGAACCACTCCTTCCTTTCCGTTTATATACACCAGTCGACCCTTATCACTTGAATCATCCCAACAACCAGTTGAGCCTAAATCATTTCAAGATAACATTTGCACTGAATTAGTTACACTCATTTCTACACGGCCACTAACTTCGCTCATATGGGAGAGCATAACTTCGTTCATAGGGGGGAAAGCTACCACCTTTGGGATCAAGGGCTTCCCAGGAGAGCGATAGAACTGCCTGGAAGGATACAGATTTTATCAATCCATTTACACTATTGTGTTTGCTTTCAACGTGCAGTATGCGAGCGAAGCGAGCATCTATAGAGGTTTGGAAGTCCGGCGTTGGCCGGACGGCCAGACTGGTAATAAATAAACGAATAAATAATTCCCTTTCAATCGTAATGAGATTTCTACATGTATATTCAAGCCAATAGCCGCTGCTCACCATATTTTGCATGATCCAGTGCAGACATACTCAAAAGAGCTGTTTGTCCTTCACTAATGACGGTGTGATGTCCATCTGACAAGCGATTTCTATCACACACGCTGCACTGGAGGGGTTGATTCACTCGTTTTTGGAATTTTCAACCTGGAACGCGGTACATGTATGTATAAATATCGCAGCTACTCGACGCCATAAGAGGTGTGTGTGCTGCCTGTAATTCCATTCCCATTAGAGGCAACACTCAGGGAGATTTTCCTGTTTGAGATTTTGACAGTTTTGGTTACTTAACAGTTGCTCTACAATTCTACGGAAGCTGCATCGCCGCAGACAGCAGCATTCCTTTGAGTTACAATTCCACCTATGGAGTACACAGATGTGATCGAGAGGGAAAGAGAGTTGTAGGGGTGCTAGCACTTATCCACAAGAAGACACCTCATGGCCTTGTCACCAAAAAGAATTTTTCGGAGTTCTGTCGAAATGATTCAGATTCAGAAGAAGCATAGAAGCACTACAAGAAACAACTTGTCTACCCGTAATCGTCTTCTTTCCACAACTTTGTGCTGTCACATGAGCCAACACGAGTCGTTAACCAACCAACCCATAGTTTGAAAATTTTGGATGAAGTTTTGGTGTCCAACCACACACTGATCAAAAAGATGTTATTCTTTCCGAACTCAACAAGACTTTCTCAAATCATCTAGCAAATATTACCGGAATTATGCAAAACGAGATTTTGACTCTATAATAGAGGTTCTTTACGAAAGTGATTAGGTGGCTGAATGTAACACCTCAACGAATACAGACCTATGTTATGAAATATTCATTACCATCTGTATGAATCTTATTGAAAAGCACATACCCCTCATGAAATCTTGTTCACAGTCAGAAGAAATACCCCAGATCTCTTCTCCGTCTCAACAAAAAGTAGGTTCCAAACACGCCAGGAGAGGCACGAACTATGTTTACTACGTAAGTAAATTGAGGCGTGATTTAGCCCGTTATGCTAGTTAAGGAACAAAGCGTAGCACGTTCCAATTCCAAGGAATTTTTCTGCATCCTGCCGGGAGGAGCTGAAATTAGCCGACTCCATTCCAAATCTTCTTTCAAATGGCAATACTTTCATCAAAACCGACGGAGGTGAAGCGCACTTGTTTGCTGAATACTTCACGTCAACCTACAAAGCTCCGTTTTTTCTTAGTGGGGACTTGCCTTCGGTCACTAATAAATCCTTGGGCTGGGTTCATATACAATACCAACGGTGTCGCTTGATGAAACTGCGCGATGTCTGCGATTTCGCGTTTTTTTTCGTCGTTTCTCCATAACTTCCTTCAATCTCAACCATTTTCAAAATAGAGCAGATATTCGGAATCAGGATGACCTTGTCTATCAGATAGCATGCCCGAAATTCAAAAATTTTGAATCTTTTGGTCATCTTCTAGCAAAATCACCTAAGGATACAATTAAGAGAGACTCGCTGCAACGAGTCTCTCCTAACTGTATCCTCAGGTATTTTTCTGAAAACGGACCCCGCTACTTCCTCATTTTTGTGAAGAAGTTGTTTCACCGCACATTTTTCGAACTTAGAAAGTGATTAGAAGAAAAATGGTACGTCATACGACTATCGTAGGATTTCCTAAGAACTTGAATTCGAATTTCGTCGATTTCAACCATTATTTTCACATTTTGAACTTTCTGAAGACAACAAGATTCGTGAAGTCCTCGAAAACTAATCAGGGCTATCGCGAAAACCTGATGACTGCGATTGCGCTTCTAATCGCGCATGGATGCGATTTAGACAAAATTTTACTTTCTCATTCCCGAAAAATGATTTTACAAGGGAAATAATCTTAGACGCACAACTCGTCACTTAGTGTGATTTTTAGGACCCTGTAACGCTAGCAACCGCACAATTTTGCGGCTGAACATGAGAGTTAGGCAAAATCTCGGTTTTTTGAATTTCTTTGAAAGTTTTCACTTTTCCCAGTGGATCCTGCGCAAGTTTCTACCCACCATCTAGAGAATAACATTTTCATTGACAACAAATCCATTACAATGTATTTCCTTCATATTTCCTCCTGAGCTGTAGCCACATCCCTGGCAGGCTATTTTCGAGGCCTCGGTATCGCTCGATCGATGGATCGCTGGACCTCGCCATAGACTGATGCGCCCTGCGGTACTTTAGCACCTCATGGATGCGACTACATTTGAAAAGGTGAAGGAAATATTGAGAAAAGGAAACTTGATAGAAGTCTAAGGAAATTTTGTTTGTTTCATCAAAGAAATCTGAAACTGTGTACTGTGAAGAACTGTGCTCTATTTTCGTACTGTGAAAAAGCTCGCATTCGTAAAATCCATCGATCGAGCGATACCGAGGCCTCGAAAATAGCCTGCCAGGGATGTGGCTACAGCTCAGGAGGAAATATGAAGGAAATACATTGTAATGGATTTGTTGTCAATGAAAATGTTATTCTCTAGATGGTTGGTAGAAACTTGCGCAGGATCCACTGGGAAAAGTGAAAACTTTCAAAGAAATTCAAAAAACCGAGATTTTGCCTAACTCTCATGTTCAGCCGCAAAATTGTGCGGTTGCTAGCGTTACAGGGTCCTAAAAATCACACTAAGTGACGAGTTGTGCGTCTAAGATTATTTCCCTTGTAAAATCATTTTTCGGGAATGAGAAAGTAAAATTTTGTCTAAATCGCATCCATGCGCGATTAGAAGCGCAATCGCAGTCATCAGGTTTTCGCGATAGCCCTGATTAATTTTCGAGGGCTTCACGAATCTTGTTGTCTTCAGAAAGTTCAAAATGTGAAAATAATGGTTGAAATCGACGAAATTCGAATTCAAGTTCTTAGGAAATCCTACGATAGTCGTATGACGTACCATTTTTCTTCTAATCACTTTCTAAGTTCGAAAAATGTGCGGTGTAACAACTTCTTCACAAAAATGAGGAACTAGCGGGGTCCGTTTTCAGAAAAATACCTGAGGATACAGTTAGGAGAGACTCGTTGCAGCGAGTCTCTCTTAATTGTATCCTTAGGTGATTTTGCTAGAAGATGACCAAAAGTTTCAAAATTTTTGAATTTCGGGCATGCTATCTGATAGACAAGGTCATCCTGATTCCGAATATCTGCTCTATTTTGAAAATGGTTGAGATTGAAGGAAGTTACGGAGAAACGACGAAAAAAAAACGCGAAATCGCAGACATCGCGCAGTTTCATCAAGCGACACCGTTGGTATTGTATCAAGTGCGCAGGTGTACAATACTCTTCGTAAGCTTTTGGGATGCGTTTGCACATCACCTAATCAGATTCCCCATATTTTGCAAAAGAAAGCAGCTCTGGCTCTTACAACTCCTCTAAGGCTAATTTTCAACAGAATTCTTCTTCAAGGAGACGTTCCGCAGCTCTGAAAAGTTGGTTTAATTCGTGCAGTAACAAAAAAGGAGAAGGTGTTCTGTTGAAAATTACCGACTTATATGCTTAACTAGCTCTACAAGCAAGATTATGGCAAGAATAATCTGTGAGCATGTTAAGAAATATATTTTAGGGAAAAATCTGGGGTGGTAGTAATTAGGCCGAAATTCGCATCTAAGCGTGATGTGTAAGTCCCACTTAAGTGCCACTTAACACTAGATTTCAATTTTTGGAAATATGTTCTTCAAGGCCCGATACACGCTCTAAGAAAGTTTGGATTGAAAATTGGCATCTAAGTGGGAGGACATTCTGATCTTTTTCCGAAATTTCCAGCTTGCGCTTAGTTGGTGCTGAGCTGCGGCTAAGTCTGACCTAGTCAATAATTGGACAGTGCGCGTGAAAGAGCGTGCAACTCTGTGAGGCGCAGACACCTTGCGAAATCTGCAGCAAAATGTACCCAAGGGTACATTTTGATGCAGATTTCGCTGGCGATTTCGCCGATACAACCGCGCTCCGAGCGCGCTTGTCCACTTTATGCCATTCATTCACGAGGAGCTGCAGGAGATGCAAGGAAGATCATTACCAACAGTACATTCTTGCCAGGAAATCATTGATCACATGTTTCTCAGCATGCACAGAAAAGGTGGGCGGTAGTGTAGTGGGCAGGATGTTGGCTCATCATGCAATCGATCGATGGTTCAATTCCGTTGCAATGTCAGAGCTTTGCAAACAAATATTCAAGTGTTTCCTGCATAATAGGCGGCTTCAATCACACCGGCTAATTATCAAGCAGTGGCTTGAGCTACAAAGCAACTTTTTGACCCATGATGGGAGAAAAATCTTTTGACCTATGTACATGCAAAGAACAATCATGGCGTGTATTGGGTGGTGTAGTGGTTAAGTGGCTCGATCAGAGCAACTCGGTCTGTGGATCAAGATCTGTCCAAGGCAAACGTTTTGCAAATAGTTTTTCAGACCTTTTGTACAGAGGAGTTGGGTGACAATTGCTATGCCTATCTCAAACTGAGAGTTGAGCGTTAAATCATCCTTAGTCACTAATATGCATGAGTCCTCAAACAATACTTTAGCGGTTGGCTTTTCATACAACTGCTAATAGGAAGTCGAGAGACCTTAACTTGGATTAATTTAGTATTATAGAGAGGTGCGCAAGGTCACACATTTTGTAGAAATCCGCAATCGATACCCGGAAGTATAGGTTCCTAGGAATTCAAGTGAACTCGTTTTATCGGCATGAAACGGAGCATACTTCACTGTGCAGTTGGTGGTGCAGTGGTAAGTACGCGCGGTTATGCGAGCGTAGTCAAAGGTTCGATTCCCGTGATGTTATGGGTTTTTGCATTGTTCTATATAACCCTATGGCTAAAGATGAACAACATTCAATAACAGAAACGTGCGCACTGTGGTTCAAAGGTTGTTATGGAAAATTATAGGCCAGCGGCCGAGTGATCAGTTCCCCATGAAAGCGAGTGTTTTGAACTTGATATTTCGTGTTGTATGTGTGACGATTACCTGCTAATTTCCTCCAAATCAGAAATGTTAAGTCGGACTTAGATGCCACTTAAAGTTATCTATTAATTTCCACTTTCGACCGAATTACTACCACCCCTGCTTTTCTCCTAACAACATGGCTCATTAAACAGAAGATCCATGGTTTCTACCTTACTATCAACAGTCCCTAAGTGACACAAGGTAGTCGACAATATTGGATATGTATCCACTTCCTAACTGACTACGCTAAAGCGGGTTTCAGACATTTTCGTATACATCTCGCTCTGGAAGTTGCATTGGATATGCCGCGCGGCAACGAATACCCCAAACCATTTGACTCCGCGACTCGCATAGCAAGCTCGCAAAATACCACGGAGAGCTCGCGCGAGGCAAAATCTCTGAAAGCCCCCCTGCTCGCCTTGAGCTCGGTCTGCATTGCCGCGCCCTATCCTTCATCATATGGCGTGGCGCGGCGCTGCACAACCCTCAAACCCGTCTAAATCGATTGGCTTCATTTCAACCTCTTCAAAACATTGTACTTTCTTGGGATTACGGAATTTTTCATTAAATTTCTGCCTAAGTGATAGGTTTCAAACAATTTTAATCAGTGAAGCTAAATCCTGTGGTTATCCAACAACCAGCGAGGTACCTCAAGGAATGTTTGTAAAGCCCCTCATGTTCCTGATTTTTAGTAGTGACCTTCCAAGCTGTCTCCTCCGTGGGCTTTCTGTTCTATGTACCGACGACTCGAAAATTTATACCATAAATGATGCCGTCATGCTGGAAGAAGCCATAGATGATGTTGGTATAGGACCCAAAAACTGTGACTTTGAGACATCCACTGAGAAGGCTGCAGTGATGCTGTTTGGGAAAAATCATCATTTCAACATCGTTCATTTTGACCTGGATGGTAGGTCGCTGTCACGCGTTCACTTGATTCGTAACCTAGGAGTTCATACCGATCAGTTTGGATACGATCCTACTCTATAACAAAGCTTGAAATATGTCTATCTGTCGCCGGGTGAGTCATCGCCAGAGAAGTTCGAGAGAGTGCCGACTTTGTTCGCAAAAGGAGGCCGCCGATGTTGGCGATCGCCAGTCTCCAACTTCGGCGGCCGCCCGCCCACAATCGATCCGCACCGGGGTCACAGTCGCCAGCGACGGCGACGCAGGGTGCCACAGTCCTGGAGTACTATAGCGGCAGTGTTAACGGCAAGAGCGGTTGGTGCTCTCACCAGCTGTAGGACAACCCGATATAGCCTGTTAAGTTTTATTTCTGAAAGTTTTATTTCCCTCACGAATTCGTGAGCCGCCATTCCCTTCCTCTACATTTTTTCCACCGGATACAAGTAAAGACCGAAAGAGAGAGTAGACCAAAAAGGGTTTCGCGCCAACGTTGGGATTTCTCAGTAACCTCTATAAAGAACGAGTCAAGAGTCTGCTTTTCCGAAAGAAGCATGAACCAAGACTATTTATTCGCGAGGAAAGCCGCAAAAAATTACTGCCAACAAGTAGAGTTACCTAAAAAGCCGACTCCTTCAATATCAGCAAAGAAATTCCTATCCCCAACGCTTCCAAAAAATACAGTGGAGTAGATTCGCGGAAAATCAGCTTCATGTAAATGAAAAATTCATGTTTATCATTGCTTGTTTCGGATTTACTCAAGTTTAGGCAGTGTAATCACTATACTGTAATACTCTTTAGTCATTTATCTCCAAAGCCTATCACTAGTCGGCATATTGAAGAAGACTAGACGTAACCGTTGGCCATGATAAGTAGGAGGAGATATCGACATGGGTGGGCGCCAGTTCTTTATACAGTGCGTTTCATAATTATAGGGACACCCCATTTTTCGACCATAGCGAGCTTCATCGTAATCCGATCGCCCTGATTCCTGCTCCATTCGATTCAGAATGCGAAATAACCTCCAGAAACATACTTTCAGCTAGCATTCTTGATACATAAGATTTTTATAGTAACAAATCGAAAATACCGTGTTTCAAAATTATAGGGACACCTTCCTATCTTCAATCACTTTATTACGAAAAAAACAAAAGAAAAACAGTAGAACATGTATTAGTATTTTGTGGCTCCTCCTTGTTTCAGTGCCACTTCGAACATCCTATCTGGCATGCTGGAGAAGAGCTTCTTGATGAGCCTTGGCTCCAGTGTACTCCAGGCATCCGTTATGGCCACTCTGAGTTCATCCACAGAGGAGAATTGCTTATTGTGGGCATAAACCCGTCTGGCAATTACTCCCCAGACATTCTCTATTGGATTTAAGTCTGGGGAGCATGCTGGCCATTCCAAAACCTGCACTTTATGCGTGTTCAGCCATGCTACAGTGGACCGGCTCGAATGAACTGCAGCGTTATCTTGCATAAAGATGAAATTCCTGTGGCGATGACGCCTCAAAAATGGCAGGAGGTGATCGTTAAGTATTTGTTGGTACTCGCTACTATCCATTCTACATGAAACAAAGGCCAACGATAACACCCCAATGCTAGAAATCGCTCCCCAAACCATACAACTTCCTCCACCGAAGTTCCTCCTTGAGAAGATGAGCGGTTCTTTGCGCAGATCTCTCCAGTACGACTTTGAACCATCTGGGCCATCGAGATTAAACTTTTTTTCATCAGAAAAAATGACCTGTAAGGATAAACCAGATTAAGTCACTTAGGGAAAAGTTTTTGGTTCCTTGAGCAGATCATGACGAACCTTATCCCAGTCTCTTGTGAAGTTTTTCTGCACGAAACGAAGTCGAGCACACTTGTGCACTTGCGTAAGTCTTGGTGCGGGCTTCATTACTTGTCTGGTGATCTGCTTTGACATCATTATTGTCCGCCAGATAGTCGTCCGTGACGCAGACAGCCCAAGATCTGCTTTCACTTCGCCCAGACTAACGGTGGAGTTGGAGAGAATGCGGCATAGATGTCTCGAAGTGGCTTCAGAGAGGACTCTTGGCCGGCCTGGATTCTTCTTTTTTCTATAACTGTTTGGATTCTTCAAATAATTGTGGATGCAATTTGCCGATCTTCCGATCTCAGCTGCGATCCCTCTGCAGGTGTATCCGTTCCTGCGCAAAACATCCACTTGAGCCTGTTCTTCCAGAGACAACCTAGACCCGCGGGGCATGCTAACCGAATGAGAAATACGGTGATATTTTCGATTGCGGTGATGATAATGGAGAAAACATTCAGGTGTCCCTATAATTTTGAAACACGGTGTTTTCGATTTGTTACTATAAAAATCTTATGTATCAAGAGTGCTAGCTGAAAGTATGCTTCTGGGGGTTATTTCGCAGTCTGAATCGAATGGAGCAAAAATCAGGGCGATCGGTTTACGATGAAGCTCGCTATGGTCGAAAAATGGGGTGTCCCTATAATTATGAAACGCACTGTAGTTACTTTGGGCGTATCAGCGGGAAATATTTATATTTTGCGAATCAGTGGGGAAGGTCTATATGCTTTTGACATTGTGGTTCGTTCTACACCGTCGAGCTAACTTTGTTTGATCAAGGTTTATGTCCGGAAGTTGTAATAAAATGAGGAAATCTCGGCAAGTTCTGGCTAGAAACACGCTCGCGAAAGGTATGATAGCCGTGCTCAAAGTATAAAGCTATTCGTTTGTATAGAAGTTTCAGCATAGCATTTCTCTTGAATATTCGAGGTAGAATAGTGCTAGGTTTCTCATACCGCATCTGAGCACGCTGAAAGTGATGATGAACTACACAGAAATTTTCTAAGCCAACTTGCACAAAGCCTTCCTGCGAGCTTGGGGGGGGGGGGGGGGAGGGGAGAGGGGTAGGGAATAATGCAGTCAATATGCACGAAGTTAGTCGCCTTCCTAAAGTTTGCAGATTTTTGTGACCTCAGTTTTCATTGTGCAGGCATTTCATTTTCTTTGGATTATTACAGAAGATTTACGAGTTGAACGGGCATTGAACTGATTTGTTTGTGTTGTGTTTGTGTTCAAACCATGTTATACCGCTTTGAACTGGAGTGTTCGTTTCGGCAACTAATTTCGCATCAACCTGATACTTCTGTTTACACGGCCTAAAGTACATGTTTGTACATATGTTGCATTCATATGTTAAAGTAAACATTTTGATAAAACTTCTAGAACAAGATTCCAGAGTATGTTTGGATCTTGTAGTTGATAAGATGATCTCGAAATTGTATGTAAATTACAAACTACTTAAATTACATAACTGTTCTGTATTTACATAAGAAGAATTTCAGCAAAGCCGAAGTAGAAAATCGGCCAAATAGAGCACAGAATGCTGAGCAAACGTAGTTATTATAGCTTGCAGTCTAGTCAGTTTTGCAAGAAAAGTTCGAGTAATCAGATTTAGTTAACACATAACGGACAATACGACCCACCGGTGGGTCGTACGGGAAGTTACGTAGAGGACAATACGACCCACCGGTGGGTTGTATCCGTTTTACCCCTTTTTCTTAGGTGGAGCTCCCCCATATTCTGCCCCTAGGGGTTATTGTACCCGCATACTGTAGATAGTGTTGATGTATTTTCTCACAGCATCTACAGCAAATTTGAACTTTGGGGTTAATTGACGTGCTGAACATGAATGCGCCATCGGCCCTGCACCGTAGAGCAGTACTCTAAAGCTACTGTGGCGTTATCGTATGGCTACTGTAGACATACTGTACATAGATGAATTTTATTCACCAAATTCACCGAAACTTCGGCAAGTGGGGTTATCTGACATGCCGAGCACGAAATTGACATTCATCTTGTACCGTAGCGCAGTACTGTAGGGTTACTGTAGGCATACTGTAGATGCTTTTTTTTCACCAAATTCAGTTAAACTTTGGCAAGTGGGGTTATTTGACATGCTGGGCACGAATTTGAGATCCATATTCGCGATAGGTGCCATATTCGAGATCAGAGTGTAAAACAACTCCAGTTTTGGGCAAATTCTGATGCAAAACCTTCCCCACAGTTCCTACAGTATGATTACAGTAACCCCGCAGTGATGCGATACGGTAGACAATAGATATCATATTCTTGATCTGTATGTAAAATAACCCTCCTGTGCAAATTTTGGTTGAATTCTGATAGAAAAAAGGTCTTTCTACAGTTTCTACAGTATACATACAGTAACACTACAGAAGTGCTTTACCACGTAAAATGGATGGCATATTTGTGATCAGCATGTCAAAAATGCCCTAACTCTAGCAACTCCTTTGAAGAACAAGCGCAAACTCGGTTTGGTCCGAAGTGGCCCTGAGCGGAAAACCTGCGTTGTCGCGAATGTGTTGAAGCAGCTTGTTTTTTGAAGTGTTTGGAAATTCAGGTCGGTTTTACCGAAAAGATCCTCGTCGCAAACGTCGCATAATCCGTGGAAGTGTAGTTTTAAAGCTCAAACGGTTGACGGCTTGCGAGTGCATACGAAGATACGAGCAGGTTTTTGGAGAAAATTTGAATGAAATAAATTGAAATAAAAGATAAATTGAACTGGAGATTTCAATTGAAATGCTCCGTCAGCACAGTTACGACGCGCAAGTATAGTATTTCAAATAATCGAGTACTCGGCCCTCGATTGTTTGAGTATCCCCGGAATATTCGAATTTTCGGATATTGCCTCGCCATCGAATTTTGCAACATTCCAATGTTCGAGTGTTTCAGAACCCTCGAATTTTCAGATACTCGAACATTCCAATAGATATTCAAATTTCATTCGATTTGGTCAAAATTCTAGCGATAACATTGCCGGTCTAGACTTGGAAAATTTTTGATTTTCCGCTGTTCACTGCGGGTGGACACGAGTGCGGATCGGCGGTTGCTGTCCAAAATTTCGATGGTTGTGGAGTTGAAGGGGTGGGCTTAGACAAATCACATGACCAGACAAGATGAAGGGTCGAATCGGATAATTTATAAATCAGTGATAACACATCAACTCAGATTACAGATATTTCCCTAAATAACTTTGATAAACAGAACATTACTCTCAACAACATTTTGTATTTTGGTGAGGCTCTAGTCAACTTATGCATGAACCAATTCCTAGGTTAAAGAAAAAGAAGCGCATCTAGAATTATGTGCTTCGCAAAACTCTTAAAATATAAGAAAGGCACCCGTATAGTTCAAATCAAGTGGAACATAAGCAAAACATGTTTGACAAGCACCAGTGCAACATAAACACAACATTCTGAAAGAAACTCCAAACAAGGGCACAGCAAAAAGGGAACATATGTCCTGGGAGGTCTTGTGCTTAAATAGAACAATTCAACCGTAAGCGAGCTTATGCTATTCGAAGGCACTTTAATAGGTATACGAAATGCACAACACGTTAGTCCTTGCTGAAGGCGATCCTAGACAAAAGTAGGCTCAGGTGCCGAAGAACAGCACGTGGATCTCACGGAAGATTTCCGGTTGTTCCCTAGAACACCGTCCACATGGAATGCCGAGCTGAACTCCTAAACATACAACATATATGTATGGGAACAACATCAGAAAATATTAACACAAAAGCTGTAAAAGAAACATGTGGCCCACGGTCATTAAGCATTATGAGGACATCTAAATCATCCGAAGTTTTAAGGCTACTAATTAGTAGCAACAAAAATATGCTACCTCATGTTCGTCAGATTCATCAGAATGCATGCTAGAAGCAGTGACTTTCTCCCTCATTGCTGCAGCCAAAGTATGGAAGGCATCGTCGCAATTTATACCTGAAGCAACAGTACTTACAAAACAAGCATGGAAAATTTGTAGTTGTTCCGTTCCTCACTTCAAATCCCCGTCATTTCACCTCCAGACATTGAAAGAAAAATATCCACGTTCTATTACGTTGTTACATAAGTTCCCGCTGTTTTGCAATTTTCGGCAAGAAAGTCTTACAGAAAATCAAATAAGAAATCAATCGAAGTATGCACCACAACTGTTATTGGCCTTCTGCCGTTCTTATAACTGAAGCTCGACTTCGCTGCTGCGAAAATCAGTGGACTAAGAGGCAAAGACGCGAGTCGTTCAGTACTGGAGGTCAACGACTTCGACAAATCGGTTCTCGCAAAGTAGATATCTTGTAATCTGTTAACCGACGCTCCGTTGAAGCCGGATTTGTGCTACATAATGCGAAATCAAAAATTCCTCTGCGAGCTCTTCGCCTTTCCGGAGAGTTTGACCGATGAAATTATTCAGACAAAGCCTCGCTCGGCGCGCGCGACAATCTCGCTGGCCGCGCAGGTAAGGCCCTGGGACTAGCGAGATGGGGGCGCGCGGCAGGCTAGATTGTCGCGCGCGCCGAGCGACCGAGATAGGTGCGCGCGCCCAGCGAAATTGTAGCGCACGCCTTGCGAGATCGGCGCGTGCGTCTAGCGAACTCGATGCGCGCGCCCAGCGACGAAGTCACAACCGGTCAATACCGGATGATGGTCAGATGTTGGATGTTGAGCAACAAGGATTCACCACATAGATGTACTGATGCTGCTTGACCATCTCTACAAAAATGACCGCTACCACCTTCCCTTCAATGGATGGGGGGCCAGCGGTTGAGAAAGATCGGTTGCCTTCAGAAACCGAAACTGTTCGACGCCCTGACTGGCGGACCACCACTGATATTGCTTCGTATTTCTTGCTGGTGAAGATGTGTTCTCGCGCGCCGAGCGAGCATCCGTCGTCATCTGCGTCCTTCGAAAATCGTCCCTCGACTGCTCCGCGCCTAGCGAAATTGTGCTCCGGCAGAAGCGAGCGACTTTAGCGACCTGCGTCTTCCAAACTGTACTATTTCCTTTTGCTCCGCGAGAAGCGAAGCAGGGCTCGCTCCTCGCGGAAACCCCAAAATAGTGCGCGCGACCAGCGAGGGTTTGTCTGGGTAAGGCGCTATTCGCCATGTGACAAAGCAGTCCTTGTTCCACAGAACGCTTGGAGCTCGCCCCAAAATTTTACCGATCAGTGGCCACAAATGGGTGATGTCATTAATCACAGTAGAGGAAATTCGCTGCAACTGTAGAGAGAAGAACGGCATGACCCAAATTTTGGGTTACCAAATTTATTGCTTGTGCTTCAGACCGCTCCACTATAAAATACAAAAGGATAGCACCAGGAGAATGGCCTTGAGATTACTCGACCCAAATTTGATTAGCCTCATGCGACGTAATGTTAGAACTACTCTTCGTGCAAGTGCAGTTACCAGATTTGCATTTTTGGAGGGTTCACTTGGAAGTTAATTACATTTTCAAAACTAGATAGGAAAATATGTTTTACGTTCCAGAATGTCCAGGGGATCATTATATTTGAAACAGTTTGCGCACATGAGCAAAATCTAATGGGGAACAATTTATTACAAGCGTTCAAAAATCCCCTATGCAAAAACAGCGAAAACTTTTGTAACAACCCAATAACTCCGGGAAAAGCAGAATATAATTTGGAGCAAGAATATAATCCCCAGAAGATCTTGACCACTTTAACTTCATGAAACCTCATAGATGAATTCGGCTACTGAGTTTGCGTTTATTGATACCGTGAAGAAACACTGATTATGAGAAAGCCGCAAAGAAGCATTAGATGATGAAGGCATTGCTAGTTCTCGGAATAATGCATATTGATTGCGCAATGGAATTGCCATCCGGCCGTCTTCCTTCCCATACGAGATGCAAACGTTTGAGTAGTGTATGTAGTTTGCCACAGCGGCTATTTTTGTCGAACAAGCACTTTCGGCACTGCTTTGCTGCTTTTAGAGCGATTCTCGCTCAATTCAATTCAGAAACCTTGGGTTGCTTCGCTGACTAGGAACCTACTATGTCATAAAAAATGGTCCATGAAACTTTCAAGATTTTAGGGTCCTCGTGCGATAATTTCCTCCTCAAGGCTCCATCATATATCCGATTTCTAGATCGCCTTGATCTGAACTTGTAACAGGGAACGGTACCGTTTCCTGTTACAAGTTTTCCCTGTCCGCATCTCATCTTACTCATCATATTTGAATAATTTGTCATATTGATAATTTACTTAAATAATTTATATGCCGTAACTTCAATATGTCTAATAACTTAAGTCTGAAACTAGAATTTATACAGATTCAACCAAAGCCACGCCTCCTTTAGCGAGCTGCTCGCACCTCTCTCCCCCCCCCCTCCGCCACATCCCCGCGCAAAAAAAAATCCCACTGGTAGTTAGCATTAAGAATTTACTGAGAAAGCACATACAGTTGTCGCAACTATTCTATGTACCATTAGTTTTCCCTAGGAAACAGACTTTGATGTTCTGCGAATCTTAACATTGTGTAGTCTATCGAATCGCTTCTCAAGGTAGCCATCGTTGGTTCAGTCGGTTAGCGCTTCATAGATACCAGCCCGAATTGTTAACAAACATCTTGTTCGACCTCTCGACAAATAGAACTGATGGACTTTTTGCAGGACCAAGGTATTGGATTCACACGCGTCCGCATAGCCTACTTGATGTGAACTCGTTAAATACCAGGGTGTTAAACGATACGCTTCTTCATTTCTGTCAGAGTGTTATTAAAGACATGTGCTCAACTAGCCAGGATAGCTTGAGCAATTCCTTGCACAAATATAGGTATGTGATTCGATTGGCAGAACTCAATTTTTGATTTTAAAAAAATTTGAAAGACTGCCAGTTGGAGTCACGGAAGAGTTGTGGAAGCCGCTATTAAACAAATTCTTCTATGCAGTACATCGAATAACAAGTTTTTTGAAACAAGTTTAGCACCGAATAGAAGAGTATCATACTACGACGGCAAATGCAAAAAAAAATCGTTGCTGCGTAGCAAAAGAGAGCGACGCCATCCGGCTCCAAACATGGTTACCCACGTACTGAAAAAGACGTTGCCTTCATGGTGAAATATGAAAGGAGTGGTTTGATGGGAGGGACTGAATTCCATATCGACGGCTATGGCAGATCTCTGCCAGAACAATTGGGCTACATAGGCCAGCCACTTCACCGTAATCTTGTCAAGACACAACGACTACTGGAAAATTTTCACGATCAGGCCCATTCAAAGCCGAGCAGATATATACCACAAAAAAAAACTGAAGAAATAAGATTTGAAATCCTGTCTCAGCCGCCAATAGTCAAGACTCGTCATTATTAGACCACTATCAACACTATCAGTTCTGGCTAAGAACGTTTGCTCACGAAGAAGAAATGCAAAAACCGTGAAAAAAAAGGGGGGAGGGGGGGGGGTTGGGGTAAGCGCCTGTTTCGACTCTTAGCGCAGTGACTTCTCCAAGTAGGAACCTCATTTCCTGCATGGAGGATGGGGAATGGTGGTCAAGAGTAACTGTACACACAATTTTGATTAAGGCGTTCTACTGTCGTTTTTTAGAACGAATTTCGATCCGCGCAAAAACACGCATCCATAGTTCCACACCCTTGTACTAGAGATCAATCTGTCGACAATCCCTAACACGTACTTCTGTCATTTAAGTTCAATTATCCGTTGTTGTTGTTGCCAGACCAGCGTTGTCACAGTGCGCTTCACACTGCAAAGGTGACTCAACCAGTCCATACCCTCAATATTGCTGGAACAAGTAGCCCTTAACAGAAAGAACGCACTTCTGAGTATTGTTTGCTAAAGAGAAAGTTGCACCAGGTCCTCTGAAGTGGAACGACTTCAGGTGAACTGAAGTACCCTCTAACTAAAACTGGTCAGCCACCAACTCTGACGCCTGCCCTTTAGCAAACGCAATTTCCTCTAGCGTATTCGTATGCCACAGAAGGGTAAACATACAATATTAAAACTTTCGAGAAATGTACAGGAGACCTTCAAGCGAGACAATGACTCAGGGCACAATTGTTATAATCTGTGCAATTTATTGCCGCAAAAACAATTCAAAATTTCAAATGAAGTCGCTGCGCTGTTAACCTCGTATGTTGCCAAACGAAAATGACAATTATCTAGGTTACAAAACACCTTGGAAAAGTTTACTGACTAGATAGACGTCTTTCTAAGGCCGTAAAGGGGAAATACATGAATTTTAAATCGAATTCGTAGAGAAGTTAGGTGCAACAAGGTAAGAGATGCTAATAAATCTCGGCTGACCATATTTCAACACAGAACGCTCCTCCTGGAAAGTTTTCTACGAATTCTGGTGACACACGAGAGTGAAATTTCTTTCGGAAAACCCTGTTAGATACACTACTTTTACAATTTCATCAAGTATTTCAAACCGTATCAACCACCTTCCAAATGTTATTTTTTGAGTATATTCAGCTAAGAGTATCCTATCAATAAACAGCCATATCCGTTCGCAACCAATCGAGTAGGTAGATGATGTCCAGCGTCTACAGCTGATTCAGTTTCGAAACAAGGAAGTCACAGACAGATGCTTTGATGTTGTTCGCCATAGTCGGTTAACGTTTTGCTGAGGGTAAACTGCTTTTGCAGTAAAAAAAAAGCAGATAGACGGCGAGATTTCCTATGAATAAGTGGGTGGGAAAAATTGGCTAGGTAGGTTTGCCGATGTTGTGGCCGACGACATGATGCCAGAAAGAACTCTGTTATTGGAAGGCAGGAGACCGATGATCTGAGTAAAGTGGAGATCTCCCGTCCGGGTAGATTGCAAGGAAGTGCGATGGTGGGAAACACAGGTGTATATGTAAAAGGCCTTAGGATTTAGCCTTATCAGGACTCGACTGGAATCAGCCAGAAGCCACATTCGCCTCACCGTCGCATCTGCATTCCGTGAACTAACAAACCAATATTCCGCTACTGTTTGTGCAAAAGTACTTTCATAGCAAGGGTGCGAGTACCTTCCGGAGTGAGAGAGAGTTCAGAGGAGTAGTTAAGAGAGTCACAAGCAAGAAATCTAGACAGAAAAAGTTAAATTGTGTGCCCGGAGAGAGACAGATACAACACCCAAGCTTAAGCCGAGCATCGGAAGCGACTTGTGAGCTTTGTTGAAGCAGCCCAACCTCGGATTATCGCGATTGCTCTTCTCACAAATTGCTGGTAACCCTCTGAAGCGAATCGCAGTAAACAGTGGAGTTAAGTGCTCGCTTCGAGAAAGTAGCTCGAACTATGCTGCAGGAATCCCAGAATTACGCAATAACATGCAACAGATCGCATGTGAGCATGTTTAAAGGCAGCAGGAGCTGAAATTCTCGACTCTGAGCTGAGCTGCGGGTGGTGAACTACAGACTTGGCACATCATAAATGTGAAACGAACACAGACAATGATGGCTTACCTGCAGAGAAAATGGAACATTCGTCGCGAACACGCCTGGCTGTGTTCGTGCGCGGACGAGTTTTCCCCGATGCGAAAGCCATTGCGGCGCGTGGTTTTGGCCGAGTCCCGCCATGAAACCCTGTGAACTGAATGCATTACGTTTTCCCTTTGCGCCAAACCACGCACCGCAATGGCCTTTTGCGCCGGGGAAAACTCGTCCGCGCGCGAACAGGCGTGTTCGCGACGAATGTTCCATTTTCTCTGCAGGTAAGCCATAATTGTCTGTGTTCGTTTCACATTTATGATATGCTGAGTCTGTACTTCATCACCCACAGCTCAGCTCGGAGTCGAGGATTTCAGCTCCTGCTGCCTTTAACCAGCAGCGAAGCGGTTGTACCAGCATTCCACCGACGCAACGACTGTGACGTTGATGTTAGAGCCACAATGCATCTACTGATGCCACGCATTCATTTATGGTATAGAATGGTATGAATACAGTGTTTGCTAACTTATCAGCAATTCATATCTTGTAACTGCAGGAAAGGCATCACACGACCCACAAAACGGCCTAGATTCTTCCAAATTTTTTTAGCTACACCTGATGCCAAGATAGATGTAGCTACACATAAAACATAGCATTGTACGCAAATCACACGATACTGACATGAAAAATGCGACGAAAATTTTGTATAACGGTAACATGTGCTCACAGGGGACGTCAATCACGATCAGTATTCCCACGGGATGGCGCGCCGCACCACCCACGCGGCGCAGCGGGCTGGCTGGGTGCTGCGGCTGGTGGATGTTGGGGGGGGGGGAGGTTTTTCAGCTTTTATTTAGTTTCTGCGACAATTTCACTCATTTGTGGGCCTTCTTGGTAACTGTTTGAGATAGAGTGGCGCTGTGGGCAATCGCACTCTTCTTCGGATGTTCCTGGTTGAGTTGAACTTTCACAGGTGCTTCAGCAAGAACTTCTACCTGACGTCAGTAACTTCGATAAAGAACGCACGATGCAATGTCTTCACACGATTGACCTAAAAATCATCGTGAATAGGAGAAAGCTAGTCATCAACCACAGTGAAGACCACAAATTACGTGTTCGTGGATGCGAGAGACTCTTGGACTGTGGTTTAGTCCGCACAATGAACAAATAAGCAGGTGGTTCAGTAGTATGTTTATCTGGCGAGAATATGAGCAAGCGGAGCGTCTGCCGTCCGTCGAGTGGCTTTGTCCAGAAACTGGGGGTGAAGCGAAAGATACGGGGACCACGCCCCTTCTTGATTGACATAATGGGTCGCGGGTCATCGGTACGATGACACTCCGGCCCGCGAGGGTTACATATGAAACAACACAATATTCACATTCATAATCGATTGTCTACATTCCTTGGTTGGTGACGTTGGCGATATTGATAAAACAGCTTGACGGTTCGGCTTGAGGGTACGGCTTGATTGAAACGGCTTGACGGGAACGGCTTGACGGGAACGGCTTGACGGGAACGGCTTGAGGCGGCGACATCAGAATCAGTGCTTACTGCGTTTGGCAGGCACCGTAGGTCTCCTGTTGTGGCAAAGCAGGAAGTTGTGGCCGAGGCCACAGTTCCCGCATTTCACCACACAGTCGTCTTCGTGTGCTGCCTTGAGGCAGCGAAGACAGAGCCCTAGTTTGGTGGCCTGTGACGCTTTAGCCACTGGATCCGGATAACGAGGGCACCTCGACGAATGGTGACTGTCCCTGTTACTTTCCACTGGACAGAACATGCAATTGGACTTTGGAGCTGTTCGCTCCAAAAGCGATGTACCCGTCTTACTGGTTGCGGGTTTCCCGACTTATTGGTTGCGGGATTTTGCTGCTGTATTCGCAGTCCGGTGGTTCAGTTTTATTGCATGCTTGTATTCACATGACAATTATAAACGGACGTAGATAGCAGTTGTACCGTGCTTTTATGCAGCACGGTATCATATCACAATAACCCAGATGCGCTGCAGGGCGCACCTGTGTAAACAAGAAACAACATGGAGCCGTAACTGATATGGTCTAACAGCAGCGTAATGTGAAATCTATGAACTATACATTATGCGGAGCATAACACTCCGGCGCGGCCCACAACAGCAAGTGTGAAGGAAATTGTACGAAGATGGATAGGAGAAATTGTAGATCATGTTGGTGACGTTATAGCGTGGTCCGTGGTGACCATAGAAGTTGATGTCGTTGTTGTGATGTGGATGTCGTTGATAGTCGTTGCATTCGATTGCGAAGCTCATGAAGTAGCAGTGCGATGGCTCGGCATGGTAGTTGGTTGAAAGTGTTTGTTGGTGTTTTCTGTGTTTGCACACTTTTGGAGTTTTTGGGGATCTTTATTTGGCGGTCAACTCCGATTGTGGTATTATTTCAACCCGATTTTGTCCTTTCTATCTCCAGGACAAAATTGTTAGCCCGAACATGTGGGCTGTTTGGCTTATTTGCCGTGAAACTGTTTTTATTCAGTGTAAACTACCAGGTCTCAACGTTTGTGTGCGTTCAAACGGGAAGATTATTTTTTTCCAGGCCTCAGTGGAGGCGGAAAATATGGCTTATTTTAGCCGATGCACCAGATGTACCCGTCTTACTGGTTGCGGGTTTCCCGACTTATTGGTTGCGGGATTTTGCTGCTGTATTCGCAGTCCGGTGGTTCAGTTTTATTGCATGCTTGTATTCACATGACAATTATAAACGGACGTAGATAGCAGTCGTACCGTGCTTTTATGCAGCACGGTATCATATCACAATAACCCAGATGCGCTGCAGGGCGCATCTGTGTAAACAAGAAACAACATGGAGCCGTAACTGATATGGTCTAACAGCAGCGTAATATGAAATCTATGAACTATGCGTTATGCGGAGCATAACATTACGCGATACAACAGCTTTCTAACAAGCAATGAGAAAAAATCTCTTCGTAGGAAACAAACTGCAAGACGATATCTTCCTCAAACTCAGATTTTAGAACTGAATCGGCGCCACTCTATCTCAAACATTTACCAAGAAGGCCCACAAATGAGTGAAATTGTCGCAGAAACTAGAGAAAAGCTGAAAAAATCCCCGCAGCACCCACCCACCCAGCCGCGCCGCGTAGGTGGTGCGGCGCGCCATTCCGCGGGAATACTGATCGTGATTGACGTCCCCTGTTGCCACAGCTCTTCTCGAAAAAGACGAATTCCGTGACTGCAGAAATATGATGAGACCAGAGCGATGGATGCGGAGAGATCATGCTCCATTCAAAAAATAACTACGTGCGATCGGACACCGGTCACGCCGATGGCATGCTGAATGAACGCCGCTCGCTGATTTGAAGCACGCCGATCGCGCAGTACCAACATGGAAACTTCTCGATTAGGCAAGCGTGCGGCCCGCGTACTCATACTATCACATACTATCAGCGTGCCATCGGCGTGAACGGTGTCCGATCGCACGCTTGACGTCCATGGCACCCGGGCAGCACGCTGTTGTTGTCTGAGCAAGTGAGAGAGCCGAGCAGGTCCCGCAGCGATTCTCTGGTCGTGGAACTATGCAATCGTGCGCGTAATCTCTATCTTTTCGACAAGTACTGTACACCCACCCTGATGGGTGTATCGTAAAAAAAAAAAAACAGTTTGATATGATCGATCCAAATTTAATATATCGATTCAAAACCATTACAAAACTGAAGACGAATTAAAAGAAAAGAAGAATTATGATGGCAAGATACCTGTTTTTGCAGAAACTTCATACAGTGACACTCCTAATCGTGTTGCCAGCTTCTCAGCACGGCTGAAGTCAACCTAAAAGAATTCCACAAACATCATTCATTCGACCATGACATCTCATTGCACTTGGCAGTAGCATTGTTACGACCAAAATCCTACTATATTAAAAGATTTGGTCGCTAATCCCCGAAAACACTTCCGTTACTGCGCGTCGACTCTCAGCGCATTGTCGATACGCAGTGTTCTGATGAGTACTTTAAAAAAGGGGTCCCTGGCCTAAATTTCCACATTGTCCGCTTTTTTCGTCCTAGATCTTTATCTTCCTTGTTATAGGGTGACACCTCCCTAAGGGCCGGCGTAGGTTTTAGGCTACTTTGCACCTGGGATTACCGATTAGTTTATCGATTTTATTGATTTTTCGCTATTTTTGCCCCAGGCGCGTTGAAGACATGGTTACTGGGGTATGTCAATACGCCGAACACGAATATGACAACCGTTTCGTACGGCACTATCGATTTATCGATTTTATTGATTTTTCGCTATTTTTGCCAGGACCCGAGCAAAGCCGGGTACACAGTCTAGTAATAAAAATTCAAAAAATGATGGTGAAACTAAACAACTGGATTGAAACAATCAAACAGATATAAGATTTTTTCAATCTAGCAAGCCATTCTCAGGGGTGAGGGGGCTCCCTGCAAATCCGATTTGGAGCCCAATAATCCTAGTAATGTCGATTAACGTTACAACAAAATCCTAGCACATGGTTTTGTTTCCTGACATGGTTTTGAGACGAAGTGGTAGCGCTGTTACCATCGGTTGGGGTTTTTCCTTGATTTTGACTGGGCCAGTGGTAAACATGCGCCGGTCTCAGGTAAAGGAGCACGGGTCCGTTGGTCAGAATTTTCCCGCCAGTGGTAAACAGGTGCTGGTCTCTGGTAAAGGGGCACACGGGTCTTTGGTCAGAATTTTCCCGTCAGTGGTAAACAGGTGCTGGACTCTGGTAAAAGGGCACACGGGTCTTTGGTCAGCACTTCCCTTGGGTTCGACTGGGCCAATGGTAAACAGGCGCCGGTCTCAGGTAAAGGGGCACACGGGTCCGTTGGTCAGGACTTTGCCTTGGGTTCCATTGGGCCAGTGGTAAACAGTTGCTGTTCTCAGGTAAAGGAGCACGGGTCCGTTGGTCAGAATTTTCCCGCCATTGGTAAATAGGTGCTGGACTCTGGTAAAGAGGCACACGGGTCCGTTGGTCAGGACTTTCCCTTGGGTTCGACTGGGCCAATGGTAAACAGGTGCTGGTCTCAAGTTAAGGGGCACACGGGTCCGCTGGTCAGGATTTCCCTTTGACTGCGACGCTGTCAGCAGCAAAGTTGCGCCCGTCTCAGGTAAAGGGGCACACGTGTCGCGCCGGTGTCAGGTGAAGGGGCACACTTGTCCACTGCGCGGTATTTTCCCTTGGGTTTGACTGGGCTAGTGGTAAAGTAGCGCTGGTCGTAGGTAAAGGGGGTAAACTGGTCCATTGGTGGGAACTTTTCCTTGAGTTCAACTTTGCCAGTAGTGAATTGGCGAGGTCTGTTGGCCGGGATTTTCCCGTGAGTCCGGCTGGCTGGCTCAGTGGTAAAGCGGCGTTGGCTTCAGGCAAAAGGCAACACGTGTTCATTGGTCGTCAACAAAAAGAAGGTCGTGGTCTTCAAAAATTTCAATCAGTCAATTTTGGCATTTTGTGACTCCTCGACAAGCTGTTTTCCACTGTTTAGTTTGAGTTTCTCAAAATCTAAGGATTAGTTCTATTCAGACAGGTGTTGAGACTGAATGAAGTGCTTAATTAGATTTGTTTGCAGACACTTTACTCGAACTCTAATACCAACACTGATATAATGCGGTGAAACTTTGAGCCAAGGAACTCACGAGGTTACTATCTCTCCCAAAGGCCTATACAATAACTTGCGCACCCACCTAATGTGTCTTATCAACCCCGTGGACCACCTCCCTTACTAGAAACTCAATCAAAAGCCTGGACAATAAATTGCGCACCCACCCCATGTATCCCGCCAACCCCGTGGATTGCCTCCCTTCCAAAAAAAACTCAGGCAAAAGTCTAGAAAATAACTTGCGCATCCACCTCATGAATCTCAGCAACTCCGTAGATTACCCCCCTTTCCAGAAGCTTAGGCAAAAAGCTGGACAGTAACTTGCGCACCCACCCAATGATTCTCGCCAACCCCGTGGATTACCTCCCTTTCCAGAAACTCAAACAAAAGCCTGGACAATAAATTGCGCACACAACCAATGTTTTTCGCCAACCCCGTGGACCACCTCCACTACTAGAAACTCGGGCAAAAGTCTACAAAATAACTTACGCACCCACCTCATGTATCTCGTCAACCCTGTGGACAACCTCCCTTACTAGAAACTTAGGCAAAAGCTAACTTGCGCACCCACCTCATGTATCCCCCCAACCCGTGGATTACATTCCGTTCCAGAAGCTCAGGCAAAAGCCTAAACAATAATTTGCGCACACATCTTATGTATTCCGCCAGCACCGTGGATCACCTCCCCAAGTATCCCACCAAACTCATGAAGCATCTTCGTTACCTGAGCTTAAGCGAAAAATAACCAATAACTTATGCTCCTACTCATTTATCCCATCAACCCTGTTGATCATCTCCCTTCCCTAGGCCATGTGGATTTGAGTATTGATCACTTTCTTAATCATCACTTAGAACTTTTTTGGTTTAGTATAAATGAGCCACGTCGTGTCGGTGAATATCGGTGAGTAATGACAAAGAAGATTGGTGGAAATAGGCGGTAGTGATGCTCATTCTCTTTTCACAATAATTTGTTTTCAGTTTTTGTTCAAAACTTTGGGAAAGTATAAAGTTTTTAGAATAAGTTTGGTTTGAACTAGAAGGATGGGATAGTCACATACAGTGGTAATGATGAGGGTGTATTTTGTATGATTGGCTTACTGAGTTATTGACCGAGTGGTCTGTACAATACAAAAGCAGTTGTGTTCTGTATTTCACACAGTCCTTGGTATGCTTGCTGCTCGCGAAAGACAGAGATAGAAACAACAAAACAAATTGATTCACGTATTCTGTGAGTTATCTTCTCTCATTCGCTACGCTATGTGCTCTTTTTCGACTGAATAATGTTATATGTAGATATACATATACAGTTGTGAGATAGTGTAGCTCGAGTTGAGAGTGTGAATCTCACACAACCTGTTGGCGCGCACGAAAAACCTTACCGGGTCAATACTGTCACACTACGGAAAGTATCACAATAACGTGGCTTACGGGGCCACTAGTCAAAATCGAAAAAAAAGCTTCGCTCATAGCTAGCGAGATGCAATGGATACTAAGCGGAAAAATCTACTAAATACACAGAATAAGGTACTTGGTTGTTACAGAACTGAAGTAGAAAGCATCGAAGCAGAGAATAGCGAGATCGGTTCTGGATACGACTGAAGATCATATAACCAAAGGAGCTCTAAGTGTGGAATAGTGCCTTTCGCGTTCATGATTTGCTCAACTGTTTCACTCTCGTAACAATATATTCAGGCAACTACAGTGATAAGGCCCTAATTCTGACACGAAAGTTGCGAGCCTATGCACGAATTCGTACACTGAACAGCAAACGTCTAAGTTCAAACTTGATGCCTTGCCGAGAACAGAACTTATTCTGCGTTTCTTCTTAGGTATCTCTCTCACTCCCGTCTCTGATAAAATGAGCTACAGAGTTGCAAATATAGTTGAGTCATCCATCTACCAATGAGAAGAGCATAGGTAGAAAACAATATAAAGACTGAAAGACTGAAAGAACAAAAAAGAGCGGTTAGAAGCAGTGCGTCATGGAAACTTGACCCCAGATTTTCGTACTTGTAAATGAGGTAGTCAGAACACGTTAATACTTGAAGTATACATAGAATTCCAAATACCGCTAAGTTGTGGCCAACAAAGGAGAAGAAATCTAATGAATATAAAGATCTACATTCCATGGAAACAAAGTATTCTAAACTGAACATTCTCTAACCTTATCAAAGCTATGGTTCAACAGATGTGTCAGAAGCACAAAACGTTCACGATAGACGCGATTATTGTCATACTATTGATACTTATCAGGATAATATGAAATGATTAAATAGATGCGATTGGATGTACCGATAATGTGAGTTGAAAAAATGGTTCCCCTTTTGGCTTCTAACATCCTCCGAGAAGAAGATGTAAAGTATAACGGCCGAGGAGTCTTATGAAAATAGCAGATGGTTTGTTCTGCGGTGTTGCAAGAGAACAAAATTCTTAAGAACAACAGTTTCAAAAGTTATGAACCAGTTACAACGGCCAGAAGAGGTAGGAGGGAGATTCCTCGTACCCCATGAATTCATGAAGACAATGGGAATAGAAGGCGGCTAGGCAATGAAGGACTTGTCCGTGATTAGAATCAAATAAACGCGATTAGATGGAAATAAATGCGGATAACAAAGTGATAACAGAAATAATAGAAAAAGGGGCAGAAGGAGAGGTAACGCTGCTCCTACTGCCCCCTAGGAGTTGGAAAATAAGGACTTGCCGCTGCGGAGGGTTCGCGTTAGCTTTCATTCGGCACTCTTCGCTTTTCCTACATTATGCTAGGATGGATTCTCGTGGAGATAATAATGAAGGACTTATTTGAATCATAGTGGAATAAAAGATAATTTTCCTCTCTACTGACGGCAATTCTCTGTTGCGAGCGTCATAATTACGAATGGTGCACCACACAATCCATGCATATCCCACGCTAACCATGGTTTTCCCATGACACATGTGGATTATAACACGTGTGAATGATTAATTGCTTCTCTCGATGGCTTTAGAATCTTAAACATGCTGTACCGATGTTATGTTTATAACACAAGTTTCTACTTACCGCCAACCGATGAGTCAACCATGATTACAAAGCTTGTACAGCAGCATCATTATGTTCCATTTCTGCAGCTTAAAGGCAGAGGGCCCACTTCGTGTTTCATGTCAATGATATCACCAGATACTTGACCTCCTCGCCACGCTGATTCTATCAGGGTGTAAATTATAAATGCGAGCACACTTTTTCGTCTCTTTCAGAGTGTTATTGAAGGCATACGCTCAACTTTCTAGAGGTGCGTGGAGAGCAATTTCTTGCGCATTTATTGGTATATGAGCTGGTTGGGAAAACTCAATTTTTGATTTTTGAAAAAAATTTGAAAGGCTGCCAACTAGAGTGGTGTGGTTGTGGTGGAAACCCCCATCTAACAAATTCTTCTATGTAGTACCTTGGATAACAAGTTTCTTGAAACAAGTTTAATACCGATTAGGAGAGGGGCATAAAACGAAAGTATTCGCAAAAAATGAGTGCGATGCAGCAAAAGAGCAACGCCATACAGCTCGAAACATGGTTACCCACGTACCGAAGAAGACGTTGTCTTCATGGTAAAATATGAGAGGAGTGATCTGATGAGAGGGGCTAAGTTCCATGCAAACCATTACGGCACATCTCTGTCTTCAACATTTGGGCAACATAAGTCAGCCAGTTCACCATCACCTTGTCAGAACAACGATTACCAGAAAATGGTCACAACCTAACCCATCCGAAGGTGAGGAAAATACCCAACAAAAACCTAGAGAAGTAAGTTGGAAAGTCCTGTCTCAGCCGCCATGTAGCCACGAGTCCCCACTATCAGACCACACGTTACTTCTGGCTAGGAATCTTTCCTCGTGAAGAAAATTTCAAAGACCGCGAAAAAAGTGGGGGTTCGGGTAAGCGGCTGTTCCGACTCACAGCGCAGTGACTTGCCGAAGAGGAAATCTCATTTCCTGCATGGAGAATGCGGAAGGGTAGTTGAGAGTAACCGTACGTACCATTTTGACTGAGGCACTCTCCTATCGTTTCTTAGAACAAAATTTGTTCCACGCGAAAACGCGCATCCATAGTTTTACACCCTAATAGTAATGTACAGCAAAAGTCCCAGAATTGACGAAAACACCGTTTTTGCTAGGATCGAAGTACTCGCTCCTCGGAGCAGAGGCAGGGTTCGCTCCAAGCTGTGCTGGCTGTATACCACAGCAGCAATGTCGGGTGAACACGTCTTGGCCCGTCTGATCGATAAGATCAACGGTGATACAAGTATTTGCAAAAATTTACTCCAGCAAACTGGTACAGGCCCCGTCTCGAAAAACGTGTTTGCAGGCCATTTTAGGACATTTCAAATGCATTGCCGAAATCAGCGCATCGAGAAGGTTCGGAATGTGTTAGTAGTTCAAGTATGAATTTGAGGTGGGCCCCGGCCTTTAAGAGAAAGAGAATAGGGGAGCTCCACTGCACCAGAAAAGGTGACAAATGAATGGCGATGTTGCTTTGCTATATGGTCTATTCCAAACGCGACAAAAGTTGGGTAACCCTGCGGATGACTGCTTTTCTCTCATTGCTCTCCAACTGCTGCAGACTTTCCAGCGTTTTTTTTCCTCTCTGCTGTTCTCCCACCTATCGTACATGATGAAATGCACTATGCACTGCTGTACTCAATCGGTCTATTCACCAAATCTATCGATTCTTCATGTAGCTGCTGAAAGCGTGAGAATGTATCACCGCGCATCCTGATTTTGCTTGCAAAAAGAGTAACTCGTTCCCCATATGTGATCTCACGCAGTGCCCGCAACTCTACAATGGTACGGTTCTCGTGCTTGCAATAATTTCAGTCTGCATGTTCAGCCTATCGTGATTATTTATGTGTGCAGGCGATATTGATGAAGGGACCGTGCTGGTTCAGCTTGTATTCTATCCATGTATGCGAAGAAAGGATGGTATTGAAGAATTCAAGAGAAATCGCTGGGAATTTGACAATTTGTAGCCAACTATGTGTGGCGACCACGTTACGGGACAGAAGTATCCATAGATTCAAAAACAAGAGTGCTGCAAGCTTTTTTATGGTTAAAAAGAAGTTATTCGCTGTATTCTGAATTTCACTTCCTAGGCACTGATACATTCCCAAATCTGTAAACAAATAAATGATAGCATGGCATCTCATATGTACAGCCGCTCAAAGTCAATTCAAGCTAAACAAAATCATGTACCTCTGTTCTAAATCGTTTCCTACATATATTAAGGAAAACTTTCTCTAGAGTGCAAGCAGAGGAGAAATGCCGTTTGGACAACCATGCCTGGCTGCCCTATCATTGATTTACATGTTTTGTCAGGATATCAACGAGCTGCAAATGATAACAGCTAGCATGGGTATATAAGCGAAGGAGAAGGGTAAGTATCATTCAGATGCAGGGAAGAGGAACCGACACGGCGGGGATGTAGCGTCAACAAGCCTACATAGCAGTTCAGCAGTCAGCAGGTTCCAGCGCCTGGAAGGTGCATTTCGAGGGCTAGCAGTCATAAAAGCAGAACCAAGCGAGACCAAGTTAGCAATCCTACTTTTGCGTCATACATTTTCTAACATTACCTGGTCTATAGGGTGAGCAATCGTTTTAACCATCTTTGGTTTCGTGATTAACACCTCATGCATTCCAGCATAGGACGATTTTGCTTCCCCACTGCTGAACGCTTGTGCACTCTTCCTGAGCCAAGTGGTGGAAAAAAAGAATCTCGAAATTCGGAAATCCTTCGCAGAGATATAAGTGATCGCTTCAAGGCGGCTTCATTTCGGAGAACATGTTCAATCTCTCAAGTCGGTAGTCAGTGAACGGATGAAGGATTACTATGAATCCAGCATAACAAATGTGAATGATAAGAGGGCAGCCAAGCACGATTGTCTAAGCGGCTTATCTCCAAGCAGAGTAATAGAACCATTGATTCAAAGTCTTCCACTGCTTACTAATGTTAAGACTATCCCTGGCATTAGTGCAGTGATACAAACGAATTCACATGTAGGCGCATGAGCATAATTTTTAACTAAGCTAGCAACTATTAACGTGAACTGTCTTGAGGCAAGCAAATTTTGCCCCACCCCCTTGCCACCCTCTGTGCGCGCTCTCCAGTTAGTGTAAAAATTATGCCGTTCGACTTCTATAATTCAGTGCAAAGATGTACCACACACAATATTCAGTTATATAGTCCGTTCCAAAAACGACGATAGTTGAGTGTTAGTGCCAATGACATGTATTTCTCCTCTGCCTCTCCAAATACTGCACTAATTCTCTCGTTCTCTCAGTCTCTAATTTCTGCTCAACTATGTTTCCCCGTGAAACACATTATACTTGCTTCAGTGCAGTCTACTGACATAATTTTTCGAGAAGCTGCTGATCTTTCACTCCGCTATTTTGAAATTATCAATGAAAAATTTTTATAGAAGATCAAATAACAAAAGGTACCAATCGGAGTATCGACCACAACAGTCGCTGCTGTTTTGCCGTTTTTACAGCAGGAGCTCCTTCTGAAATGGAAAAGGCAAACAACTGAGTCGAGCAGTGCTAGAGGTCACTGACTTTGGCAAATCGGTTCTCGCTCACTAGATATGCTTGTGATCTGATAACCAACGCTTTGTTAGAGCTAGATTTGCGCTACATAATACGCGATTAAAAATTCCTCTGCGAGCTATTCGCCTTTTGCAGAGAGTTCGACCAACAAAATTAAGGCGCCTTCAGCGGATTGCATACTTTTGCCGCAGCGACGTCACCCAGAAGTAAGTGCGTGGCAAAAGTTGTCGCCCGGCGACAAAATACCCCCACTGCCATTCCTTGCCGTGCGCCCTCGGCGGCGTCGCTAGGCGCCGCCCCAACAAAATAGTACGCAAACTCTTGTCGCGGGATCTATGCCGCTGCGACGTCGCTGGCCTATCCTTAAAGGAGCGAGAACCGAAATCCTCCGAGCTGAGGTACGGGTGGTGGAGTACAGACTCAGCATATCATAAAAGTGAAGCGAATACAAACAATGATGGCTTGCCTGCAGAGAAAATGCAACCGTCGTCGCGAACACGCCTGGCCGAGTTCGCGCCGGTACGAGTTTTCCTCGGCGCTAGAGCCATTCCAGCGCATGGTTTGGCGCAAAGGCAGTACGAAGGGCATTCAATTCACAGGGTTTCGTAGCGGGACACGCACACCCGACATCGGAGCGCTCGTCCGTGCACGAACATGGCCAGGTGTGTTCGTGACGACAGTTCCAGTTTCTCTGCAGGTAAGCCATCATTCTGTGTTCGTTTCACATTTATGATGTGCTGAGTCTGTACTTCACCACGCGCACCTCAGCTCGGAGTCGAGGATTTCGGCTCTTGTTGCCTTTAACCATGGACGACTGTCGCCACGGCAAAAGTCTGCAAATCCCTTCCCAAAGTATGGCAAAATTATGTGATTTCCACAGAGCGCTTGGAACTTGTCCCGAAATTCCATCGAGTAGTATCCGCAAACTGTCGATTTTCATAGCTATAGTGGAAGAAATCCCACTTCAATTCGCCTCAACTTCAGAGAGAAAAACGGCATGCTTGCCAAGTTTGGTGCCTGTGCTTGAGACCGCTCGGCAATACAGTGGAGGAGAGAAAGTATGAGGGAGGATAAGAATGGCCTCGAGATTACCCCGCCCAGATTTAGTTAGTCCCACGCAACGTTATGGTAAAATTGCTACTCGTGCAAGTACAGTTACCGAACTTGCCTTCTTGAAAGGTTCACTCCGAAAATAATCACATTTCGAAAATATGACACAAAAATAGGTCTCACGTTCGCGAATGTTCGCGGGATCATGAGCTTTAAAACAGTATCTAGCGGCGAACAAACAGCGAGAAAATCTAATCGGTATTCATTTGTCAAAAGCCTTTGAAAATGCCTATGCGAAAACAGCGGAACCTTATGTTACAACCTAATACTATGGCTAAGGTAAGTGGAATTTGCAAGCTTCATAGGGTCACACCTTGTGAAGCCGAACCCAAAAGGAAGAACTTCTCCGAAAAATCCTGCGAAGTATCCACTAAAGGTGTCAATGGCAACATCGATTTTGAGTTACGACCATCAATAGCCACCTGAACCTTCAGCTAGGACGGAGTCACAAGGTGAATTTCAAATATAAAAAACAAATGAAGGCATTTGAACAATGAGGAATGGGAATGAAATTCGCAATCAACATTTTGGTGCAAAATAGACTTTCAGAGAGATTTTTCCCATTGTGATGCCACCAGTGGACAGATGAGTTATGAAACTACAAAGCAAATGTCATCAACTTATTACGAAGCAACGAAAACCTTTCTCACTTCAGTGCGAACAAAGTTAGATATTAATAAAGAGCTGCGACCATGACAAATCTACTGCACCATAGAGAGTGTGAAAGAAATCCAAAGTTGATGAATGTGATCAATCAAGAAGTTGAGAACAGATTGATGTGACTCGATATCGTAACTCAGAAAGTGCATGAGAATAAGTTCAGCTAAAAAGTACTACTTCCCGTTTCATACAAAACTCAACGCTCTTTTTAGGGAGCAAAAACATGCAATACACGACAAAGTGATTGAAGCTCTATTACAGCAGCATTAGAAAGCACCCACGGGTTCAATTGGAGTAACCTTGATTTTGTAGATATAGATCTTTTATGCTAACTGTTTTTGAGGTAAAACAACTTCTTGTCATAGCTTTTAACTATTGATGGAAATAAGGAGAGAAATATAGAAGAAAAAAGATTTTAAAAAAACATAACCATAATTTAAAACATTAAAGTGTGACTAGAAACACAATAAGACTAAATGGAACCCACTTTTCTTTCACTTCCCAGGTCCGCTTTGTTCCCCACTAGCATGAGAACGGCGTTCACAGGTGCATGTTGTCTAATTTCTTTTAACCAGTAATTTTCAAGACTGTTGAATGATTTCTCGTTTGTCATGTCGTAGACGCACATAACACCATGAGCAGAATGATAGTAGGAATTATAAATAGTTCGATACCTCTCCATACCAGCAGTATCCCACAATTCTAATCGGACCTGAAAGCGAGAAGAATTCGTTCTAGTGATGAGGACGCTGATGATTGTACTTACCTTGTCTCGACCTAGTTTAATAGTTTTCAATTTGAAATCAACTCCAATGGTGCTCACATGGTCGACTCGGAACGTGTTTTCCGCGAATCGCAGTAGTATACAAGACTTCCCGCAGTTATGGTCGCCAACCACCACTATCTTAAGAAGAAAAAAAAAGACATATCGGAGGCGGAACGACACATCATTTGAAAAGAATGATTTCTGGATTACAATCTGTGGAAGGTGCTGACATTGCAGATTAATATAGATGTAATAAGCAAAACAAACACGGACGCAAAGGAAAAATGCCATAATCTCGAAAAAAAAAGCTAGTGCGAACCCACCTTAAATAGATGATTGTAGCTCATAGCTGCGCATAGAGGCTATTGCGGGTGTGGGCGGCCCAATGAATCATAGAATAACACACACACACACACACACACACACACCCACAGCGCAGCACATTGAGGGGAGGAGACGGGCGTTGTACCTCGACGATTATTGAATGATTGTTCGGCGTACATACAGAGAACTCCAAACGGACGCAGTCAAGAGTCAGGACCGCGGCGCGGCTCTCTTGGGCAGAGTCACGGGAGCTCAGCATAGTGTGCGCCTGCGTCTCTGTCCATGAGAGTCGCGCCGCGATCTCGTCTCTTGTCTACAGTGGACGGCAATGGCAGTGGCCCATTCGCGGGAAGGATGCAGCGCGGCCGCGCCGCGCGCCGGGATCGGTGTCGTCGCCGCCAGAATGCTGTTCCTGGGGTCTTTCCTTCCCGGTTTGCTCGAAAATCCTTAAGATCTGGTAGAAAAGCTGCTAGAAATTGCATAACAGCAGCAGAATATATGGGTTACGCTGCGCGCGCGGCGCGGTTGCGCGACGTCCTTCTCGAGGCCGCAGATGGGCCAACGCCATTGACGTCCACTGTACGTACGTTTGGAGTTTCCTATATGTGGACTCGGAGCGCTTCGCATTGAATCCTTGCAGTTCAGCTTCATCCAAACCTGAACAGCTGCTCATCACAAACAGGTCAAACGTAATAACAGTCTACAGGTGACGTCCGCCCGAGTTTACGGCCAAGCTGGACAGTTGTGACGATTTATCTATGTATATGTGTTGGAGAGATCTCTGAGTGGGTTACCTGCCAGGCGTGGTTGTTCTCCACCGATATCAAACAAAGTTCGTTGTGTACAACCACGCCGCTTATTCTGTATTTGTGGATATGAAAACAAATTCATGGTCTGAAGACTGTGCAGCAGGAACAGAGTGTGAGCAGCATGAAACGTCGAGTACAAAGCCTATCTCCAGTTGCTGCCATCCACAGCAGCCACTCCTTGCTGGCCCCGTGCTGCCCCATCCACCGGAGTCAGGCAAGCGTGGCGAGACCAACACGCGGGCGATCTCTGCTGACGCTGCGACCCACGATGGATCGTCGCTTGCCTTTTTCTTCGACCTCGTTCATCTCAAATATGGATGAGCAAAATCAACATAAAAGTTGAAGATTGCAGGAATAGAAACATAGACGACAGATAGAGAAGATTAGAGGTATAGAAACGAGATTAGAAGAGGTAGAAGATTCCAGTTGAGGCCGTCAAACCAGCGTAAGCTATCAAATCTATGGTTCCAAAACCACACAGGGATACCCGTACAGCAGTGGCGGACGCAGGGGGGCGCCCCCCCCCCCTCCCTGAGACTGGGTCGGCAAATTTTTGAAATTACTTTACAATACATATAAAAGTCTTGTTTTAGTTTATTTTTACTTGTTTATCTTTAATATTATTTTTAATATAATTTTTGTTAATTATTTATTATTACAATTAATATTTTTATTAATTTTATTTTCCGTCTGGGTCACCAAAACGGCGGAGGCCCCACTTCTTTTCCCACGTCCCTCCCCCCCCCCCTCCCTCTCGCCCACTTTCTGCGTCCGCCACTGCCGTACAGGTATTGGTTTTAGCTGAATCGGGAACTCGGCGCTATTCCACTTGTTCTGCCCCAAAATCTCAAAATAAAACGTTTCCTTGAAGCTTCGCACAGGGAAGTTATTTGACATGCCGATAACGAATATCCCACTCATTTTGTGCTGCAACCCCTTTTGAGTAGGAATATGGCAGGGTTAGGGTAAGTACGGCATCCCACAGAATCATCTGAATTTTTGTTTAGGAGGGTTATTTGATATGCCAGTCACGAATATCATACTCGTTTAGTGCCATAATCCTATTTGGGTAGGGTTACGGTAGGATTAGGGCAAGTGCAGTCCATAGGAGAACCTCAAACTGCTTTTCAACTTGCAAAATCAATGTGATATTCGTAATCAGCGTGTCAAATAACACGTGTAGACAGAAATTCGAATGATTCCGTGAGACACCTTACTTACCCCATCCCTAATGTAACCCACCTAAATGGGGTTACGGCACAAAATGAGTATGATATTCGTGATTAGCATGTCAGATAACCTCTCTAGACGGGGTTTCAAAGGAATTTTTGATTTTGAGATTTTGGGGCAGAACAAATAGGATAGTGCCGGGAACTCGAGAAACGGCCAACTGTATGAGGACTCCGGACATTCTTCCAGTTAGATCACATACTACTCAGATGTCTGAAAACAACTTGGAAACAAGCAATTTTACAAGTTGTCTGAAGGCTTCAGACAACTTGTCTCAAGGTTGTTTCCAACTTGACCACACGGTTGTATCCAAGCTTGTCCTAAGGTTGTTTCCAACTTAACTCTAAGCTTGTGTCCAAGCTTGTCTCAAGGTTGTTTCCAACTTAACTCAGAGCTTGTATCCAAGCTTTGCCTTACTTCCCATGTTGTTTTTAAGCAGTGGTACTGACAGTGATTCACATTCACAGTTCATTCACGAAAACGTATTCACATTCACATGTCATTCACAAAAACAGAAAACAGAGCGCAAACCCGCCAACAAACAACATGTAAAATGATATAATATACAGCAAACTCCAACATAGGGAAATTACTCCGACTATGGACTGCTTGGAGAGACTACAGCGAAGTGTAGGTTGTGTATTCATCTGAGTGATCACTTCTTTCTTCAAAATACAACTGCCGATCGCTCCGCACTTTCCTTCTGAAGTTAACTCTGGAAAAAAATGTGCATGATACGTTAAGGTCTACATTCACTTCTCAACTTGGGTTGCAGAACAGACTCACAGTGCCACTTTAAGCATATCTGCCACAATATCTTCAACACTATCAGCATTCACCTTGGCAGCTTCATAAATTGCACGGACATACCCTGCAACAATTGTTTTTCACTGAAGAATCATGCTATAAAATAATGGACTTAGTCTGTCTGCAAGTACTGTCTATCCGAAACGATGAGTCCGCCCGCGCGGTCGGGGATACTTGGTGTTAGTACCCCACCCCCCCCCCCTCCCAATTCCATTTTCGCTGCAAAATCTGGAAGCAAAGTCACCCCCCCCCTCCCCCTTGAGCATACGTAGGTACGTCGAAGGATCACGAGAAATAATTTTTGCTAGAATGTCTATCATCTTCTGACTTTGTTGTCGATAGCTTGGTGCTCTCATTTTAGAGTTGTGCGTCTCAGCTCCGCAATGGAAACGTGTTATGTATATAAATGTTGTCTGCAATGGGCGAACACCACATTTTCTTTAGCCAACTATGTACACGCGCCAACGAAATGACATATACATAGTCACGATCATTTTGGTTGCTGTTCGTTCCTCCGCCAGCATCCCTTTGCATCCACTGAGTAGAATCTGTGCCGCTGTTTCAATGCGGCGATTCGTTACCTACAAGTTCTGAAACGCATCACATGTGCTCTAACGCGTTTTAACCGTTGTAATTCGTATTAATCCATTTGCACCTATGTGATACTTGTGGAAACATGATGAAAATTTGGGCCAACGCAGCGAAACTGCATGACGGCTGTACTGCAGAGCGGTTGCTACATGTTCAAACCATCCCAGATCAAGCGCGCTGAGAAAATCAGGTAAATGGAGAAATCGAAATTTTCCTGCAAATGCTTGTTATGTACATTCGTTCTGATATTATGGAGAATTCCTCACTACCTCCTGACAGCCTGTGAGGATGTGCCGTCAAGCTGCTGAACAGCAAGTTTCACATCGCGTTTTTTCCGCATGCAATCGATAAGATCGTTTGCCTCCACAGAACTGATCATAGCATCCCCTGTTCGCAGGGATTAAGTGAACCAACAGATGATTTTATCAAGTTAGCCAGTTAAGTGGTCGACTATGTGTGGCCAGGCAGATATTGTTTCAAAACTTAGCGTACCACTCCTCAAATGTGAGGCCATCTTTTACACCTCAGCCTAAGCAGACCGTAAACCTAACAGGAACGAATGAGAAAGGAAGCACATACTCTTTGGTCGTTGATGCAGGTCCCGTTGAGTGAACGGTCATTGATGTGGTACTTCTCGATACGGCCACTGGCGCCTTTCACGCCTGTGATATCCGCATGATCTCTCGAAATCATGTTTGAAGAGCTGAAAATAGTGAGTATGAAGAAAAACAGGAAAGAAATAACTTTTCTAATATCAGGCAGTTCCCCAGACTTTGTCTCCCTTCACCATAATCGCAGCTACCTCCAATGATCACCGTTACCATCAAAAGATAATGGCAATTGTACGGATGAATTGGTGACAAACCCTGGAAATACCCTTCATGAAGAAAGAGAGGCATCAAAGGATTTGGAGACCCGAACCCAAACGGCGGAGCAGTGCACACTGAAGCAAAAGTGAGCGTCCTCGCGCCTTGTATGCGCTCACGTGGAGAAAACATGTATTTACTGGTCAAACTGTTGTAAAAGCTGTTGTAGAACTTGTTTTCACCTTTGATAAGATGGATACAATTTGTCTTCAGCGAGATATGTTGGATCCAAGTTGTTTCCGCCTCAGAAAAGTTGGAAACAGCTTGTCACAAGTGAGGCATCGCCCTCGATAAGTTGGAAACAACTTGTTTCCGGGAAGATAAGTTGTATCCAACTTGTCTCTGCTTCGGATAAGTTGGAAACAACTTAACTTTGGGGAGATAAGTTGTTCCCAACTTGTTTCGGATGAGATAAGTTGGAAACAACATGTCTTAGCTGAGGCTAGGGCCGAAGATATGTTGTATCCAACTTGTTTTCAGCCTCGATAAGTTGGACACAACTTGTTTCCGCTCTAGATAAGTTGGATACGACTTGTTTTGGGCCCGACAAGTCGGAAACATCTTGTTTCAAAACTTCTGAGTACTTGCTTTTTTTTTGAGCATAATTAATTCTGTGCAAACATGCTGAATATAGCTTCTACTACACTACTGTTCTAGAACCTAAAACGCTCTTTCTATGATATATTAGATATAGAAATTCTTGCATACGACGATCGGCACTGGTAGAAGCACCGGTAGAGGGAGTGGCCACGGGTTGGTCCCGCTACGCTTGCATGACTACGGTGGTTGAGCAGTGCCGCACTGCCAAGAGTGGCTTCTCCACATCCTTCTCTGAACAGGAAGCTTGAACAACGGCTGAGGATGCGGGGATGGCTGCAGCTGGGAGGGGATGCCGGTAGGCTTTGTACGCGACGTATTACGCTGGCCGGGCTACGTTTCTAGTGCACATTTATCAGTGTACCTGCACTGTTTTTTTTTCAACTTTAATTCAGTTCGAAATCCTACAACAGTGTAGTGCCCAGAGTAGAAATATGTAGCCGTGTGCCAGCCGTGCTGCTCCCGGCATTCATGGCCCCACCTACCCCCGGCTGTAAAGGCAGTGTCTCGCCTCATTTTTGATTTTGGAATATCATCAGAATCTGGACCAACTCGAGTTCAGCCATGTAAATGATTTTCAATAAGACCATGAAAAAAAAAACCGTTTTTGAAGGACCAATCCTATTTGACGTGGACGAGTTTCTCGACAAGGAAAACGCATGTCTTGCCAAACACCTCACCTGATCTCATTGATCGCATAGGTGTTTTCATTGCCGAATACTGCGCTACAGTCCCAGCCTGCCGTGAGTCCAAAATCTCGGCCGGTGTATCTGAGGTGAGATAATGCCTGTAAGTGTGGGTGGGGCCACCGAATCGCATAGACTCGTATTTAGTAGAGTTTTGACCGAATCGAACAAAATTCGAATATTTATTCGAATGCTTGAAAGTTCGAATATTCAAAAATTCGGGGGTCCCAAAAAATTCGAAAATTCGATTGCTCCGCAATATTCGAAAGTTCGAATATTCGAAAATTCGAGGGTCCGGGATTATTCGAAAATTCGAGTATTCGAAAATTTTAGGCCGAAAATTCGAATATTTGGAACTGTTTTGCTTTGCAACTGTTATTCTAGTTTCATTTTCTCGCTGAAGAACCATTCCGATTGAAACCCCAGTCCAATTTCTCATTTCAATCTCAATTTTCCCAAAAATCTGCTCATATCTTTGCACGCATTCGAAAGCCACCAACAGCATTTGAAAGCTTTGAAACTGCAATTTTACGAGGTATACGACATTGGCGACGATGATCTCTCTGGTGAAACCTACGTATGTACTTTTCTAGACACTTGAGAAACCAGCAGTTTCAACTATACTTTTGATTATTCAAGCCTTTCCTCCAGAACTATCTAGGTGAAATGCAAACTATAATATAAAATTTTACACAGCATTCCCCCTTATATTTAGCTGATTTCCGACTACTGCTTCGTTTAAACTCTTTCTAAGTACATCACCGCTAGTTATGGAATTCAAAGTTCACACAAAATCTTGAGATCTATTATTATCCTTTCTGCCCAAACATACTCCGACTTCTTGTTATAGAAGTTCTGTTGGTTTCAACATTCAACATACAAGCATGCAGTTGGACCCGATAAACAGAAGTAATAATGAGGAACGGGATAACACACAGTGTTTTTTTTATCTTGCTGACGCTTTTTTATTGACAGCTGGAAACTCATTCACGATCAAGGTAAATGAATCCAACATTATTTTTACCCCGTCAATACCTCTACATTTACTACCATGGCACTTTTTTTTAAACTACAACACGGAGATATTAAAGCGAAAGCCTTCTCACGGACGAGGGGTTTCATCCACTTTACGATCCTTTAATGATGGTTACAGACCTCAAGTGACGTTCATTTCAACCCGTTGCAATTTTAAAACCGATAAGTGACCAACTCCACAGCAGCACAAGCTTCCACTCATGAGAAGGTTGTGAGAACTTCCGAAACGGCAAATGAAACTTACTACCCGAAAAGTTTCATGCCCGTTGTGATTGGCAAACATATCGCCTTGTTCGCTACATGCATGGGTACAAAATGTTTTTACCAAATGGAATGTTATTCGAATAAATATTCGAACATTCGAAAATTCGGCTCGCAAAAATTCGAAAATTCGAATATTCGAAAGTTCGGAGATCCCTAGGAATTCGAAAGTTCGAATACTCGAAAATTCGGTGGGTTCAGACAGTTCGAAAGTTCGAATATTCGAAAATTCGATGGTTCGCAAAAGTTCGGAAATTCGAAAATTCAAAAATCCGGAGGTCCCCAAAAATTCGAAAATTCGAATATTTCAAAAATGTTTTCGAATGTAAAACTCTAGTGTTTAGAGTTCATAAGGAGCAGTTACTATCCCGCCGTCGTCTATCAATGGAGTCTGAACCACCGATTCACTGCATCATTTCCGACGTCTTCTCGCATCCACTCCTTCATGTGCCACCTCATAGTGGTGAAGGGGTGAACGCCAACCGGATCCGTCCGGGAAAGCGGCCAATGGCACACCGCCACGCAGTTCGCACACCCAGCGCGTGAATGAGCGGCTCTGCGCCCACGGCGAAGCCGGAGTAACCAGGCCACCAATCATCGCTCCCACAACTTCATCCACTCGCCTTAGTCCCCTGCAGGCTCTCCCTGCCCAGTCAGGTAGCGCTGGATCCGCACACAGCCAAAGGCGAAGAAATCTCAGGGCCGTAGGCTGCCATAGGAAACGGACAAGGGTGAGCCATCTGATTGCTTGCACATACAACTGTCGTAGCGTCAGTTCGGCCGCTCAGCTATCGGTTTTAATTGAGGAAGCACAACGGATTAAGTATGACGTCATTGGACTGAGCGAAACGAAACGGAAGGAACCTCTGACGTGCACATGGAACAACGGTGCCGCTGTTTTTCTAGGAGCTCGTAAAACCGGCTCAACGGTCTTCATCGTGGCACCAAACTTCGCCAGAAACATCACAAGTGCCGCATTTCATGGACATCGACTGGGAGTACTAACAGCATCGCTGTCAAAGGACATCGATGTCTCCGTCATCCAGGCCTACGCTCCTACCGCGGATAGGGATGAAGAAGAACACGATGAGTTCTACAGCGACCTTAGTGATCTCATCCGTTCCCAGAAGAGCACCTATGTTGTGGTAATGGGTGACTTCAACGCTCGCATAGGATCACGAAAGGTTGGAGAAGTATTTATCGGACCGAACTCGGCAGAGCAGAGGAACGAGGCCGGAGAAAGGCTCGCAAACTTCTGTGAAACGCACCATCTCTTCCATGGGAACAGCCAGTTTGTGAAGAATATAGCAAAGAGAGGGACATATGTCTCTCCCACTGGGCAACACTATCACGAACTCGATCATATCTTATGTAACAAGCGAGTTGTCAGGGACGTTGGTGTTGTCCCATCATTCAACACGGGAAGTGACCATCGCTTATTACGAGCTCGGCTGCATTTCGACCGAGGACAAGTCCGCTTAGCCCGAATACGCTCGAGGCGCCCACGACCAACTATCCTAGATGAGGAGATGGTCAGAGTCACTGCTGCCAAGGAGGCCTTTGAGATGGTAGACGACCTCAACGAGGATTACACCCACCTGGTTGAAACCATCGTCAAGATCAGGAATGAGTGTCGTGCCGCAGCACCCAACCATGTAACAGGACGAATCTCCAGCAGCACCCGCGCCCTTCTTGAGAAGCGGAGGCACATGGATCGACAAGGGAATCAGGTAGAATACGCAGTCCTGAACAGACTCTGCAGGCAAAGGCTAGCTGAGGACCACGTGAACTTCGTTAGAAATCGTCTGCTTGATGCCGCCCACAGTAAGCGCAGCCTGAAGGTGGAAAGGCGTGCGCTGGCAGAACATCGTCTATCGATCCCGTGTTTGAAAGCTCCAGATGGTTCGCGTTGTACGTCTCGACCAGGAATGGAGAGTATCATGAAGAACTTCTACTCTGCCCTCTTCAGATCAGCATCGGGCCAAACTACTGTTTTGAGCCCCGGAGATGAGGTCCTGCCGTTCCTTCCGTCGGAGGTGCGCCATGCGATTGAGATGATGCCGCGAGGAAAAGCTCCTGGTTCTGATGGAATTACAGTGGAACTTTTACAGGCTTGCGGACCCACTCTGTACGCCGCACTGGCGAGACGGTTCTCCCGCTACCTTGCAAAATGTGAAGTACCAGTAGCCTGGAAGCGGTCCTCGACCATTCTCCTTTTCAAAAAGGGAGACAAAGAAAACTTGGAAAACTACCGTCCTATCACGCTACTGCCAGTGTTATACAAGGTTTTCACGCGTTGCCTCCTGACGCGCATTCGGAGGACGCTGGACGAAGCTCAACCGGTAGAGCAGGCAGGATTCCGGCGCAAGTTCAGCACGCTGGATCACATAATCACCTGCTGTCGATTGATCGAGGCCGCCCGAGAATACCAAGAACCGCTAGTGCTGACTTTTGTTGACTACAAAAAGGCATTTGATTCAGTGGAGCCGGCGAAGGTCTGGAAAGCGCTGGAAGAACAGGGTGTTGAGTCGCGGTACATAAAGGTTTTGTGTGAGTGCTACTCGGGATGCACCACGGTGTTTCGGCCGTTTCTCAACGATATCGAGGTACCTGTGGAGAAAGGAGTTCGTCAAGGCGACCCAGTTTCACCGAATTTATTCTCAGCGTGTTCGGAGTCGGTCATTCGCAACTGCGACTGGAGCACCTTTGGAGTCCTCATCGACGGGAAGCGGCTGAACCATCTACGTTTCGCAGATGACATAGTGCTGATCACGAGGTCACCGGACGATGCCTCTGAAATGCTTGGACTGCTGGACGAAGAAGGAAGAAGAACAGGTCTCAGCATCAATATGACTAAAACGAAGGTCATGAGGAGCGCATTTTCTAGTCAGCAGCCGGTATTTCTTCAGGGTGTTCCCCTCGAAGACGTCAGCGAATATATCTATCTTGGTCGCCTCCTAAACATGGAGAACGACATCAAGCCCGAGATCGCGAGGAGACGACGAGCAGGCTGGGCCGCTTATAATTCGATTAAAAGCGTACTCGAGAACACCAAGGACCAGAAGCTACGCGCGGATCTCTTCAACTCGACCGTGCTGCCAGCCCTGTGCTACGCGAGCGAAACGTGGGCGCTGACAAAAATCGCTGAGACTCAGCTTCGCTCGGCCCAGGTCTCACTTGAACGTCGCATGCTTGGGCTGTCCTTGCGCCAGCAGCGAGAGCGTCGTCTACATAACTCAGATATTAGAGCAATGTCGATGGTCCATGACGCTGTTCTTCACGCCGATGAGTCGAAACATCGGTACGCAGGACATCTCATGAGATGCTCGGATGGTCGATGGAGTTCTGCGGTTCTGCGATGGTACCCTCGCGACAGAAAGCGACCGCGCGGCCGACCTCCTATAAGGTGGTACGATTCGTTGGCTTATCGAAACAACAGCGGTGCTTCCGGTTCAGTTAAGGTCCACTGGTCGACTAAGGCCCAAGACCGATCGGTGTGGAAGAGAAGTTGGGACCCGCGCAAGGCCAACCGCCATGCTGAGGAACGGGTCGCCTAAGTATCCTAAGTAAGTATCTCGCATCCACATATTTTAGTTGGCGCCTTAGACTTTTGAACTTTATTGTCCATATGTGCATTATAAAAGTTGGTTCAGTGGAATGTGCTTGTCTGTAACGGAGAGTAACTAAGCAAAGTACGACATGCAACATCATTCTGCATCATTCTGCCGCGTGCATACCATCTCCAGTATAAGGTTAGCCTCTCCCGCTCCACACGGGGCCCACTGTAAGTCATGGCAGTCAAACATCGATGATTCTGCGGCAGCAACAACAAAAAAATTCCTTACAGTGATCACAGGACCTGGTGGATCTCTCGTATAACTGATGTGGACTTGGAGAAATTCTACAGAGAAGACCACACATTCTACAAGGTCATGGCTGGCGACTTCAACGCCGAGATCGGCCTTAGAACGCCTGAGGATCTTCACATCGGTACCCACCGCTTACAGTGGAACGAATTGGGAGAGAGGCTGTCTGAAAGGTTCTACCTGAAAGACTTCTGTGTTGTACCGAAGTTCTGCACTGGATCTTCTCCTTCGCGTAGAGAATACCGCGAAATTCAAGACAGGAAGTGGCAAGCTCTTCATCACTCAGGATCTCTTCACTTCGTTAGCCTGTTTTCGGGAAGTTGTCGACGACATCGACGAAGAGTATGATCGGCTTCTCCAACATCTCCGTGACAGCGCGAAGAAAGCCAAGAGTTCAAGAGCCATTAGTGGGCGACTGTCTTACTAGACCCGCTAGCGTGGAGCCATAAGAGCCGCAGGCAACTACCAGCGAACGGCCGAGTTCACAAAACGGTGCAGAGAAGCGATGAAACAAGACGTCAACGAGGGACAAGCAGCAGTGTTGGTCACAGTCGCAGATGTGGGAAAAAGCATCCGTAACGCCCTCCGAGACTTCGCCAATCGTGAGACCAAGACAACCGCGCTTCACCGCCCAGGCAGAACACCTCTTCATCGAGAAGGGCAATGGGGAAGGTCATTCCAGGACTTCTACACGGACTTCTTTGATAGCCACGTCCTCCCTCCTTCATGTCATCGTAGGAAAGATGGATATGCCGTCCCATCGGTTTTCCCTTCCGATGCCCAACATGACACCAAGTCAGTGAAGGGTAATACTGTATTGGCCCCTGCAGGATTCGACCAGAACATCTGAAGAACTTAGTTCTTCAGATGGGATAGTTCTTATAAGCACATTGGCAAGGATTTTCATGCAGTAGCTGTTGGAATGCAGGGTACCTAACAAATGGAACACCAGCAGCGCCGAGCTGCAATACAAGAATGGAGACCCGCAGTACATCGGCAATTGTAGCCTCATCTGCCTACTGCCAGTCGTCTACAAGCTTTTCACGAGAATGCACCTCAAAAGATCGAAATGGCATGAGGTAAAGGACAGTTGCGAGAGCAAGCAGGGTTTCAAAAGGATTCAATGCGCTCGACCACATGCACACTACTGCAATAATCATCGAAGTATTATGAGAGTATTAGGTGACCCTCTGTCTCACATTTATCATTTTGAAGGAAACTTTCGACTCCGTTGAGCCAGCAGGGGTCTTGGAAGTCCTGGACAACCAAGGAGTACCTATTCAATACATCAAGATATTCCATGACCTCTAAAGCAACTTCACAACCAGGATTTCTCCATTCTACAACGAAATCACCTCTGATGTCAGGAGGGGTTCGACAAGGCGACACTGTGTCGTCAAAACTATTAAGCGCCACTCTACAGAACGTCATATGAATACTAAAATGAGATAACAAGAGAAACCAAGTTAATGGCCGACGACTTAACATGCTGACGACATCGCCCTTACAACACCAACTGTTGATGATTTATACATCATCAATCTTATATTTCTTATAACTTTTAGAATCAAAGATCAATTGTGTATTTACCCATGAGCTATTTCTCGCCAGAAATTGTACTCAGGTATCTAATCACTCAACTTGGAGTGACAACTGAGCAGTCGGCGTCGACCCTTAGCGCAGCACCCCTTTGTATCGTTATATCTATTGGCACTTTAGCCACAGCAGTTCCTTATCGGGTCAACAATAAAAGGGGCTCCCGAGTGTTTATTGTACTCGTCTGTATTATCTACCGTGTGCGGGAATAAATCTGTGATTCCCAGTCGTCCACCCCTGCAATCACTTGGCCGCATCCAAATTGGTGCTTCGGCCAGTGATCCTTCTGGTCCCTCGAGCGCTTCCTTTTGCAAGGAACCCGAAGACCGAGGCAAAGTCCCGCGTGGCAGCACACTGACCGCCTGAATCTAGACCTTCTCTTGCGGGTCCTTTTTCAAAGGAACCGGAGATTGAGACGGATTTTGTGTGGGTCAACGAGCCACAAGATCTTGCAAACTCTCCCGTGCGTCCTTTTTCGAGGGACCGGAAAGTGGAATAGATCTTGCTAGGTTTATTCAACTGTCAGAGAGTCTCCTTCGAGACTTGAGCCTAAAGACAGTTGGACAACAATTCGAGTAAATCAGAACTCGATTTCGTTGTAACTCGTGCAGTTCAAGCAAAGAACTCTCTAGCTTCAGAACAGCGCACTGCTCTGAAAGTCTCATTCCCTTGCGAGTCCTTCTAAGGAACCGGGGAAAACTCAGGAGGCTTGAGCCAGACGAGCAGTGTGTAACAAGTCGAGCAAGGCAAAAGCTCGTCTTGTCTCGAACTCGAGCAGTTCAACGCGAGAACTCTCGAGTCTTGAAACAGCGTAGTGTTCCAGCAACGCTTATTGTAATAAACAGCAAAGGTTTGGCACTCAATCTGCCAAACTTTCTGTTAATCAGTCGAGCCCGCACAGAGCGAGGGATAATCTCTGGTGAAGATCCAAGCCATCTTCATCAGGCAGAAGTAGCACAGCGTTCACATTACGCTTGCTGCTTATCTAGCAGAGGGCTGGCACTCCAATAGCCATCCTGTCTAGCCAGCCGGAGCTTTCGCAACAGAAAAACAAAAAAAAAACAGCTTTGTTACTGGTAGGGTCCAACGCCCTCACCAGTAAAAAAGATAGTAAAGCGTCCACTCTACGCTTACTGTTCTCTCAACAGAGACCAGGCACTCCCATTGCCAGTCTCTCAGTCGCCCTTGTCTACGCAAAGGCGCAATACCGGGGAGGTCCACGCACCTTCACTGAGGAAAAAACAGCACAGCGTTCAAGCCAACTAGGCACGCTTGCTGTTCACTAGTACAGTTCAGGCTCATCAATAGCCAAGCTTGCTAGTTAACCAGAGTGTCTTTAGCAAATAAGGCACTGCGTCTGGTAGTGATCCAACCACCCTTGGTATCACTCAACGAGAGGCACCGCATCTAAGCCAACCAGGCTAGAGTGTTTTCTCACAACTGTGCCAAGACACACCAGCTGCCATAATCAACAAACGCTCTTGCAGCAAGCAAGAACCGCACTCAAAGGCTGCGACACTGGTCTCGCTAACCTTAACCGATAACAGAACAGCGATCAAGCTTTCTGTGCAACCAAGAGCAATACTGACCAGAAGTCAGTCAAGTAGAATGGCCGAGCTGCAAGTGTTTAAGGCGAAAATTAACAACGCCTGCTCATTTATCAAGTCAATTGAGGATGACGTGAAGCGCCTCGAACAACCATTCACCTTTCCCGAGCAAAGGATTGAATGCGAAGAATATGTCAGAACAAAAACAGGAGAACTGACACATCTTTTGACTACCATACGAAGTGCAGTCAAGCTGCAGGGAACCCAAATCAGTGCGGCATTAAACCACATCGCTGGAAGACAGGATCAGAAGGAAAGAGAAAAGTTGATGACTGAGCTCAACAGACATCTCGAACTAGAATCACATCAACTGGAAGTCTCAGCAGCACAATGGCAAAACAAAATCCAGTTCAGGCAACATGAACTAGGTGAGCGATCAAGTGTACTGCGCGATACAGGTCCAAGCATCTCCATCCATGACACCGAAGGAAACACGAGTAACAGGAGTGAAAGGCAAATCAGGATGCGAATGCCGATGCTGGAAATACCATCATTCTCCGGCGACTTTAGAGAGTTCCCACGGCTTCTGGACAGTGTTTGAATCTCTCATTCACAATGATGACGAGCTGTTCGACATCGACAAGTTCCTGTTCTTCAAAAAGCACTGAAGGGAAGGGCAGCTGCCGCATTGAGCTATATCCCTGTCATAGGAGACAGATACAGCACAGCTGTCAACATTCTGAAGAAGCAGCTTGATCGCTCTGCCAACATGGCAGACATCATCATCAACGAAATCGAGCGCATTCAGAGAGCTTCGGACAATTCCAGAAGTTGCCGAGAAACGTTCGAAGCAATTAACGCAATTATCATTCATCTGGAGCAGAAAGGGATGACGATGAACGCAGACCGGATATGGCGCCGCATGATTCTCTCCAAATTTCCTGAAGTGGTCTGCACTATGGCGATCCAGAAGAAGTCGCAGTCCGATCACTTTTTCGATGTCAACGAAATCATGAGCACGATCGACACAATCATCTCTCTTCGAGAGACCACGGCTCTTACAACAGAGACTCTATTCGCGAAGGACAATCAGCGAATCAGCTTTCCCCAACAAATCGTCAACAAACCGAGATGGGATGAAAGAATGAACACACCAAGGAGGCAAAAAGGGATGTGCTTGTGCGGACAATCTCACTCACCACATAGCTGCCCAAAGTTCACAACTCCTCAGGCGCGCCGCTCTGAAGTACGAAAACAGAAGGCATGTTGGAGATGTTTCGCGAAGGACCACCAATCCAAGGATTGCACTGTCGCCGGATTGTGCCCTAGGTGCAGAGAAGGACACCACTCATCGCTCTGTTTGTCAGAAACGAAAAGGCAGGGTACAGGATATCCATTCCCAGACATTCTGGAAGGAACATCCAACTGCCACCAACAGCTCACATCCACCAGCCGCCAATCAGTGCAGTCAGCCGCTGTTACCACCACCAAGGTGACAAGAGGAACGCCCAAACCGCGCGAAATACGCAAAATGGAGGTCAAATATCCACACTGGGCAGGATCGCAACAGTCAGAAATCAGTGTGTTCTACAAATCGCCACAGCGATGATATTCAATGAAGCTGAGTGGGATTACCAACCCGTTACTCTGTTTCTCGACTCTGGAGCCCAGGAAAGCTTCATCAAATCCGGAATCAGCGAAGCGCTCAAGCTCAACATTACCGGATCCACATCACTCACGACATCTGGAATGGGAGAAATACAAGAAGTCTTCAACTCCAGTGAAGTGCAAGTTACTCTGAAGGGCCTCCATAACCCTAAAAAACCCAAGAAACTGTCAGTTCACACGAAGCAAAAACTGACTACATCGTTGTCCACAGCAGAGCTATCAGAAGCGGATCTCAAATTCATATCAAGCTCTGACATAACCATCGCTCAGCAATCACTTGCTAGAACAAGTGTATCACCCGACTTGATCATTGGGTAGGACCTTTTGAGCACCATCATAGACCACAGTAGTCCGGTGCTGACTCTTCCCTCAGGGCTCATCCTAACACCAACCGTATTCGGACACACTATCTCTGGAACCAGCCGACCCACGGAAAACGTGATCGCTTCTGAGATCCACGAGAGCGCACTGGAAGTATCCACCACTCTGGCCATTTCGAGGGATGACTACAAACAAGACATCGGTTTCAAACATGATCCGAAATCTGTTTGCCTGAAGACGGAGAGTGATCGAGATGAATCCGTGACGGGACCAGCGGATGAGCACACGGGAGACCATGACTATCGCATTGCTTCGGAACTACTACCAGACCATGGATCGCAGTTCGCTCTGTTAGATCGCGGAAAACCTGCGAACAAGTTCAGGACCATTTGGAACCGCGATTACCTGGAACTTCGCGATCATCATCACTTGCTTGAAGGATACAGGAACTCGACAAGCAGCGAAAAAGAAGTGCCACCGAAGACGAACGAAGTCCTCGGAAAGAAGACTCTTAGGAAGAAAGCAAAGAAAGAAGCTGCTGGAACCGTAAGAAGGCCAGTGGGCTATGAAATGATGAGAACGTCTATCGTTTCGAGCAGCGTTGAAGGCGTGAGCAACACGCACGCAATCACACCAACTTTTTCGGATGCAACAGCACAAATGGAGAACTCGTTACCAGCACGACAGCAACGTCACAGAATGTCAACACCGTGGCTGTTCCGGCACTGGCTCTTCAAGCAAGAATCGCTGCTTAGCACCTCTCGACGAGCGGTGAAATGTTCCAGAGATTTATAATTATCTGTTATTATCGTTTCATTATTAGGTTATCGTTGTCTGGTCATTCCATTAGCTGTATTTGTTAAATTTTACGTGCGCTTGTTAGGGTATTATTTTCGAACCTGTGATTCTCTGAATGGATTGTTTTGACTCGATCTGTGAAGAGTTCTAAAATGTGCAACTCCATTCTTTTCACTTGGTCCTCAAGTAACTTTCACATGCACAACCCCTGTCGTTGTTTGCTTCATATTGGTACCATGACGTGTGTGTTCCTTGCATCTTCTCATTATATTTTATCATTGTCATCCTGACAATTTTCCTCCTCGGCCCGGAGTGTTGATGATTTATACATAATCAACCTTATATTTCTTATAACTTTTAGAATCAAAGATCAATTGTGTATTTACCATGAGCTATTTCTCGTCAGAAGTTGTATTCAGGTATCTAATCACTCAACTTGGAGTGACAATTGAGCAGTCGGGGTCGACCCTCAGCGCGGCACCCCTTTGTATCGTTACATCCATTGACACTTTAGCCACAGCAGTTCCTTATCGGGTCAACCCCAACCATTTCTGGCTGCATAAAGGGGTATATTGTACTCGTCTGTATTATCTATCGTGTGCGGGAATAAATCTGTGATTCTCAGTCGTCCACCCCTGCAATCACTTGGCCGCATATAAACCAAACTTCAGCTAGGCGGAACGGATGTTGGCCGACTTCATGACGCGTGTGGAAAGATCGGTCTCAAACTGAATGTGGCGGAGATGATCTCCATTGAAAACGGACTTATCACGGATGCTCCATTCTCGCTCAACAGAACGACTATATTCGAATACTCCAGCTGCGTATATCTAGGTCGGGAAGTCAACATGATGAGCGACCTCGTTGCGGAGCCGGGCAGGAAGAAGCGAGCGACCTGTGGAGCACATTAGGACGTAGTGAAAAAGATGAAAAACACCAGGCTCCATGCCCGCCCCTTCAACACCACAGCTCTTCCTGTGTTGACGAACTCCTCAGAAACCTGGGTGTTACGACGTAAGCAGAATGAGGATGCAGTCAGCGTCGTCAAACGCTCCATCGGAAGGAGATGCGGGGGGGGGGGGGCTGAAATAAGAAGCTGCACCCTATCAACATTGAGAGTAGAGGGATGCCGCCGGTTATGCCAAATTGAGTAAGATCAGGTGATCCGGACATATATGTGATGTGTCTCAATGACAACCACTGGAGAAGAGCTGTTAGCTCCGATGGTCAGAATTCTCCAAAAGCCCTTCAACACATCAACTGCCTCGGGCATTGAGGGCAATCACGCTGCGACTCACTTAACGCACTCTACAGTTCGGCCGAAAAGTATGGGCGCCTCAATTGGCACTTCAACTTGTTTTCATTTGTACATGTTATGCCAGTCTCATGCACAATTGATACCTCATCAAATGTGCTTTCTTTTGATTTACGATTCATCTGATTTTCTGAAGTGATGCGATCGTGTTCACAGCGCAAGTCTTCCTTTGCGATGTGTTGTTACCCGCGACTCTGGAGACTCCAGTACGATTAAAAAAAAGAAATCCATTGAAAAATTCTACTAGGAACGGTTCCTAAGGTCAATGGGCGATAAAAGGACAAAAACAGTGCCAATGTAAATCGAAAATTTAGCCACACCCGGTGAAATAACGCGAGGAGGAGGACTACCTGACTACCACAGTGGGTTTCGTGATGTCAATGTTGGAGGCCTAGATCAAGACCAAATAGGGCCAACTCGGAAATTTTTTGTAAAACAGGAAACAAACACAAGCTAGTTGTAGCTATCAAAGGAAAATTGACGTTTCTCGTGACGCCCATACTTTTCGGCCACCTGTAGTGCATGGAATTCAATGCACTTTTTTGAAGTCCTTTTTTATGTAGAAATGGAAGATGTTTGTGAAGTTCCTCTGCAAATATGTTGTCCTCAACCGAGAGCTGTCAAAATCACCAATCAATACATATGCTTTGACCACGTTTATGCTCCATGCCCGGCATAGCCGGGCGAGTCGTCATAAACACCATTTTCACTATTCATGCTAAATATTAACACAAGAACGGGCGTAAGGGCTTTATTGTTGCGCGCAGTTACGATACGACAACGTGATGAAAAACGAATCATCGACAATAATTCAACGCATTGCTTGAGGTAATCAGAACAAAGATATGGAACAACAACTCTAAAAAACTAGAATGAATAGCACTAGAAATCAAACAAGCTATTTTGAACTGATGCGAGAGGATCCTTCATGAGAAACTTCAGAAACTTTCACATAAGGCTCCACAGAATCCAGAAAAGCCCATCTGCTTCTTCTCCTGGCTGCGTTGACTTCCGTGCCGTTGGTGAGGGCATTTGTGGTCCCTCCCCCCTAAAGAATGTGGCACAATTGGCGGATACCCGCAAATGAACGAATCTTCTTAACTTCGGATGCAGGTGCGTTGGATTTCCCTCCGTCCGTCAGTGCCAGGAGGTAGCCATATATTTGCTGATGCTGGCATCTTGCTACGGCTCCGTCGAATGTTGACTCTTGTCCGATGAAAACTTTGGTACTTTGGCCGTCCTGATCTGTTTTCGATCTCTGAAGAATAAATTCGGCTCTCCCTAAATTCAAGTATCATTAAGGTGAGAATCACCCACTCTGATCCAAACTGTCCAATAACCACCTTCCGTGGTGAGATCTTCCCCTCCCAGCGATATTCCTTAGGAAATACGTAGGCTATAGGATAAAAGTACCAACAGGACATGAGCTCTGTCCTCACGCTACTGTGGCCATGAAAAGCGCGGTAAAGCAGAGAGAAGGGCGTCGATTTTCTACCTCGTGACGAAAACTCATGTACGTTCGTCGTCGTCTTTTCTTTGGGTTCGGACCATTTCTTCTAAGACAGCCCATTTGGATGCTTCTTCCGGTTTCCTTCCTAATCTTTCGTATGCCAAGGCTGAAACGAACGTAGCTAGAGAGGCAGCTTTAACAGCAGTGATTCGTTTTGCTATAAAAATGGCCGCACTCGTTAACTCGTCCCTTCTTCTTTACTCTGGCCCTTCAGCTTGCCATTTCTGGAATGCTCCAAGAGCTTTTTGTAGGACTTTATAGTCCCCCGGCGCTCGCGCTCATAGCAAACAACGGATGTTGGGCTCGCAGCTCTCTTCCATTTCCAAGGCTTTGGCAGTTAGGGCTTTGATGACTTCTTCTTTATTTTGCTTTATTTTGAGGAGCTATAATATTACTGGTGTAGTGATGACGCAAGTTCTCCATTAGACTCAGAAAAAAGTGAAAAAAAACCAGCACGTAACAGTACAGCAAGAGCCTAGAATGATCCATTTTTTGCTTCCCCCCTTTTCGATAGTTATCTCGTCGAATACTCAGTCAATGTCACCTCACGAATGCAAAGGGAAACTCATCCACATGGGCGTGTTTTCTTTGGCTAAGTTGTGAAAACGGCTCTTTATGCCTCTACGCCCGGCATAGCCGGGCGAGTCGTCATAAACACCGTTTTCACTCCTCATGCCATAGAGTAACACAAGAATGGGAGCAAAGGCTTCATTGCTAGAAGTTTAAAGCCGAGGGTCAGCAAAAATTAAGGGGTCGTCGTGGCCTGGGATTGCCGGAGCAGTCCACAAATAAGAAGAACGGAAAGGACGTGAATTCCGAAGGGAAAGCGGCCGCAGGAACGGAAGGAGGTGAAAGAATTTTACCACCCGTTGGAAAAAGAATGCCGTCACAAATTTCTTCTTTCCAATCTCCTTCTACATTTTTAAAAGCAAAGAAGGCAATATGCGTAGGCCAGCATGGAGAACCCAATATGACTCTGCCTCGGCGTAGTTTCAACATATAGAAAGCTGCATGTACTAAATTAGGTGGTGGGACCCCCATAACACCCCTTCCCTCCGGTACTCTATGTTTTCAATCTTTGATCCATCGCAAGCTGACATGGGTGCGAAGACTTTAATCTACCTATTTGCTTTTAGTTTTATGAAGATTTGGTAACTAGACTGGTTTTTAGAGAGGAAATCTCGGATAGGAGATATTTTTGTGGTGTATTGAATAAAATGACAAGCTGCTTAAAAAATCTCCTCCGAATGTCTCTTCGTTTCCTTCTCCTCCTATTAATTCCTTTTTGTCTTCTCTTCCCTTTGATTATATGTTGTCTTCCTTTTTCTCCCCTAATTTGTCTTCTTTTAGTTCCTTTCTTTCCCAGTGCTTGTTTTTTTTTTGTTTTCTTTTCTTCTCACTTTGCTTCCTCTTTTCCTTTGCATACGACTTCGCTTTTGGTTCTATTCTCGTCTTGGGGGTCTTAGTGGTGGCTAAGTTGTGGAAACGGCTCTTTATGCCTCTACGCCCGGCTATGCAATGAGGCTATGAGGCATAAAGAGCGACTTCGTTCTTGGTTCTATTCTCGTCTTACTTTTCATTCACTAGGTTTTCTTTCCCATTGTTTGCTCAATTTCTTCTTTTCCTCCTACACTACTTGGTTTTTCAAAGTTTCTTCTTTCGTATTTCTCGATTTTCTTCGGCTTTTTCCTATTCTCGAAGTCTTCCTTCCTCAACCTCATTATCCCTGTACTTTTTAGTTTGGAGTAGATAATCCACTGCAGTGCTGCTACTATAATTTGTAATGCACCATTTGAACCTAACTCTCGAATGTCTTATTGCGTTGGAATTAACTATCAGATTTGCTGAGACGTTTCATGTCAGCGGAATGAGGGCCTTTTCACTTTGATGTTACTTAACGAAACGTGCACAATGTTATGTAAACATGCACGGAATTCACAAGCGCTGAACGTTATAGACGTTTCAGTTTGGATTTCCAAGAATTTTATAGGACTGAACTAGTGAAGCAAAAAAAAAGTGATCGTGAATAAAATCTATTCGTACTGAAAAGAAACATACAGAATCACAGTTAATATTAATTGTCATTTTATGTGTGTGTGCGCGTGTGTGCAAGAGAACCAGCCAATGTCGTCAAAAAAATATCGGCACCATCGTGTTCATCGCATTGAGTTATGTACGAAAAGGTCGTGAATTTTGATTTTTACTCTCATGTTCAAACGTGTTGAGTCCTTTCAATAACCGAAAGTTGTTTACAGCTCAGTTGGAATAAGTGATACTGGCCTGACTTTAAAACTTTAACGAAACGGACTTTAGAAAAGTACTGTTGGTTATAGTGGTGCCCCCAACTCGAAATTTTCTGATGGTCCGATGGTCGAAAAATTCATGAAAGATGTATTATGAACAAAAATACAGAACTAATCAGAATACACAGTAAAACGAATAACATACACGTTTAAAACGGAACTAAGCTCCAGAAACGTCAGAAAAACAATTTTTCATAAAAATTTTCTAAAAATGCTCTAATAGCAACAATATCGAGAAATACACATCAAACTGAAACGGTGTCTTGAATCAGGCTAACCAAAATCTGCAATGAAATCCTATTTCTTCGAAGCCCAAGACACCCAAAGAACAACAAACAACTCCACAATTAAGGATGAAATTAGGGAATTTTAGGCAGAAAAGAAGTATGATGAGGAGAAAACTCACGACCTCACTACAAAGAAAAAGCCCAAAATTCTCTAAAAACGTAAGATACATTCAAATATTAGGCATAATCAATATTTTCAACAAATCCAGACAGTGTTAGGGAATTTTGGGCTTGGCATCAAGTTAAGCAGACATCTCGACACAAAAAAGCCCAAAAACCTCTAAAGCACAAAACTAAATATGTACAAATATTGAGCATAATCAATGTTTCAAGATCGAGTGAGTAGAGCGACGAGTAAACGAAAGATCGACCGGTGAATAAGTGAATAATGAGATGTGTATGATGAGAAAAATGACAAAAGAAATATGTATTTAGAGCAAGTGCACTCCTCACAACAAGTTTAGCGCTCTCTAAACTTTAGAAAACTTCCTTTTCAGACAAAAAGCGCATCTGTGCTGAAAATTCAAGAGAAGGCAAAAGGTTGAAGCAAAAAATCGAAATCGTTCGAGTAAAGTACTCGCGTTTTCGGCAACAGTTTCGGAAGTAGTGAGGATTTCATCGGAATAACTGAGTTTAGAGAGAAAAGTGAAGCCAGAATCGGGTGGCGCACGGTTAAGGAGTGGTAGTCGTCGGAATTAGTGAATGTCGGGATTTAGCAAGAAGCGGCAGGCAGGTCGTTTAAGGTAAAGAAGCGATAGCGGCAGGGGGATCGTCAGCGAAATCGAGGAAGATTTAGAAATGTGGCAAAAATACGACAAATCCGAGAAGAGGGCAACCTAGACTGGGAATCAATTCCTAGAGTGGTTAAAACAAGACAAAGCCATTTGGACGACAAATGAATAGCAAAGAAATAATATCCTAGAAAAAAAAAGAAGAAAAAAGCGACGGAGCCTGACGTAAAGGTGGAGATCTTGAGTCGGTCCCAGGAAACAGTTACAAAGAGAGAAAAATCAGTTGAGATCGGCGAGTGAAGGCGGTAACGTTAGAGAAAAGCCAGAAATCGAGGATGAAGCAGTGGAATCAAAATGATAAGTACGGGAGGTGAGATTAGCTGAACTCGGCGAAAAAAAATTCAACAGAAAATCTTAGGAAGACTGCAAAGTTTTAATGAGTCAAATGCAAGTAAAAGTCAAAAAAGTCGGATTCAATCCATGATTCATGTCCAAGACAGAATGAGCCGAATAAAAAATAAAAAGGATGAGAGAAACGTCGGAGTAGAGAAACAAACACAAACGAATGAAAACAATAAAATTAGCAAAAGGGAATAGCTGACTGACACATAGCTGACAGACAGAAAACTAAGGCAAACTAACTTGCGGGTCACATTCCTTCGGGTTCTGTATGCTTCCGTCTCTCTCTGTCGTCCACTAATCACTGATTTCTTCACAAAAATCGCACCAGTCTGAAAATAAAATAGCAATCTTTCCTATAACTACTATGTTAAGCCTGACAAAAAAAATATCATACTCTATATATATTACAGACTTTATGTGACTTTGTGCGTGCGTGTGCACACGGGCTACCATTGGTCAGTGATGGTGATTGGTGGTGATTGTAAGATCCTATAAAAGGCTAATAACGGATGCGGTGTGGTGGAGTAGGGTAGAGAGTTGGGTGAGCAGAACGGGCTCGCGATGTGCAACGGATCCGTCGCTGGAGAAGAGGTGCGCTGGCGTCCCAAAATTGGGGAAACGCCTGGAGTCGGGTCCAACGGTGTGATAAGGGTGCGCCGGCGTCCAAAAGTGGCGAAACGCATGGAGTCGGGTCCAATGGTGTGATAAGGGTGCGCCGGCGCCCAAAAGTGGGGAAACGCCTGGAGTCGGGTCCAACGGTGTGATAAGGGTGCGCTGGCGTCCAAAAGTGGGGAAACGCCTGGAGTCGGGTCCAACGTTGTGATAAGGGTGCGCCGGCGTCAAAAGTGGGGAAACGCCTGGAGTCGGATCCAACGGTGTGATAAGGGTGCGCTGGCGTCCAAAAGTGGGGAAACGCCTGGAGTCGGGTCCAACGGTGTGATAAGGGTGCGCCGGCGTCTAAAAGTGGGGAAACGCCTGGAGTCGGGTCCAACGGTGTGATAAGGGTGCGCCGGCGTCCAAAAGTGGGGAAACGCTGGAGTCGGGTCCAACGGTGTGATAAGGGTGCGCCGGCGTCCAAAAGTGGGGAAACGTCTGGAGTCGGGTCCAACGGTGTGATAAGGGTGCGCCGGCGTCTAAAAGTGGGGAAACGCGCGTTTTTTTTAGACGCCGGCGCACCCTTATCACAACGTTGGACCCGACTCCAGGCGTTTCCCCACTTTTGGACGCCAGCGCACCCTTATCACACCGTTGGACCCGACTCCAGGCGTTTCCCCACTTTTGGGCGCCGGCGCACCACTTATCACACCATTGGACCCGACTCCATGCGTTTCGCCACTTTTGGACGCCGGCGCACCCTTATCACACCGTTGGACCCGACTCCAGGCGTTTCCCCAATTTTGGGACGCCAGCGCACCTCTTCTCCAGCGACGGATCCGTTGCACATCGCGAGCCCGTCTGCTCACCCAACTCTCTACCCCAACTCTCCACCACACCGCATCCATTATTAGCCTTTTATAGGATCTTACAATCACCACCAATCACCATCACTGACCAATGGTAGCCCGTGTGCACACGCACGCACAAAGTCACATAAAGTCTGTAATATATATAGAGTATGATATTTTTTTTGTCAGGCTTAACATAGTAGTTATAGGAAAGATTGCTATTTTATTTTCAGACTGGTGCGATTTTTGTGAAGAAATCAGTGATTAGTGGACGACAGAGAGAGACGGAAGCATACAGAACCCGAAGGAATGTGACCCGCAAGTTAGTATGCCTTAGTTTTCTGTCTGTCAGCTATGTGTCAGTCAGCTATTCCCTTTTGCTAATTTTATTGTTTTCATTCGTTTGTGTTTGTTTCTCTACTCCGACGTTTCTCTCATCCTTTTTATTTTTTATTCGGCTCATTCTGTCTTGGACATGAATCATGGATTGAATCCGACTTTTTTGACTTTTACTTGCATTTGACTCATTAAAACTTTGCAGTCTTCCTAAGATTTTCTGTTGAATTTTTTTTCGCCGAGTTCAGCTAATCTCACCTCCCGTACTTATCATTTTGATTCCACTGCTTCATCCTCGATTTCTGGCTTTTCTCTAACGTTACCGCCTTCACTCGCCGATCTCAACTGATTTTTCTCTCTTTGTAACTGTTTCCTGGGACCGACTCAAGATCTCCACCTTTACGTCAGGCTCCGTCGCTTTTTTCTTCTTTTTTTTTCTAGGATATTATTTCTTTGCTATTCATTTGTCGTCCAAATGGCTTTGTCTTGTTTTAACCACTCTAGGAATTGATTCCCAGTCTAGGTTGCCCTCTTCTCGGATTTGTCGTATTTTTGCCACATTTCTAAATCTTCCTCGATTTCGCTGACGATCCCCCTGCCGCTATCGCTTCTTTACCTTAAACGACCTGCCTGCCGCTTCTTGCTAAATCCCGACATTCACTAATTCCGACGACTACCACTCCTTAACCGTGCGCCACCCGATTCTGGCTTCACTTTTCTCTCTAAACTCAGTTATTCCGATGAAATCCTCACTACTTCCGAAACTGTTGCCGAAAACGCGAGTACTTTACTCGAACGATTTCGATTTTTTGCTTCAACCTTTTGCCTTCTCTTGAATTTTCAGCACAGATGCGCTTTTTGTCTGAAAAGGAAGTTTTCTAAAGTTTAGAGAGCGCTAAACTTGTTGTGAGGAGTGCACTTGCTCTAAATACATATTTCTTTTGTCATTTTTCTCATCATACACATCTCATTATTCACTTATTCACCGGTCGATCTTTCGTTTACTCGTCGCTCTACTCACTCGATCTTGAAACATTGATTATGCTCAATATTTGTACATATTTAGTTTTGTGCTTTAGAGGTTTTTGGGCTTTTTTGTGTCGAGATGTCTGCTTAACTTGATGCCAAGCCCAAAATTCCCTAACACTGTCTGGATTTGTTGAAAATATTGATTATGCCTAATATTTGAATGTATCTTACGTTTTTAGAGAATTTTGGGCTTTTTCTTTGTAGTGAGGTCGTGAGTTTTCTCCTCATCATACTTCTTTTCTGCCTAAAATTCCCTAATTTCATCCTTAATTGTGGAGTTGTTTGTTGTTCTTTGGGTGTCTTGGGCTTCGAAGAAATAGGATTTCATTGCAGATTTTGGTTAGCCTGATTCAAGACACCGTTTCAGTTTGATGTGTATTTCTCGATATTGTTGCTATTAGAGCATTTTTAGAAAATTTTTATGAAAAATTGTTTTTCTGACGTTTCTGGAGCTTAGTTCCGTTTTAAACGTGTATGTTATTCGTTTTACTGTGTATTCTGATTAGTTCTGTATTTTTGTTCATAATACATCTTTCATGAATTTTTCGACCATCGGACCATCAGAAAATTTCGAGTTGGGGGCACCACTATAACCAACAGTACTTTTCTAAAGTCCGTTTCGTTAAAGTTTTAAAGTCAGGCCAGTATCACTTATTCCAACTGAGCTGTAAACAACTTTCGGTTATTGAAAGGACTCAACACGTTTGAACATGAGAGTAAAAATCAAAATTCACGACCTTTTCGTACATAACTCAATGCGATGAACACGATGGTGCCGATATTTTTTTGACGACATTGGCTGGTTCTCTTGCACACACGCGCACACACACATAAAATGACAATTAATATTAACTGTGATTCTGTATGTTTCTTTTCAGTACGAATAGATTTTATTCACGATCACTTTTTTTTGCTTCACTAGTTCAGTCCTATAAAATTCTTGGAAATCCAAACTGAAACGTCTATAACGTTCAGCGCTTGTGAATTCCGTGCATGTTTACATAACATTGTGCACGTTTCGTTAAGTAACATCAAAGTGAAAAGGCCCTCATTCCGCTGACATGAAACGTCTCAGCAAATCTGATAGTTAATTCCAACGCAATAAGACATTCGAGAGTTAGGTTCAAATGGTGCATTACAAATTATAGTAGCAGCACTGCAGTGGATTATCTACTCCAAACTAAAAAGTACAGGGATAATGAGGTTGAGGAAGGAAGACTTCGAGAATAGGAAAAAGCCGAAGAAAATCGAGAAATACGAAAGAAGAAACTTTGAAAAACCAAGTAGTGTAGGAGGAAAAGAAGAAATTGAGCAAACAATGGGAAAGAAAACCTAGTGAATGAAAAGTAAGACGAGAATAGAACCAAGAACGAAGTCGCTCTTTATGCCTCATAGCCTCATTGCATAGCCGGGCGTAGAGGCATAAAGAGCCGTTTCCACAACTTAGCCACCACTAAGACCCCCAAGACGAGAATAGAACCAAAAGCGAAGTCGTATGCAAAGGAAAAGAGGAAGCAAAGTGAGAAGAAAAGAAAACAAAAAAAAAACAAGCACTGGGAAAGAAAGGAACTAAAAGAAGACAAATTAGGGGAGAAAAAGGAAGACAACATATAATCAAAGGGAAGAGAAGACAAAAAGGAATTAATAGGAGGAGAAGGAAACGAAGAGACATTCGGAGGAGATTTTTTAAGCAGCTTGTCATTTTATTCAATACACCACAAAAATATCTCCTATCCGAGATTTCCTCTCTAAAAACCAGTCTAGTTACCAAATCTTCATAAAACTAAAAGCAAATAGGTAGATTAAAGTCTTCGCACCCATGTCAGCTTGCGATGGATCAAAGATTGAAAACATAGAGTACCGGAGGGAAGGGGTGTTATGGGGGTCCCACCACCTAATTTAGTACATGCAGCTTTCTATATGTTGAAACTACGCCGAGGCAGAGTCATATTGGGTTCTCCATGCTGGCCTACGCATATTGCCTTCTTTGCTTTTAAAAATGTAGAAGGAGATTGGAAAGAAGAAATTTGTGACGGCATTCTTTTTCCAACGGGTGGTAAAATTCTTTCACCTCCTTCCGTTCCTGCGGCCGCTTTCCCTTCGGAATTCACGTCCTTTCCGTTCTTCTTATTTGTGGACTGCTCCGGCAATCCCAGGCCACGACGACCCCTTAATTTTTGCTGACCCTCGGCTTTAAACTTCTAGCAATGAAGCCTTTGCTCCCATTCTTGTGTTACTCTATGGCATGAGGAGTGAAAACGGTGTTTATGACGACTCGCCCGGCTATGCCGGGCGTAGAGGCATAAAGAGCCGTTTTCACAACTTAGCCAAAGAAAACACGCCCATGTGGATGAGTTTCCCTTTGCATTCGTGAGGTGACATTGACTGAGTATTCGACGAGATAACTATCGAAAAGGGGGGAAGCAAAAAATGGATCATTCTAGGCTCTTGCTGTACTGTTACGTGCTGGTTTTTTTTCACTTTTTTCTGAGTCTAATGGAGAACTTGCGTCATCACTACACCAGTAATATTATAGCTCCTCAAAATAAAGCAAAATAAAGAAGAAGTCATCAAAGCCCTAACTGCCAAAGCCTTGGAAATGGAAGAGAGCTGCGAGCCCAACATCCGTTGTTTGCTATGAGCGCGAGCGCCGGGGGACTATAAAGTCCTACAAAAAGCTCTTGGAGCATTCCAGAAATGGCAAGCTGAAGGGCCAGAGTAAAGAAGAAGGGACGAGTTAACGAGTGCGGCCATTTTTATAGCAAAACGAATCACTGCTGTTAAAGCTGCCTCTCTAGCTACGTTCGTTTCAGCCTTGGCATACGAAAGATTAGGAAGGAAACCGGAAGAAGCATCCAAATGGGCTGTCTTAGAAGAAATGGTCCGAACCCAAAGAAAAGACGACGACGAACGTACATGAGTTTTCGTCACGAGGTAGAAAATCGACGCCCTTCTCTCTGCTTTACCGCGCTTTTCATGGCCACAGTAGCGTAAGGACAGAGCTCATGTCCTGTTGGTACTTTTATCCTATAGCCTACGTATTTCCTAAGGAATATCGCTGGGAGGGGAAGATCTCACCACGGAAGGTGGTTATTGGACAGTTTGGATCAGAGTGGGTGATTCTCACCTTAATGATACTTGAATTTAGGGAGAGCCGAATTTATTCTTCAGAGATCGAAAACAGATCAGGACGGCCAAAGTACCAAAGTTTTCATCGGACAAGAGTCAACATTCGACGGAGCCGTAGCAAGATGCCAGCATCAGCAAATATATGGCTACCTCCTGGCACTGACGGACGGAGGGAAATCCAACGCACCTGCATCCGAAGTTAAGAAGATTCGTTCATTTGCGGGTATCCGCCAATTGTGCCACATTCTTTAGGGGGGAGGGACCACAAATGCCCTCACCAACGGCACGGAAGTCAACGCAGCCAGGAGAAGAAGCAGATGGGCTTTTCTGGATTCTGTGGAGCCTTATGTGAAAGTTTCTGAAGTTTCTCATGAAGGATCCTCTCGCATCAGTTCAAAATAGCTTGTTTGATTTCTAGTGCTATTCATTCTAGTTTTTTAGAGTTGTTGTTCCATATCTTTGTTCTGATTACCTCAAGCAATGCGTTGAATTATTGTCGATGATTCGTTTTTCATCACGTTGTCGTATCGTAACTGCGCGCAACAATAAAGCCCTTACGCCCGTTCTTGTGTTAATATTTAGCATGAATAGTGAAAATGGTGTTTATGACGACTCGCCCGGCTATGCCGGGCATGGAGCATAAACGTGGTCAAAGCATATGTATTGATTGGTGATTTTGACAGCTCTCGGTTGAGGACAACATATTTGCAGAGGAACTTCACAAACATCTTCCATTTCTACATAAAAAAGGACTTCAAAAAAGTGCATTGAATTCCATGCACTACAGGTGGCCGAAAAGTATGGGCGTCACGAGAAACGTCAATTTTCCTTTGATAGCTACAACTAGCTTGTGTTTGTTTCCTGTTTTACAAAAAATTTCCGAGTTGGCCCTATTTGGTCTTGATCTAGGCCTCCAACATTGACATCACGAAACCCACTGTGGTAGTCAGGTAGTCCTCCTCCTCGCGTTATTTCACCGGGTGTGGCTAAATTTTCGATTTACATTGGCACTGTTTTTGTCCTTTTATCGCCCATTGACCTTAGGAACCGTTCCTAGTAGAATTTTTCAATGGATTTCTTTTTTTTAATCGTACTGGAGTCTCCAGAGTCGCGGGTAACAACACATCGCAAAGGAAGACTTGCGCTGTGAACACGATCGCATCACTTCAGAAAATCAGATGAATCGTAAATCAAAAGAAAGCACATTTGATGAGGTATCAATTGTGCATGAGACTGGCATAACATGTACAAATGAAAACAAGTTGAAGTGCCAATTGAGGCGCCCATACTTTTCGGCCGAACTGTAGAGTGCGTTAAGTGAGTCGCAGCGTGATTGCCCTCAATGCCCGAGGCAGTTGATGTGTTGAAGGGCTTTTGGAGAATTCTGACCATCGGAGCTAACAGCTCTTCTCCAGTGGTTGTCATTGAGACACATCACATATATGTCCGGATCACCTGATCTTACTCAATTTGGCATAACCGGCGGCATCCCTCTACTCTCAATGTTGATAGGGTGCAGCTTCTTATTTCAGCCCCCCCCCCCCCGCATCTCCTTCCGATGGAGCGTTTGACGACGCTGACTGCATCCTCATTCTGCTTACGTCGTAACACCCAGGTTTCTGAGGAGTTCGTCAACACAGGAAGAGCTGTGGTGTTGAAGGGGCGGGCATGGAGCCTGGTGTTTTTCATCTTTTTCACTACGTCCTAATGTGCTCCACAGGTCGCTCGCTTCTTCCTGCCCGGCTCCGCAACGAGGTCGCTCATCATGTTGACTTCCCGACCTAGATATACGCAGCTGGAGTATTCGAATATAGTCGTTCTGTTGAGCGAGAATGGAGCATCCGTGATAAGTCCGTTTTCAATGGAGATCATCTCCGCCACATTCAGTTTGAGACCGATCTTTCCACACGCGTCATGAAGTCGGCCAACATCCGTTCCGCCTAGCTGAAGTTTGGTTTATATGCGGCCAAGTGATTGCAGGGGTGGACGACTGAGAATCACAGATTTATTCCCGCACACGATAGATAATACAGACGAGTACAATATACCCCTTTATGCAGCCAGAAATGGTTGGGGTTGACCCGATAAGGAACTGCTGTGGCTAAAGTGTCAATGGATGTAACGATACAAAGGGGTGCCGCGCTGAGGGTCGACCCCGACTGCTCAATTGTCACTCCAAGTTGAGTGATTAGATACCTGAATACAACTTCTGACGAGAAATAGCTCATGGTAAATACACAATTGATCTTTGATTCTAAAAGTTATAAGAAATATAAGGTTGATTATGTATAAATCATCAACACTCCGGGCCGAGGAGGAAAATTGTCAGGATGACAATGATAAAATATAATGAGAAGATGCAAGGAACACACACGTCATGGTACCAATATGAAGCAAACAACGACAGGGGTTGTGCATGTGAAAGTTACTTGAGGACCAAGTGAAAAGAATGGAGTTGCACATTTTAGAACTCTTCACAGATCGAGTCAAAACAATCCATTCAGAGAATCACAGGTTCGAAAATAATACCCTAACAAGCGCACGTAAAATTTAACAAATACAGCTAATGGAATGACCAGACAACGATAACCTAATAATGAAACGATAATAACAGATAATTATAAATCTCTGGAACATTTCACCGCTCGTCGAGAGGTGCTAAGCAGCGATTCTTGCTTGAAGAGCCAGTGCCGGAACAGCCACGGTGTTGACATTCTGTGACGTTGCTGTCGTGCTGGTAACGAGTTCTCCATTTGTGCTGTTGCATCCGAAAAAGTTGGTGTGATTGCGTGCGTGTTGCTCACGCCTTCAACGCTGCTCGAAACGATAGACGTTCTCATCATTTCATAGCCCACTGGCCTTCTTACGGTTCCAGCAGCTTCTTTCTTTGCTTTCTTCCTAAGAGTCTTCTTTCCGAGGACTTCGTTCGTCTTCGGTGGCACTTCTTTTTCGCTGCTTGTCGAGTTCCTGTATCCTTCAAGCAAGTGATGATGATCGCGAAGTTCCAGGTAATCGCGGTTCCAAATGGTCCTGAACTTGTTCGCAGGTTTTCCGCGATCTAACAGAGCGAACTGCGATCCATGGTCTGGTAGTAGTTCCGAAGCAATGCGATAGTCATGGTCTCCCGTGTGCTCATCCGCTGGTCCCGTCACGGATTCATCTCGATCACTCTCCGTCTTCAGGCAAACAGATTTCGGATCATGTTTGAAACCGATGTCTTGTTTGTAGTCATCCCTCGAAATGGCCAGAGTGGTGGATACTTCCAGTGCGCTCTCGTGGATCTCAGAAGCGATCACGTTTTCCGTGGGTCGGCTGGTTCCAGAGATAGTGTGTCCGAATACGGTTGGTGTTAGGATGAGCCCTGAGGGAAGAGTCAGCACCGGACTACTGTGGTCTATGATGGTGCTCAAAAGGTCCTACCCAATGATCAAGTCGGGTGATACACTTGTTCTAGCAAGTGATTGCTGAGCGATGGTTATGTCAGAGCTTGATATGAATTTGAGATCCGCTTCTGATAGCTCTGCTGTGGACAACGATGTAGTCAGTTTTTGCTTCGTGTGAACTGACAGTTTCTTGGGTTTTTTAGGGTTATGGAGGCCCTTCAGAGTAACTTGCACTTCACTGGAGTTGAAGACTTCTTGTATTTCTCCCATTCCAGATGTCGTGAGTGATGTGGATCCGGTAATGTTGAGCTTGAGCGCTTCGCTGATTCCGGATTTGATGAAGCTTTCCTGGGCTCCAGAGTCGAGAAGCAGAGTAACGGGTTGGTAATCCCACTCAGCTTCATTGAATATCATCGCTGTGGCGATTTGTAGAACACACTGATTTCTGACTGTTGCGATCCTGCCCAGTGTGGATATTTGACCTCCATTTTGCGTATTTCGCGCGGTTTGGGCGTTCCTCTTGTCACCTTGGTGGTGGTAACAGCGGCTGACTGCACTGATTGGCGGCTGGTGGATGTGAGCTGTTGGTGGCAGTTGGATGTTCCTTCCAGAATGTCTGGGAATGGATATCCTGTACCCTGCCTTTTCGTTTCTGACAAACAGAGCGATGAGTGGTGTCCTTCTCTGCACCTAGGGCACAATCCGGCGACAGTGCAATCCTTGGATTGGTGGTCCTTCGCGAAACATCTCCAACATGCCTTCTGTTTTCGTACTTCAGAGCGGCGCGCCTGAGGAGTTGTGAACTTTGGGCAGCTATGTGGTGAGTGAGATTGTCCGCACAAGCACATCCCTTTTTGCCTCCTTGGTGTGTTCATTCTTTCATCCCATCTCGGTTTGTTGACGATTTGTTGGGGAAAGCTGATTCGCTGATTGTCCTTCGCGAATAGAGTCTCTGTTGTAAGAGCCGTGGTCTCTCGAAGAGAGATGATTGTGTCGATCGTGCTCATGATTTCGTTGACATCGAAAAAGTGATCGGACTGCGACTTCTTCTGGATCGCCATAGTGCAGACCACTTCAGGAAATTTGGAGAGAATCATGCGGCGCCATATCCGGTCTGCGTTCATCGTCATCCCTTTCTGCTCCAGATGAATGATAATTGCGTTAATTGCTTCGAACGTTTCTCGGCAACTTCTGGAATTGTCCGAAGCTCTCTGAATGCGCTCGATTTCGTTGATGATGATGTCTGCCATGTTGGCAGAGCGATCAAGCTGCTTCTTCAGAATGTTGACAGCTGTGCTGTATCTGTCTCCTATGACAGGGATATAGCTCAATGCGGCAGCTGCCCTTCCCTTCAGTGCTTTTTGAAGAACAGGAACTTGTCGATGTCGAACAGCTCGTCATCATTGTGAATGAGAGATTCAAACACTGTCCAGAAGCCGTGGGAACTCTCTAAAGTCGCCGGAGAATGATGGTATTTCCAGCATCGGCATTCGCATCCTGATTTGCCTTTCACTACTGTTACTCGTGTTTCCTTCGGTGTCATGGATGGAGATGCTTGGACCTGTATCGCGCAGTACACTTGATCGCTCACCTAGTTCATGTTGCCTGAACTGGATTTTGCTTTGCCATTGTGCTGCTGAGACTTCCAGTTGATGTGATTCTAGTTCGAGATGTCTGTTGAGCTCAGTCATCAACTTTTCTCTTTCCTTCTGATCCTGTCTTCCAGCGATGTGGTTTAATGCCGCACTGATTTGGGTTCCCTGCAGCTTGACTGCACTTCGTATGGTAGTCAAAAGATGTGTCAGTTCTCCTGTTTTTGTTCTGACATATTCTTCGCATTCAATCCTTTGCTCGGGAAAGGTGAATGGTTGTTCGAGGCGCTTCACGTCATCCTCAATTGACTTGATAAATGAGCAGGCGTTGTTAATTTTCGCCTTAAACACTTGCAGCTCGGCCATTCTACTTGACTGACTTCTGGTCAGTATTGCTCTTGGTTGCACAGAAAGCTTGATCGCTGTTCTGTTATCGGTTAAGGTTAGCGAGACCAGTGTCGCAGCCTTTGAGTGCGGTTCTTGCTTGCTGCAAGAGCGTTTGTTGATTATGGCAGCTGGTGTGTCTTGGCACAGTTGTGAGAAAACACTCTAGCCTGGTTGGCTTAGATGCGGTGCCTCTCGTTGAGTGATACCAAGGGTGGTTGGATCACTACCAGACGCAGTGCCTTATTTGCTAAAGACACTCTGGTTAACTAGCAAGCTTGGCTATTGATGAGCCTGAACTGTACTAGTGAACAGCAAGCGTGCCTAGTTGGCTTGAACGCTGTGCTGTTTTTTCCTCAGTGAAGGTGCGTGGACCTCCCCGGTATTGCGCCTTTGCGTAGACAAGGGCGACTGAGAGACTGGCAATGGGAGTGCCTGGTCTCTGTTGAGAGAACAGTAAGCGTAGAGTGGACGCTTTACTATCTTTTTTACTGGTGAGGGCGTTGGACCCTACCAGTAACAAAGCTGTTTTTTTTTTGTTTTTCTGTTGCGAAAGCTCCGGCTGGCTAGACAGGATGGCTATTGGAGTGCCAGCCCTCTGCTAGATAAGCAGCAAGCGTAATGTGAACGCTGTGCTACTTCTGCCTGATGAAGATGGCTTGGATCTTCACCAGAGATTATCCCTCGCTCTGTGCGGGCTCGACTGATTAACAGAAAGTTTGGCAGATTGAGTGCCAAACCTTTGCTGTTTATTACAATAAGCGTTGCTGGAACACTACGCTGTTTCAAGACTCGAGAGTTCTCGCGTTGAACTGCTCGAGTTCGAGACAAGACGAGCTTTTGCCTTGCTCGACTTGTTACACACTGCTCGTCTGGCTCAAGCCTCCTGAGTTTTCCCCGGTTCCTTAGAAGGACTCGCAAGGGAATGAGACTTTCAGAGCAGTGCGCTGTTCTGAAGCTAGAGAGTTCTTTGCTTGAACTGCACGAGTTACAACGAAATCGAGTTCTGATTTACTCGAATTGTTGTCCAACTGTCTTTAGGCTCAAGTCTCGAAGGAGACTCTCTGACAGTTGAATAAACCTAGCAAGATCTATTCCACTTTCCGGTCCCTCGAAAAAGGACGCACGGGAGAGTTTGCAAGATCTTGTGGCTCGTTGACCCACACAAAATCCGTCTCAATCTCCGGTTCCTTTGAAAAAGGACCCGCAAGAGAAGGTCTAGATTCAGGCGGTCAGTGTGCTGCCACGCGGGACTTTGCCTCGGTCTTCGGGTTCCTTGCAAAAGGAAGCGCTCGAGGGACCAGAAGGATCACTGGCCGAAGCACCAATTTGGATGCGGCCAAGTGATTGCAGGGGTGGACGACTGGGAATCACAGATTTATTCCCGCACACGGTAGATAATACAGACGAGTACAATAAACACTCGGGAGCCCCTTTTATTGTTGACCCGATAAGGAACTGCTGTGGCTAAAGTGCCAATAGATATAACGATACAAAGGGGTGCTGCGCTAAGGGTCGACGCCGACTGCTCAGTTGTCACTCCAAGTTGAGTGATTAGATACCTGAGTACAACTTCTGGCGAGAAATAGCTCATGGGTAAATACACAATTGATCTTTGATTCTAAAAGTTATAAGAAATATAAGATTGATGATGTATAAATCATCAACAGTTGGTGTTGTAAGGGCGATGTCGTCAGCATGTTAAGTCGTCGGCCATTAACTTGGTTTCTCTTGTTATCTCATTTTAGTATTCATATGACGTTCTGTAGAGTGGCGCTTAATAGTTTTGACGACACAGTGTCGCCTTGTCGAACCCCTCCTGACATCAGAGGTGATTTCGTTGTAGAATGGAGAAATCCTGGTTGTGAAGTTGCTTTAGAGGTCATGGAATATCTTGATGTATTGAATAGGTACTCCTTGGTTGTCCAGGACTTCCAAGACCCCTGCTGGCTCAACGGAGTCGAAAGTTTCCTTCAAAATGATAAATGTGAGACAGAGGGTCACCTAATACTCTCATAATACTTTTTTCTGATGCACCAATCCTCCCTTGCCCCATGTCGTGGCATGGCTGGATCTGTTGCATCTGAAGTTGACTCCTTTATTGCGGGACGCTGCGCTGAAACGTTACCTTGGAGCTACGCGATTTCCTGTACGGGTGCAGCAAAAAAAAGAAGCCTGGAATTTCTTGCACATATTTTCGCGTCAAGCCTTGACATTCAACAGATCTCACGACGTCATGCTTAGAAATGGACTAGCTGCCGTACCCGGCTTCGCTCGGGTGTTTTATTACCTTGGCTACATCATACTGCTGAGGCCAATTACTATCATCGACAAATTCATTAAAATCTCCATAATTTTGGTGATCAGCATGTTAGTGAGGCCCAGGTGACGTTTCCCATCAACTTGTGGGCGAAAAGTTAGCAAAGCTATTTCGGTGGCATTGAATCGACGTATTCGTACAAAGTGGTTGTCATATTCATACTCAGCATATCGAGGAACCCCAGGAGAGATTTCTTCACCGCTCCATTAGGCGGAAGAGCCAAAAATCAATAAAATCGAAAAATCGATATTTCATGCAAAATGTTTGTCATATTCGTATTCAGCGTACTGAGAAACCCAAGAAGACATGTCTTTGTCTGTCTCCGAGCGAAAATGGGGAAAAATCGATAAAATCAATAAGTCAATATTTCGCGCAAAATGGTTGTCATTCTTATTTAGCGTTTTGAGGTACCCCAGTAGACATGTTTTTACCACCCCATGATCAAGAGTAGCGAAAAATCAATAAAATCAATAAATCAATATTTCGCGCAGAATGGTTGTCATATTCATGTTCAGCGCATTGAGTTACCCCAGTAGACATGTCTTTACCACCCCATGATCAAGAATAGCGAAAAATCAATAAATCGATAAATTGGCGCGAAATGGCTGTCATATTTGTGTTCAGCGCATTGAGGTACCCCAGTAGGCATGTTCTCGCTAGTCCCTGGTCAAGAAGAGCGAAAAATCAATAAAATCGATATAATCGATAAACCAATCGATAATCCCAGATGCAAAGTAGCCTATAACCTCCGCCGGCCAGTGGAGAGTCTACCTGCAAAATTTGGTCCCGATCAGTTCATCCTCCGCGATTTCTATTCGGAACACACACACACAAACACACAAACAAACTTTCGCTTTTATATATACAGATAGAGAATTACCTCAAAATCTTCTTTATCCGGGAATGTTCGGCTCAGATCCTGTGGACGACCGTCCGCACCGCCGTCTGATTGGGATTCAGTACAGAGGTTGGTGAATGCAATACTGATCAGGTACAGTACTGCCACAAAGCGGGCATTTGACAACGTTACGTAACACAACGCAACCCGCCAGAGAGGAGCCATGCAGTCATTGAGGTGAGCATGCAAATTATTTCCTACGATCGTTGGGCACAATGCACACAAAACTTTTTCATTTGAAGGCATCCTGAATAAGGGACATTTCAAAACGGAAATGTAGTGTTGATGTGAGCAGCTCTTAACGGAGCCAAGGCGTCATTATTTTAATTTAAAGCCCTCAAACCTACTAAAAATCTTACCGAAACGTTGCGTAGAGGAAGATGAGATGGGAACACTCCCAATCCATATATCGCTCACATTTTGCATCAGACACCCAATTTTTATGGTTATAACAAATACACGATAGACACTGCTTCTAATCAAGATTTTCAAAAGGCTTTATGAAGCCGATCATTTTGCACATTTTCGAACAATCATTTGGCAATCACTCCTATCATTTCTCGATTACAGGAACCGACCATTCGCATCCTACGTTTCCAGTCTTTGGAAAAAAAACCTAAGGAATTGATAGCGTGCAATCAGCGTAGAAGGAGCAAACGATAAACAAACGAAGGATACTTGTGCACAACATGGCTCTTCTTTTATACCGTCCGTTTTGGCGCCCAATTTTTTGATCTCCTCTCCATGTGTGGTCTTACTGCGGCACCTATTGGTTAGGGTAGGTGATGCGCGCAGCTGGTCCGTGGTATGACCTACCACTAGAACCTCATCTCAAATTTGATCAGGCGAATCATGACACTCCCCTCATGAAAATAAACGCCTACATACTTGTTCTTCAGCTTCCTTATTTTTTCCATAATTTCCTTTCTTTCTTGAGGCAGTTGGCAAATTGCCGTGTTATGGTACGCAGTTTTGCAGTACAGACATTCCATTCTGTAGGGGCACGGCTTCGGGCAGAATTCCAAACAGTAGACGCAGTTGCCCATGTATGCTAATTCCTTTCTTCTTGCATCCACCATGCGGAATCTGGGGCATCCGTCAGAGGAGGGGGGGGGCACATGACCCCAATTCGTTGTTCTTCATGTGGACTGTGAACTTTTCACTTCTGAAAAAGCACTTTGAATGTGCTGCTAGCTTCTTTTCGAGTCTCTTCACCTCCGATATGATGTGGTTCTTCTGTAACGTCGACGGAAGCGGTGTGATGGTCCGGCTCCTTTTGACATGTGGCTCTTGCGCCACTGCCGTGTTTTGGGGAATGTTGATTGCTTTTTTCGGATGTGGAGTCTTCTCTCCAGTCTGGGGGTGTTTCTTCTGTTTCTCTTGTTGCAGGAAGTTTTGGCTGCAGTTTTTCTCTACATCCAAGTGGTCTTGCATTTCTGACTCTTCCATCATTTTCTTCATCTTCTTAACAATGAGGAGCGTCTGTATTCCAGATTCAATTGCTGCCTCTATTTTTCATCCAGGTTTTTTGCAATCGTTGTCCAGTTCTTCTGGCTTCGGTGGGGTTAGGCGGTTTTGACTGAATTTCAACTTTTTCTTCCATCTTGCTCAGTTTGTCCGGCATATTCGTCATCAGCGTCTCCACATTTTTTTTCGTTTTTCTGGAAGAGTACTTCCATCTTTGAGTAATCATAGTCCTTCTTCCTTATGAAGATTATAGATTATCATTATACCACTTTGAACTGAAGTGTTCGTTTTTTATTAACCACTTTGAACTGAAGTGTTCGTTTTTTATTAAGCAATTAATTTCGCATGCCTTGGCAATGAATTGCTGGATTTCTTCGGACTTGCCATGTGAGTCATGGTTTGGGCTAGTATTAGGTTGATGCAAAAGAAATGGCGCTGATGCATGTTGAGTTTATTTTCCTTCATAACTTTAACGAACGATAACTTCGGCAAACCAAGAAGTTCTTTCGATCAGCAAGGACCATTGCTTATCGTATGAGCAGGTCCTTGACCTCGCACGCCCATGTCTCGCAGAACTGTGAAACCAAGAACAACGAGAACAAGAACAACGAAACATCGTTTTCATGTCGTCATGTGTGACGAATTTTTCCTTGAGGAATAAGAGCCCTCTGGAGCTGGGGTGAATGGTAAAAGTACAACAATTTTCTTGAAGAATGCGATGACTAATCGAACGTCTCCCAGTCAAATTATCGAAGCTCAGGACAGCCCTCGGAAGCAAAATCTGGCCAAATTCTGGGATGCAGAAAATGCTATTCTAAGCGTCTCGAGCGTTTTTTCAGCAGACCTTTCTCGACTTTTTGGGGCCAATAACAGCATTAGGTATTGTTGAAGATGTTCTCTCCAAAAAGCAGCTTCGAGAGAATTACCCAGCAATATTCCTAGAAATAACGAAGGAAATGCTTCGGAAAGTACTCATCTATGTTTTTCAAGAAGCGAAGCTGTTGCAACAGAGCTCACATGTGGACAAATATGAAGAAAGTATTTTGGACTGTATCGCTTGCAGTGTTATAGAAAAATCAAGAAAATTTGAAAAACTGAGACTTTTCTGGACATTTTCAATTTTATCGTAACTGCTAACTGCAAACGAAAAATCTTATATCCTGAAATGAAAGAGCTCTCTTTGCTCTACAAGAATGTTACCATATCTGGATTTTACAATTTGTCCTAACGAAATCATATGCGTTTGAAAAAACTGGCAAGATTTCTTTTGCATCAACCCAATATTTCTTGACTCAGCTTGAAGCAGGAGCGTTATCACAAGTAATACTCTCTGGCGTTCCTCTTCTTGCCACGAATCTGAGAAAAAACTTTGATGACGGCCGTCGTACTTATTCTTGTGATTAGTTGCAAGTGGATCATTCTGCTCACAGCACAGGTGAAAATGCAACAAAAACCTTATCTAGTCCTTCCTTCTTCCAGCAAGTCTTACTTGCCACACCTATTCGCTACTAGCAAGTTGTGTCCAGCTAGGAGTGAAACGACCGAAGGTTTGTGCTAGCATTGCTGACTTTTAGCTGATTGAAACATAACGTGTTGGGCTTTTCGCTTGATCTGCTGATGCACTTGGTCTGGTAGAGTACACGAATTGTATAACCCTTTCAGACCCTGAAGAAGGCGAATCACGCCGAAACATTGGCTGTGGCTTGAAAGGAATAAAGAAATTTATCAATCTCGGGTATCGTTAAACAGAAAATTTCACACGAATTGAATGAATCAGTTATCACCTTACAAAACCCATCGATTATCTGCACAGGAACAACTTAGATATGTCCCACACTCTATTGACGCTTGCAGCTCTAAAAATCTCACCACTTTTTTAGAGCGGATTGACCGCTGGGCCGGATTTCATTGTCTGAGATTGGTATTCAATACGAATATAATTGCAAAAAGATGGCATGGGAGGTTGAAAACTGAGTGTCTACATTGCAGTGCAAATGCATTAGCCGACTAGCTGATTGACATACTCATCAAAGCAATCTATGAAATGGCTGCGTCGTACTTTATCATGATAGATCTTTTGCGTGATTATTACACACCATCTTACACTCAATATACTTTTTTGTATGCTCTGCAGGATAAAAGGAAATTAGATTGTCTTTTCTGCTTTTGCGAGATCAATGCTGCTCACGGGAATGCGATTAAAGACTGCGAATCCTGCACTCACAATATCCGTAGCGTTTAACATCACAGGTGGGACGTGGATGCGCTTACTATAGAACGAACCCTCCAAGTGGAAGTGGCACCCGAGCATTGCCAATGTGATCTAAAGGTAGCTCATACTTAGGCGTGTTCGCATGTAAACTAGCGAATGACGTTTCAGGAAAACTTCCACTGTGTTGCGTGCGGTGTTTGCCCGCTACGAAGGTATGCACGTGCATACCTTCACCAAAAAGTAGCATTAAATGCCCTCATCAGCCCGCAGTGAAAACGTACGTAAGTCGAGTGGTGGCTAAGTTGTGGAAACGGCTCTTTATGCCTCTACGCCCGGCTATGCAATGAGGCTATGAGGCATAAAGAGCGACTTCGTTTTTGGTTCTATTCTCGTCTTACTTTCCATTCACTAGCTTTTCTTTCCCATTGTTTACTCAATTTCTTCTTTTCCTCATACACTACTTGGTTTTTCAAAGTTTCTTCTTTCGTATTTCTCGATTTTCTTCGGCTTTTTCCTATTCTCGAAGTCTTCCTTCCTCAACCTCATTATCCCTGTACTTTCTAATTTGGAGTAGATAATCCACTGCAGTGCTGCTACTATAATTTGTAATGCACTATTTAAACCTAACTCCCGGATGTCTTATTGCGTCGGGATTAACTATCAGATTTGCTGAGACGTTTGAAGTCGGCGTAATGAGGGCCTTTTCACGTTGATTTTACTTAACGAAACGTGCACAATGTTATGTAAACATGCACGGAATTCACAAGCGCTGAACGTTACAGACGTTTCAGTTTGGATTTCCAAGAATTTTATAGGACTGAACTAGTGAAGCAAAAAAGGTGGTCGTGAATAAAATCTATCCGTACTGAATAGAAACATACAGAATCACAGTTAATATTAATTGCCATTTTATGTGCGCGTGTGTACGTGTGTGCAAGAGAACCAGCCACTGTCGTCAAAAAAAAATATCGGCACCATCTTGTTCATCGCATTGAGTTATGTACGAAAAGGTCGTAAATTTTGATTTTTACCTTGACCTACAGGTGCTTCGAGCCACTTTTCTCATGTTCAGACGTGTTAAGTCCTTTCAATAACCGAAAGTTGTTTACAGCCCAGTTGGAATAAGTGATACTGGCCTGTGATTACAAGACCGTATAGAAGTGAAGAGACAGGTACTGATTACAAGACCGTATAAAAGGGAACAGGCGGGTACCTCAGACATTCGCGAAGTTCTAGGCTCGGCCCTGAGCAGCACTAGTTTTATGTCTTTTCGAGAAGAGCTGCAAATTTGTCAGTTCTTTATCATCACCAATAAAATGATGGTTTTATAGTATTCATATAATATCAGCAATTGTATTGGGTCTTGAGCAGATATTGCTGCAATTGTGGGGCGACAGTGTTGCCACTTTACGGCCCGCGGCCCCTCGCGGACTTTAAAATGACAGCACTGTTGGTTATAGTGGTGCCCCCAACTCGAAATTTTCTGATGGTCGAAAAATTCATGAAAGATGTATTATGAACAAAAATACAGAACTAATCAGAATACACAGTAAAACGAATAACATACACGTTTAAAACGGAACTAAGCTCCAGAAACGTCAAAAAAAACAATTTTTCATAAAAATTTTCTAAAAATACTCTAATGGCAACAATATCGAGAAATACACATCAAACTGGGTGTCTTGAATCAGGCTAACCAAAATCTGCAATGAAATCCTATTTCTCCGAAGCCCAAGACACCCAAAAAACAACAAAGAACTCCACAATTAAGGATGAAATTAGGGAATTTTAGGCAGAAAAGAAGTATGGTGAGGAGAAAACTCACGACCTCACTACAAAGAAAAAGCCCCAAAATTTTCTAAAAACGTAAGATACATTCAAAAATTAGGCATAATCAATATTTTCCAGTGTTAGGGAATTTTGGGCTTGGCATCAAGTTAAGCAGTCATCTCGACACAAAAAAGCCCAAAAACCTCTAAAGCACAAAACTAAATATGTACAAATATTGAGCATAATCAATGTTTCAAGATCGAGTGAGTAGAGCGACGAGTAAACGAAAGATTGACCGGTAAATAAGTAAATAATGAGATGTGTATGATGAGAAAAATGACAAAAAAAATATGTATTTAGAGCAAGTGCACTCCTCACAACAAGTTTAGTATGATTTTGTAAGGTGATAACGGGAGTGTGAGCGAATGCATTCCGCCGAGCTGCTCCCGGATGCTTGGTGTGCCTTGCTTCGAAAGTAAGGAATCTCGCATCGGTCTTCCTGGGGTTTACGACCCCCAATTGATGACAATTATCAAATAGCACCCATCCAAAACAACATATTTGGTTTCGCAGAACATTGACGGTGATTGTTGTCAGACCATCCCTCCCTTCAGTACAAATGGGAGGATGAAAAGCTCGACGAGTTGATGTCGCGCATACTGAATGAGTACCACATTGATCCTCGTTGAGAGGTGTGCTTCGCACCTTTGTAGTGAAGAAATTGCGACCAAACAGTCGGTCGCTTAGTAATTAAATATGAAATGTAGACCCTCCTCGACAAAATGAGCTGCCTTGCTCAACAGTTGGGCGAGGAACATGCACCGAAATACTCCCAGAAACCAAAGCAACACCAAAATGAGGTCACGGCGACTTTGTGGTGAACTGCTGCCAAAATTGCTCACTGCAGCTTGTTCGATCTTCCCAATCTGGTAAGTGGTTTCAAGCCGTAAATGAACTAAATTAGAAACTTCACGGTGTGACCCCAGCGTTGCTCAATAAAATGGATTCTTCACTCCTACACTACCGTCTAGGCACACCCTGCACAATGGATTCTTCACAGGTTCGAGCAACTGAGCTAGGAAGCTCGGACTCCAAAATCATAATCAGCAAGCTTCTCGCTCACCGACGACCGCTTCCCCGAGAACCTGGACTACTTCCTCCGGGAGAATTTTCTGGAAGACTAGAGTGATACCAAAACTGCCCTCCGGAAGTTTGTCGATTCTAGAAGGTGGTGTCAGGAATGCACGGTAGTCGGAGAACGTCTATATTATTGCTAAAGACTTGCGGATCACAATACTTCTAAGCCTATTGAAAAAGATCGATTTTGAAAGGAGTTATGAGGTTCGGAATCAAAGGCATGAAAACGCGCATTATTTTTGCACCAACCTAATACTAGAGATTGGCCTTGTTAGCATAATATAGTCTTGGTAGCTTTTAACTGTTTTAACTCCTCATTTTCCTCAACACATAATCGAACGTAAACTCTATATGAGAGGACCAAACCAGTTTGTTTTACTCATTGCAAAACGCATAGATCAAAATGGAAAGTGATTCTCCTTTGCCATAAAATCGCCTTTCAACTATTCTTATTCTTCCGATTTCGTCCATTTCAGCAGTGCGGGATTTCTTCGTGACCGACGTGACCAAAACAACCGGTGAAAGTTACGTTGCCGTCGTGTTGTACGTCTAATTTCAATGCGCCGAACAGTATCGCGTCCCCTTTTCTGATGCACCAATCCTCCCTTGCCCCTTGTCGTGGCATGGCTGGATCTGTTGCATCTGAAGTTGACTCCTTTATTGCGGGACGCTGCGCTGAAACGTTACCTTAGAGCTACGCGATTTCCTGTACGGGTGCAGCAAAAAAAAGAAGCCTGGAATTTCTTGCACATATTTTCGCGTCAAGCCTTGACATTCAACAGATCTCACGACGTCATGCTTAGAAATGGATAGAGAATTACCTCAAAATCTTCTTTATCCGGGAATGTTCGGCTCAGCACAGTATGATCCTGTGGACGACCGTCCGCACCGCCGTCTGATTGGGATTCAGTACAGAGGTTGGTGAATGCAATACTGATCAGGTACAGTACTGCCACAAAGCGGGCATTTGACAACGTTACGTAACACAACGCAACCCGCCAGAGAGGAGCCATGCAGTCATTGAGGTGAGCATGCAAATTATTTCCTACGATCGTTGGGCACAATGCACACAAAACTTTTTCATTTGAAGGCATCCTGAATAAGGGACATTTCAAAACGGAAATGTAGTGTTGATGTGAGCAGCTCTTAACGGAGCCAAGGCGTCATTATTTTAATTTAAAGCCCTCAAACCTACTAAAAATCTTACCGAAACGTTGCGTAGAGGAAGATGAGATGGGAACACTCCCAATCCATATATCGCTCACATTTTGCATCAGACACCCAATTTTTATGGTTATAACAAATACACGATAGACACTGCTTCTAATCAAGATTTTCAAAAGGCTTTATGAAGCCGATCATTTTGCACATTTTCGAACAATCATTTGGCAATCACTCCTATCATTTCTCGATTACAGGAACCGACCATTCGCATCCTACGTTTCCAGTCTTTGGAAAAAAAACCTAAGGAATTGATAGCGTGCAATCAGCGTAGAAGGAGCAAACGATAAACAAACGAAGGATACTTGTGCACAACATGGCTCTTCTTTTATACCGTCCGTTTTGGCGCCCAATTTTTTGATCTCCTCTCCATGTGTGGTCTTACTGCGGCACCTATTGGTTAGGGTAGGTGATGCGCGCAGCTGGTCCGTGGTATGACCTACCACTAGAACCTCATCTCAAATTTGATCAGGCGAATCATGACACTCCCCTCATGAAAATAAACGCCTACATACTTGTTCTTCAGCTTCCTTATTTTTTCCATAATTTCCTTTCTTTCTTGAGGCAGTTGGCAAATTGCCGTGTTATGGTACGCAGTTTTGCAGTACAGACATTCCATTCTGTAGGGGCACGGCTTCGGGCAGAATTCCAAACAGTAGACGCAGTTGCCCATGTATGCTAATTCCTTTCTTCTTGCATCCACCATGCGGAATCTGGGGCATCCGTCAGAGGAGGGGGGGGGGCACATGACCCCAATTCGTTGTTCTTCATGTGGACTGTGAACTTTTCACTTCTGAAAAAGCACTTTGAATGTGCTGCTAGCTTCTTTTCGAGTCTCTTCATCTCCGATATGATGTGGTTCTTCTGTAACGTCGACGGAAGCGGTGTGATGGTCCGGCTCCTTTTGACATGTGGCTCTTGCGCCACTGCCGTGTTTTGGGGAATGTTGATTGCTTTTTTCGGATGTGGAGTCTTCTCTCCAGTCTGGGGGTGTTTCTTCTGTTTCTCTTGTTGCAGGAAGTTTTGGCTGCAGTTTTTCTCTACATCCAAGTGGTCTTGCATTTCTGACTCTTCCATCATTTTCTTCATCTTCTTAACAATGAGGAGCGTCTGTATTCCAGATTCAATTGCTGCCTCTATTTTTCATCCAGGTTTTTTGCAATCGTTGTCCAGTTCTTCTGGCTTCGGTGGGGTTAGGCGGTTTTGACTGAATTTCAACTTTTTCTTCCATCTTGCTCAGTTTGTCCGGCATATTCGTCATCAGCGTCTCCACATTTTTTTTCGTTTTTCTGGAAGAGTACTTCCATCTTTGAGTAATCATAGTCCTTCTTCCTTATGAAGATTATAGATTATCATTATACCACTTTGAACTGAAGTGTTCGTTTTTTATTAACCACTTTGAACTGAAGTGTTCGTTTTTTATTAAGCAATTAATTTCGCATGCCTTGGCAATGAATTGCTGGATTTCTTCGGACTTGCCATGTGAGTCATGGTTTGGGCTAGTATTAGGTTGATGCAAAAGAAATGGCGCTGATGCATGTTGAGTTTATTTTCCTTCATAACTTTAACGAACGATAACTTCGGCAAACCAAGAAGTTCTTTCGATCAGCAAGGACCATTGCTTATCGTATGAGCAGGTCCTTGACCTCGCACGCCCATGTCTCGCAGAACTGTGAAACCAAGAACAACGAGAACAAGAACAACGAAACATCGTTTTCATGTCGTCATGTGTGACGAATTTTTCCTTGAGGAATAAGAGCCCTCTGGAGCTGGGGTGAATGGTAAAAGTACAACAATTTTCTTGAAGAATGCGATGACTAATCGAACGTCTCCCAGTCAAATTATCGAAGCTCAGGACAGCCCTCGGAAGCAAAATCTGGCCAAATTCTGGGATGCAGAAAATGCTATTCTAAGCGTCTCGAGCGTTTTTTCAGCAGACCTTTCTCGACTTTTTGGGGCCAATAACAGCATTAGGTATTGTTGAAGATGTTCTCTCCAAAAAGCAGCTTCGAGAGAATTACCCAGCAATATTCCTAGAAATAACGAAGGAAATGCTTCGGAAAGTACTCATCTATGTTTTTCAAGAAGCGAAGCTGTTGCAACAGAGCTCACATGTGGACAAATATGAAGAAAGTATTTTGGACTGTATCGCTTGCAGTGTTATAGAAAAATCAAGAAAATTTGAAAAACTGAGACTTTTCTGGACATTTTCAATTTTATCGTAACTGCTAACTGCAAACGAAAAATCTTATATCCTGAAATGAAAGAGCTCTCTTTGCTCTACAAGAATGTTACCATATCTGGATTTTACAATTTGTCCTAACGAAATCATATGCGTTTGAAAAAACTGGCAAGATTTCTTTTGCATCAACCCAATATTTCTTGACTCAGCTTGAAGCAGGAGCGTTATCACAAGTAATACTCTCTGGCGTTCCTCTTCTTGCCACGAATCTGAGAAAAAACTTTGATGACGGCCGTCGTACTTATTCTTGTGATTAGTTGCAAGTGGATCATTCTGCTCACAGCACAGGTGAAAATGCAACAAAAACCTTATATAATCCCTCCTTCTTCCAGCAAGTTGATGGGGCCGAAAAAGTCAAGTCCGACATGTTGAAACGGTCTTGCTTTCACAACTCTTTATTCGGGTACGTCGTCAAGGTAACGAAATGATAGGTTTTTGAATCTCTGGCATTTGACGCAACTTCTCGTGACCACCTTCACTTGTTCTCTCAGCCTTGGGATCCAATATCGTTGACGAACATTGGCCATCGTGTGAGCTACTGAGCAATGAAGACTTCCATGTGTGTTTTCTATAGATCTTCCATAGATCTTGTGAAACTGCATGGTGAGAACCCTATCAAGTCAAAATGAAACGACCGCCTTCAACAGGTAGTGCATCAAAACTAAAATGCTTTCATTTCAATTGCCGTAGTATCAAAAACAAGATTTAAGAGTTGCATGCCTTCCTTAGGTCTTCTACACCCGATGTTGTGATACCATAAGAAACATGGCTGGATATAACAGTAATTGATGGGATGATCCCGGACAACACGTTTTGGCGAGAAGAGACAGGGAAAGCAATGGTGGGAGTGTCACAATACTTTCAAGAGACTTTTTACATTCTCAGAATCAGAAAGCGTTTTCAATTAAGGGGGATAACTGAAGCGGCTATCAACCTACACAGATCTGGTAACCCGCTGCAAGATAAACGTTTACCGACCTCCAAAGGTGGCAGCCAGCAGCTGTGACGAATTCTTGACCTTTCTGAGCGATTGCATTCCTTCTCATCAAAACGGGGTTATTATTTGCGGCAATCTCAATCTAAACATTGACTGGTGTACAAAAAAAAACCGCACTGCTCATGACTGCAGAAGCAACAAATACATGCAACTCTTTGAAATGCATCAACTCTCACAACATGTATTGCAACCAACATGTGGCTCCAACATTTTAGACCTTATTCTCACTGATCCCTCAAACATTGTCACTGATGTTGCCGTGAGCTGTCCATTAGGAGAATCAGACCATTCTATAATCGAATTTTCCATTTTTGTTGAAAGTGCATTAAAAAAATAAATATGCCTTCTCTCAATTTTTCAAATGAAAGGCTTTTACAAGAGCGAAGTCGGTTTTGCCGGTTTCTCGAATACTGATGAATTGTATGACCGGTTTTGTAAGGTGATAACTGATTCATTCAATTCGTGTGAAATTTTCTGTTTAACGATACCCGAGATTGATAAATTTCTTTATTCCTTTCCAGCCACAGCCAATGTTTCGGCGTGATTCGCCTTCTTCAGGGTCTGAAAGGGTTATACAATTCGTGTACTCTACCAGACCAAGTGCATCAGCAGATCAAGCGAAAAGCCCAACACGTTATGTTTCAATCAGCTAAAAGTCAGCAATGCTAGCACAAACCTTCGGTCGTTCCACTCCTAGCTAGACACAACTTGCTAGTAGCGAATAGGTGTGGCAAGTAAGAACTCACTGGTTCAATCACGTTTAGAATCAAACTGACATAGATCTTGATATGATGCCAGTTCATTTGTGATTGTCAGACATTCATCCTTTCGGTTTATTTGCGGGCAGGCAAGACACTTGAGCTTTCTGGATTTTATCCAGAAAGCTTCAAGTGTCTTGCGTGTTTCTATTTCAGTTTCGTGAGATAGTATGCTTTCTTGGACTTCGAAATCGTTGCCGTTATGCCTGCTCAGCCGATGTGTCCCTAATGGTGTTTACTTACGGGAGTTTAGTTTTCCATCTAAGTGCTCTTTGATTCTGAGAATTAAAGGTCGCGCTGATTCACCTATGTAATTGTCGCCGCAAAGTTTGAATGTTATCTGGTACACGGTCCCAGAAATCATACAATCTCCGTCGCTGCCTGACATATGGACATATGATACAATTCGGTGTCGAGCAGAGGCGATCGTAGAGGCGATTTCTTACCAATCGGCGTTTCATGTTATCGGGTGGGATGTCCACGAGGTTGACCAAACCGTCTAAACCAGACTTTTTCAAGCAGTTGCCCATGGGACTGCTCATTTCGTCTGATATAAACAGAATGCATAAGGGGATCTTTTCCTGCGAAGTATGAGTATTTTCTCGCGAAGTATGATTCATTCAATGTTTTGGTCTACCTCCTAATCATACCCTCCGCATATAAGAAAACTTCTTATCTACAGAAAGCGATTACGTCGTAGCGGAGTAGAAGGGAGGTATAACCGGGTTTCTGCTAAATTAACTATGCTAATTCGTAAATATCAGAAAAACAAGGAAAAACTGCTCATATTCAGCAAAAACTCGAAGGCACTGTTCAATCTTGTAACAAAAGGCTGAAAAGTAAGTCCAGCTTTCCCTGATTTCTGCGACGAGTTTGGAGATGTAATTAATACCGACGAAAAAAAGAGTACTTTCACTCAGTTTTCACTGAAGATAATGGCGAATTTCTGGTCGTTAATTATACCACTAAGAGAACGCCCAGCTCTTTCCTCATAATGCCAGAAGAAGTAGCAAAATTATCTAAAGGCCTAAAAGATTCGCAGTCGCTTAAGTTTGATGGTATCCCCCATATTGTTTTTCACAAGTGCGGTGAGGAACTGAGCGTCTCTCTTGTTCATATTTCAATTATTCCTTGCAATTACCTTCTGTTCCCACTCTATAGAAGAGATCTATCGTTACACCTATTAACAAAACATCTTCACCACGAATGTCTTCTGATTTTCGACTGATTTCTATAACAAACACGTGAGCGAAACTAATGGAGAAATGCGTGAAGGCAAGACTTGAAGAATTTTTAGGATCAAACTTCGTTTTTAATGAACAACAGTTTGGTTTTCGACAAGGAACTTCAACTACTGATCAACTTTCACATTGTACGCAATACTGGAATCAGCATCTTGCTAAGGGAGAATGTGTTGATGTTGTATACTATGATATGGCAAAAGCCTTTGACTCTGTTTCTTTCTCAAAATTACTCCATAAGCTCCATTGTAAAGGGATTCGAGGGAATTTACTCCGCTGGTTAAGAGCTTTCTTAACTGGCTGGAAATGCTGCGTTAAATTGAATAGTAGTTTCCCTTCAGAATACGAAGTAATGAATGGGGTATCACAAGGAAGTGTTCTGGGACCACTGCTATTTATAGTGTATCTTTTTGATTTGCCAAACGTTTTCCTTATGAGCTATAATGTCTTTGCAGTACTTGCTGATGACTTGAAAATGTATATCAGTTATTCTGAGAAAAACGCCTCTGAGAACCGATCCAGTTTACAGCTATGTATCAACAAATTCCTTTAATACTTCGATCATTGGGAGTTGAAGATCTCTCTCGAAAAGACAAAGATGTTGTATTTGGGAAAGAATGATACAAAATGTGCATATAGACTGAATGAGACACACACGATCAATTCTTGCGAAAATGTCAAGGATCTTGGTGTCATTATGAACAGAGATTTAACCTTCAATGACCATATTGATTCCATCACCCTTAATGCAAGCAAGGCAATGTTCAGACTATTCAGAGTTTTCACATTGATCATTCGCATTCACTATGCAAGCTTTAAAAACTATATGTTTGTAGCATTCTTGAACCGTCTCCTTCAGTATGGCGCCCCTACCAAAAAAAAAAAGCAAATTGAATAAGTAGAGAGCGTCAAGAAGACCTTTACAAGAATACTCTCTTACAGATGTTTTCCAAATAAAGCATATCCAACGGCCCTCCCCACATACATGAGCGCCTTAAGAAATTAAAGTTGGAAAATTTGGAGTTGAGAACAGATCTCTATCGCTTCCGCAAGATATGGTCGATAGGATCTAGATTACGCTTTTCTTATTTTTTCACCTTGATACCTTCCCGTGTAGAACCGCAGATTTCGTAATTGACGTACCTTTTGTCAGAATGGAAAGGCATGAAAATATTTTCGCTGTCCGTATGGCTAAAATCGTCCCACATTTGCAAAATTCTGCAAGGAAAGACAAATTATCAGTTCTATTTTTTCTAATCCTTTAATGAGGCACTTGATTGAAAATCAGCAGGGAGGAAAAGAATAAGTCTTTTCTTATGGTGCATTAGTTAATGTTCCACGGTTTAGAAAGAGTACATTCCGACATATTCCTCACTGCAGCATTATAATCATTCATCTCAGTACTGAAGAACATGTCCTACAACTGCCTTACTACATGGCGAATTTTAACGAAATTAACAAAAATATGCTCATGTACATGATTACTGGCTTGTCGTGAGCCATAGAAAGGTTTTAAGGGGTTTGAAGCTCTGATTCGATTATTTGGCCCTGTTCTTATGAAGTGTTGCGTGGAGCAAGAAAGGTGTTCTGATAAGATGGACCGCGTGGCACCTACAGTCCATCCGAAACGACGAGTCTCCTCAGGAGGCGGGAAACCTCGTTGCAGAGCAACCGCGGCGCGGCAGTCTTGGCAGCGTTCGTCGAATTGATCAACTGCTGAGAGCAACGCCGCCACGCTCAGTCGGCAAAAAGGTGGGTTTTCTTCGTTTTTATCCATTGTTGTGGTTTCTTCTTTCGAATATATCATCATATATCAGACCGTTGCTTGTCCGAGGCCGTTTTGAACTATTCTTTTTTGAATGCGTTTTTTGCAGTTTCTACTATGGCCACAGAAAAAAAACATCGAAAAACACATTCAAATAGAAAAAGAAACAGCTGATCAAAACCAAACGTGTAAAACAGCCTCAGACAAGCAACGGCCTGAAGTATACTTATAAATCCAAAAAAGAAACTACAGCAATGGATAAAAAACAAAGAAAACCCACCTTTTTGCCGATTGAGCATGGCGGCGTTGATCTCAACAGCTGATCAATTCGACGAACACTGCCAAGACAGCCGCGCTGCAGTCGCTCTGCCAGGAGGTCTCCCGCTTTCTGAGGGGACTCATCGTTTCGGATAGACTGTACAGATGCGGGGCCTACGATATCGTCTCACCATCGTTGAAATGGTGAGGTTTAAGAGACCTTCAGGCATAGTGTAACCCGTTCTGTTAATGGGAGCAGCAGTGAGTCCGGTTGGTAGCCTACCGCAAACCGCAATTTTAATCTATGACTTTATTACTCCTTCAATCCTCCAATAACCGTTCTGTGGTCCTTTCTTTATATATCTTTTCTTGTGAAGGGTTGCATTGTGAGTCTTCACGATGTATATAATAAATAAACAAATAGAATGTGCCCCCTGAATAATCAGTTTCGCCAGAGCACTATCAGAAGCTATGATGACTGGATTCTTGGCATCCTCTTTTAAATTGCGGTTCCCCAGTCTTCCATAACATCTATAGTTAGAATGTTCAACATTTAACCTATAGCATCTTTCTTTACTTTTGGCTTGTTGCTTTTTCGTTGACAGAATCGTTTCTTCATAGAGTTTTCGGTGGATCCTCCATACGAATGTCCTCGAGTACTATAGGTTCTTAGCCGTCAGTCTGCCTTTCCCTGCCAGGTATTTCGCTTCTGAAATGTTAGCGAACAGATGTTCCCCAACTCTTCCTGGTATTAGCTATGAATCGCAATACGTGAGGTGCTGCTCCTTCTAATCTTCCCAGTGAGGAGAACCTTGTGGATGCGGACACGGCGTCACATCTTTTCACAAAGTTACTGCATTCGTTTCCTGTTCCAGTTGTTGTTTCCATTGGACCAGTTATCTGGGTCGTTGAGGATAAACGGTGATCCTTTCCACCGACTGTCCTCTTGTTTCTTTATCTGCAGGGTTCACATGTGTTCTAAACAAACTTCAAACCAAGGTTCGACTTTTGCTTCTTTTAACTTCTGCGCGATTAGCTTCATTTCCTTTATTCGGTTCGGCGCTAGTCGTCCTGCATCCTTGTTTGCTTGGTTTCTCTTCAGCCACCTATTTCTGAGTCAGCCAGGATACGGATGGAAATGCCTCAGATGGTGTCCTTGAGTTCTTCGCAGCATGTCAATGCTAGCCTTGTTGCCATCGTTACGGGATTCATTTCCAGCTTTGAATCCATGCGCTCTGAATTCACTTTCGACAGTTTCGATTTTGCCATCAGCATGTTTGAGTGGCCTCCATGGGTAAGATACGCAACTACACACATGGCTGTTGCGCTAGCGTCTGTGAAGATTATTGAATGATGGTCCTTTGCTTTTTCGGCTGATTTTCTAGGGATATCCATTGAGAACGACAGGTTTCTTACTAAATTTGTCTCCACTTCCCGGTGTCCTTCTCTGATAGCCGCACGTCCCGGTCATACTGTTGGGCCCATGGATGCTGGAAAAATTGCTTTGCTTTTAACATTAGTGGTTTCAGCCACTAATGTTAAAAGCAAAGCAATTTTTGCAATCGCACTTAGTATAGACCTCTTGGTAGGGGCGCAGATATTCGGACGATTCATTTTGATCTTGATCCTATCTCTCCGCGTTTCCCATTTGATGATATGCGGTATTTTTGGGTTGTCCTCCGTAGATCTATCATCTGGTTGAAACAACTTGTTGAGCTGTTCGTCATTCGAAATGAACTCTCGCAAGTTCGTTTTCAGCTCCTCGGATATTCTTCTTGCTCTTTGGTACTTCTGAAGTCCTTTTTTTGATTCTGCGGTAAGGAACAAGTTGCCGACATAGAGGTTTTGATTGATTTCGTTGGCCAGGACTTGATCTTTGCAATTTGTCTCCAGGTAGAACTTGATCGTCGCTGCGAGTAAGACGGCTTTTTCCACTTCTGAAGTGACCGCTATTTTTCATGCACGGAATCTGAACATGATACCGATCAGCTCAGGTAATATCAAAGGGCCTCGGTGTGAAACGTCGTTTAGGCTTGGCTTGTTTCTGTAATGCGCCAAAGCATCGAAAACAATTCGTTTTTTTTTTCTCCGGCGTTATCACTGCATGGTGGGTTAGGTAGTGTACTACCTCTTCTGTTGATGATTCGCTGGCTGCACCTCTTCTAGGACGCCTTGTGCAAGCTGGTCTTTGAATATTCGGTGGTACTGCTTCAGCAGATCCGGTCTGTTTTTGTAGGCTCGGAATATTCCTCTCAACTCACAACCTCTGCGATATGCTTGTTGTTCGGTTGGGATCCTTCCACTGTAGCTGCACGTCCTATTGAACTCCTTCAAGACTGTTCGTTGACTTATTCCTTTTCAGCCTCGTTTGATCCAGTGTATTTCCGGACACCAGATGACTCGAAGGTTAGGAATTGATCCCAACGTCTTCTTCGATCATACTATGCAGCGGTCAGCAAAATTTGAGCCTTTGTGCTTGGAAATATGTCTTCCTCTCCTGAGGCCATGTGTCCGAACCGTGTCGCAATCAAGTGTAGGCCTGATGGCGGTTTCAGGATCGTGCTTCCCAGAACAGATCGCAGCCAAGATTTATTTGAGGAATGGTTTTCCACCGTTGGTCACTCCAACTCCCAATTTTTCAAGAAGTTCCTATCGTCATTGCTCGGTTTCGGAAATGGCACTTTTGTTGTTATTATGACACTCTTGAAAGCTTCGAATTCAAGAGCTTGACCGTCTTCATCTTCCATGTTCACCAGTATTGCGGTATGGCGTCGTAATCCTTTTCTAGGATTTCCTTGGAGCCAGATGTATTGATTCGCAGTGTTTGTTTTGCAGTACAAGGAAGTTCTGTTCCTCGACCAGATCAGCATCAATAAAAGATAATTCTGATCCTGTGTCCAGAAGTACTTGCATTTTTTAAAGACTTTTCAGGACCCGGCACAACGGTTGTCCCTGTAACAAGCTGGGTTTTCTTCCCAGCAGTCTTGTTCACACTGTCTCTTCTCCTTCCTCATCCGAAAGATTGTCAACCTCATCGTCTTGCTGCGAGATGAAGTTCTGTTGGGTAGCTAGTCTTACCTGTCTTCTTGGATATTGCTGAATCCCTGACACTTTTTAGCCATTTTGTTCTTGCTGAAATCTTGTTGGTTTCCTGTCAGTATTCATTCGACTTTTTTGTTGGTTCTAGTGAAGGGATATATATGTATGTATGTATATATATATATATATATATATATATATCAGTGGCGGACGCAGGGGGGGCGGGGGGGGGGCGCCCCCCCCCGAGAATGGGTCGCCAAATTTTCGAAATTACTTTACAATACAAATAAAAATCTTGTGTTAGTTTATTTTTAATTGTTTATTTTTATTATTATTTTTAATATATTTTTTATTTATTGTTTATTATTATAATTAATATTATTATTAATTTTATTTTCCGTCTGGGTCCCCAAAACGGCGGAGACCCCACTTTTCTTCCCACGCCCCCCCCCCCTCCCGCCCACTTTCTGCGTCCGCCACTGATATATATATATATATATATATATACAGGGTGCGTGAAAAGTATTGACCGCCTTTTGTGACACATGAATTACATAGGAAATCGAAAATGGATAGAAGACCAAGTGTGACCGTTCTGTTGCCTAGAATCTCAATAACAATGTGAAACTAAGAAATATATTTATTCAATCCGTTTTATCTCAATTTTTGCCACTTGTCAACAGACAAGACAGGAGAAGGCTTTACTAATGCGATGCAAATAGTCATCTTTGACTTGATTCAGAGTTTTTTTCTGAGAAGCTTTTGTGGAATTGAACAGTGCTAAGAAATAGTATATGCTAAGCCACCCACAAATCCACTAATGAAAAGTATCAGCTACTCCTGTCTGTGCGATGATTCGACTTTGTTTCCGTCTTTGTTAACGGCGCAGAATAGGTTCCTATCATTATCTATGGTTTTAGCGCCAAAATCAGCATGTGGCCCAAAAATGGTACTCGGCGGAAGCATACTGCCTGTAGGAGCAATTATAGGTTTACAAGTGGGCCATTCCTTTTCTCAGAAGATTTTTCTCTAGCTCACAACGTAAAGACAGCGAAGAAGTGTTGCACTAGAAACCATTCTCGAGCCATTCAGTTCCAAGTTACTGCCCACCTTACTCCTCCAATTTCAAATCGTTGGATCGTACCACGTGTGCACTGTGGAGGAGCCTGCATGTGCTACACCGTACCGCAGTACGGAGTCGCGTGTGGATCGTTCAGAAGAAGCAAAGGATGAAATCCACGAAGGTCCTTACGGCGCATCACTTATGTCTTTCTTTGTGTTTTCCGCAGAGCTGCTCTCGAGAGTGGAGATAAAATTAGACGGAAATAGTCTCATATTGTTCGCCATATTGTTTTCTCTATGCTATGAAAAAACTCGTTACATTTATGCGAAATACTGAGGTTTTCGCGAGCCATTTCAAGCGGTCAATATTTTTCACGCACCCTGTACGTATGTATGTATGTATGTATGTATGTATGTATATAATACTAATGTTAAGCACAGTCAGCAAGTTTGTGGAATTTTTCTTTATGAATTCAAATTCGGACGATCTGCGAGGGGAGTAATCCACAGTATCAACTTTTCGTTCGTGCATGGTATCTTCTCCAAAATGCCAGGGACTCCTGGGCTCCTGTGAAATCTAGACGGAAAGGAGAGCATGGAAGATGTTCCACGAGCTAGTCAGCAACTTGATCTTCAAAGAGGCGATCGAGAGTGCCAGGTTGAATCAAACCCAGTGTAGGATGTGCAGGAAATTATGAGGTAATTACCCAAATATATCCCGTCATTTGAAGAAAATCGGTGAGAAGAGGAAGATGAGTAAACGGATTTCGTGTGAGCTGAGCGAAGAACATCAGTGTCGCCACCTAAATGACTGCATATATTTGATCTGCTAATTTTCTAGCAAGCTGCTTCTTGAATGGATTCTTATTAGTAATGCAGGGCGAGTCATGCACGTTAATAGGAAAAGGTTGTTTCAGAATCTAGATGTCAGCGAACTACATAAAAAGGGGAAAAACAATCGCTACACCTTTAGAAATTTTTTTATCCTTTTCTGGTCAGCAACTTGAGTAATCCGCAATGATTTTTTTAAAACAGATGTTTTTATTATTGTTGTGTAATACGCTCTTTTGTCGAGAGTAATCGTGGGAAAACTCTCAAATATAAGGCCAACACAGGCAGGCATATGTGGTTCGCTGCTGCTGCGGGATTACGGGTACCAGCATGTTACAGTGTCAACCGTGTAAAAAATGAACCATTCGGGCTTTGAAATTCTCATGTGTTCCATATAATCTGTGGACCTGTCCCCAACAAAATAACCCCCTTTCCAGCTTCTTAATTGTCTCGCCCGCTGTAAAACTTTCACTGAACGGACCCTACTCAAAAACGATGTGTGCCGCTTTTTCTAGTGTAAACCTGTCAAATTCAAGGCTTCCGGAAAAATCTTTATGTGCTGCGTGGGCAACACTGCATTGGTGCCAATGCTTTTTGATGTGATCAAAATTGTTGACTTTGGGCCGACTTATGGCGTATCAAAAAATTAAGTAAAACTGCCCCGGAACTTTTGCACGCACCTAATACATTTGCAATCTGGGAAGGATCACGTTATTCGCAGAGGATCCCGTTGGAGTTAATTAGCGATGGAGGAGGGGGGAGAAGAACATTGTGTGGCGAATGTGAAATACAGGTACCCTAAATATCACGCAAAACATCAGGCGCCAACGGCGCCAGTGTGGAGCTGGGTATCATCGTCTGACTAAAACAGTGACAATTGTGATGTAGCCTTGTGCTTCTGTCAACTTGAAAGAAAGCCTACATCATGCGTTGCTACGCAAGAATGCTTGGTGCTCTTACCATGGCACGTCACAGTTTCATGGAAATTTTATATAAGTTCACCCCACATTTCTGTGGAACACTGTTTTTTTTTGAGAATTTTGAGAAGAGCAGGTTGTATAGCATATTTGGAACAATGATGAGGAACAGCGAAATTGCGATGGTAAATGGCGGTTGGACGTCAATTTTGGTGCCATTATTGTAAACTCATATATATTGCACATCGAAACACGTGAACCCTCTTCAGGATAGGGAAATAATACCCCGAAAACAAATATTAGGTTGTCCAATAATAAATGACCGCAACCTAGTAATGCATTTTTGGAAGTTCATAAACCCATTATTTCAGAAGCTAGATAGATAAGCTTTGAATTATTATAAAGAGCAACACCTGCTCTATCTGCATCCTAAAAAGGCTTCCTCGATTATCCTTTTTATGGTTTCTGCAGACGAAATTGTACGATGAGGCAAAACATGGTTTTTGTGCTCTCCCAATTTTTAGACTATTTTTTCGCCCTGATAGGATAAAAGCCAGATTTGGTGTTAGCTTTGCATTTGGCTGGGTGGTCGTGTTGTAAGCTCGCACAAGCTGTGACTAGAGAAGACTTCCAGAACGATACGAGTTTTCAAATTTGACCAGGTGATGGTCACTTGTCAGAAACGAAAGCATAGTGCTGGCGACGAGACGAGAACTCTGAAACAGTCCGTAAAAATGTTAGCAGCTAGGTTGGTCAACCAAATCACTGGTCGCTCTGCCTTCTTGGCAGCCAAACATGGCAAAAAATCGGCAAAGTGGATTTTGAACAAAAGCATTGCCACTCAGGCTTCACTTGCGACACCAATCCCTCACACACGCGACACCAATTTAATCCCTCTAAAAAACACTGTCGCGAAACTTTCCGGAAAAGTGGGTCACTTTTAGTGACGAGAAGATATTGCTTGTTAAAATGGAGTTTCGTTTTGTTTGTATTGCTGAGCGAGATCTGGATAAATTTAACAAACCTCGATGTCTCAGAAAAAGCTGATTTTTTTCTGATAGATGAAATATTGCTCGAAGTGTTTGGCAGTAGCTAGCCCGGGGCACTAGTAGAATTTACTAAATGCCTAGCCTGTTACCATTATGGGCTTGGCTTCGAGATTCGGTTGAAAATACCTCAGTTCTGGTGAGCCGAAGAAGTGCATGTCCACTGGCGGGGCGGGCAAATCCACACAGACTCACATCCTGCCAAGAAAAAATTCACTGAGTGAGGCGTTGGATCTCTCCTTGTAATATTGTGTTTGTCAAAATTTGCCTAATAGAGTATCCTTGCGGTGAATCTAGTTTTCGGCTAGAAAATTCATGCGAATCAATGTGTACTGAAAATTGACCTTTCGTACTTCGTTGGCTTCTGTAATTTAGGCCTTTCTCCTTACATAAGTTTCAATGTACTACTAAAATGTGTAAGGTATGCTGATCATAATACTTTTTATTCTAAGGGAAAGTCTCAAGTTTGAGCTGAGTTACGCACCTTGGAATGCGCACCTCCAAAACGGCCATTATTCATGGGACAACCTAATACCTCGTGTCCTTTCATAATTTTCCGGCATTTTCTGTTTTCCGGGCTAAAAACCCGTAAAACGTATAACGGAAGGCCAAAAATGGGCGGAAACGGAAAGCGTAAAACGGAAAACGGGAAATTCCGCACACCCCTGATCCGGACTTGTGAGTTCCAACCGCTTCTCCAGGATTTTCATTTTGAATGGCTCGCTGAACTTCCTGGAAATTTGGGTGAGAAGCTGTCGCTGTTGGTTGATGTCCTAGCCTTTGTTAGCCAGCTGTGCTATCGTTGTGCTCACCTGATCAAGGAGTCTCCTCTGGTGGCGTATTGTCTGACCATCAGCTTTGTGTTTTTCGAGCTTCGTATAGAATTGTTCGATGACTGTTTCATCCTTTCTGTCTGTTCTGGAGCCACCGAATCACTTCTTCGTAGTTTGCTTTACTGATTTGGAACCGTCCGACTGCCTCTCTGACGTCTCCTTGAAGTCCCTTGAGCAAAAGTTGAACTTCATCATTGTAGATATTGGCTGCTCATGGATGTTGTACTTGAAAAGTTTCCAGAAGTCTTCCAGAAGTTCCTCAGTCCCACCTGATCCCAGAAAAGCTCGACAGATCGATTTCGTTCTGCATGAATCGTCCACTGTTGAGCGGTAGTCCTGGAATGCTGCGCATTCCCCTTCCTGGGTTGAGGCGGCGAGAAGATTGGAATTTTCAAACGTCTCCACTGCTTTTTCTAGGCTGGCCGTCACCATGTTGATCCGGTTGATCTATTGCTTGATGTGCAGTAACCTCCTGTCGAGGTACATTTGCTCATGTTTTTCGCCGCCTTCAGGAAGTAGAATTGGGACCAGCAGCGCGTCCTCCCCTTGAAACAGCAACTCTGGAGCTGCCTTGCACTTGGTAATTCTTGTTTTAGCTACTGCTAAGGTCATAGTTCAACAAGGTTACCGCGATTAGTGGGCTATAATCAAGCTCCAAAACCATTTAGACCACTTGCAACCTTGTGAAAGTGTACCTTTTCTTTCTTCAGCCTTGTAGCTCGTAAAGGCTGTCCTTCAGTCTTGTAGCTGGTAACAGCCGTTGGGGGTTGATCTTCGGTTCAATGGGCTTGTCACACCTAGGTCAAACAATATGGCCGATACAGCATGTGAAGGGGTGCAAATCCTACCTTTTACTTGGGCTTGTCCCAGCACGATTATTTAGCATTCAAGTGGTAAGATCGCACCTCTTCTTCGCTGGGTTGAATACCACCTTTGATCGACCTGGCTCTTCGGTGGGGTTGAGATTGCAAACCGCAATGAACATGTGTGCGACTACCTCAATTAAGGACATTTAAACCTTTATGTATCCTTTTAAATGATAACATGATCATTCGGAAAAACGATAGATATTAGGCTACAACATGAACATCGAAACAATGTAAAGTTTTCGGCACGGGATGAAGCGTTCTTAGATGGTCCAGCTCTTCTTCTATACCGTCCATTACGGCGCCCAATTTTTTGCTCTCTTCTTTGTGTGGTCTTCCTGAGCACCTATTGATTGGGGTAGGTCATGCACACGGGCTGGTCCGTGGCATGACCTACCTCTAAAACGTCACCTAGAATTTGATCATGTGAATCATGGTACACTTCGCTCTGGCCGGCCAGTAACTGAAAAAGTGCAAGACCGACAAGCAAGCTGTCGTGAAATAACGAAGGAACTAAACATGAACCATATGACAGTTTCAAATCATTTGAAGAGGGCAGGCTACAAAAAGAGGCTCGATGCCGCGTAGACTTTTCATACGACCTAATATAATACCAAGGAACTGCTTCTTTTCCAAATTTTCATTTGGAACAAATGCTTTACCTTTGGTGGCTCCGTATCAACTTGTTCCTTGTATCATGGCTTCATCGTGAAAAAAAAGATTCTAATAGTCCGCTGAAGACTTGCAATCTTTCAGCATGTCGGAATTGATCCGAACATTCTGCTCGCAGAATATCAGCCGAAAGACAGTTTGACCTCACTGCTTCATGAAGAGGAATTTGGTTCACCTTCTTTGTTGTCCGAGGACAATAATTCAATTTCCCGTTGGGATAGAAGCCTCCTTATCACCATTTTGCAAAATTTCTATCCAGCTCCTCCACCTCGACCCCTAATTTGAGACAATTCATCCAAAACTTCCGAAAAGATCCTACGGAACTCTCTAAATGATGGAAAACACATGTTTAAAAAAAGACATTCCTCAATCGAGTGCATTGTAATCAATACATATGTGCGGAAGCTCATTTTCATTCATCGAGATTCACGTCAAAACAGGTGCGGCGGTCAACGTATCAAAGCAAGATACAATGCTCTTCGCTTTCCTTGAACGGGAAAAAATCTATTGGACAACTCTGGCTGGCGAGAGCGACAAATGGAAGGATTTCTGGCGCCCAAAAAGTGGAGGTTTCCAGAGGCAAATAACAAAGCTGGCTCAGGGGGAAACTAGAGCTTCACATGTAAACAGATCCACACGAAGGCCTCCACAAGTCCGAGATCCTCTGGACGCAGCAACGCTGTTTTCCAGTAGTTGATACTAAATCTATGTCTAATCATCTCTTTCCCCTCGATTCTTAGCGTTTTGTCTACAACGTGTGCCCTTTCCCAGCGCTACTTTTTCCAGCCAGCTTTATGTTTCGTGGTAACATAAGGAAATTCCATTATAGACGAAAAATTACCTAGTTTTTGTAATTATAAGAACCGAAAAACCATTGTGATGGCAACTTCATGAGCTGTAAGTGGTTACCCGAAGTGATATGATCGACAACATTTACGAGGTGATTGCAGTGCTTTTTTTTTATAGAGAAAAATTCAAATATCACTCACTCGCGGTGCTGAAAAGTTTTATACGACTGGTTGTATTATTGGTTGAGTGCTTATAGCGGTTTTTCATGACTGATTACGCTAATTCGTCCAGAAAATTAGTGACAATCACTAAATGTTCCGCCATGGGAATGGAATGAAGGTGGACTATACGTGGGAAAAACGACGGCCATCAGTAGGCAAACCGAGGGCAAAAGAGGGAAGGGGAAGAGATGGGATATCAGTGAGCGAGTGATGGGCGAAAGATAGTTCCCCCTATGGAATAGAGAAATGGTGAGATAGCAGTGGTAGCAGATACGGTGGACCTATCGTGGTTGCAGGTCCACCGCGGGATAATAATGAGATAGGAAACGCAGGAAACTATGCTGAACTTTCGCACCATTGTGGACCCTATGGTACGAAAGTTCTGTATAGTTGCCTGCGTTTCCTATCTCGCTAGGGACGCGGCAAAATGTGCAGTCCCCCTTCCTCAGTTCAAAGCAAATGGTTTTCGATACTGTCTGAAGGTGTGAGCTCAATGCAACCCAACATGAAGGGACACTATCAAAAGAGCTCATGGAGAGCGGCTTCAATGAAGTTGACCAATGTGAGGCCCAACGTTATCGCGGCTCCTGCAACTGGATTGTCTCAGCTGAATTTCCCCGCTTGATTGATAGGAGGGCGAGCTTTTGAGCTCCGTAGGAAAAGGGGCATGGCTGAAGGTGCTCCGCCGATAGGCACGCTCTGCGCCGCCGCTAATTGCCAGCCAGGCACGCTTATGCCTTATTTACTAACCAGAAACATTCTTTCCTTTTATCTTGAAGGAAAAATCCGGTCAAATGCCCATTTTATTTTTAATCAGCAGCAGGAGGCATAACATATTGGTTTGATGAAACAGTTCTGCAACACTCAGAACGAAATCTTTGGAAATGGATTTCTTTACTAGCACAAAATCTTAGTTAATGGTTTGTTGTGTGGAACATTTGCCCATCTTTTGGGCAGCTTCCCTGTTCCTACCTGCCAGAACTCCGAGGCTGTGGATCAAAAAACTTTGATCCCTTATTTTCCAGACCCTGTTAATTGCCATGCCTAATCCTTCAAAGATGGTTGCTCACGGTCAGGAAAAGGTGAGAGTCCGACAGGGCTAGGTTTGCGAATACGATAGGTGTGACAGAAATTCGCAACTGAGATTCTGAGTCTTCTCACGACTTACGTTTGCAAAGTGCGCGCGAGCATTTCTTGCAGAAGATGAACATTTGCTCGTTTTGGGCGTTTTTCACAGATGGCACCTGCCAACTTCTGGAGTTGGGCAGCGCAGAGATCCCTCGTCAATGTGGTCCCACTGCTCACGAATTCTTAGTAGAGCATTCCCTGTCGCTCCACCGACGACTTGGAAAAACCCTCTTTTCGAGCGAGTCTGCTTTTGCCTGTTTTGGAAGTGGTTTCGGGCACGGAATCTACTGGCGCTGCTGTGTGTTGTTCGCGTACAGGCTAAATTTCTGCCCCCCCCCCCCCACTTGCAATATCCTTTGGAAAATCCTTCTTATGTAGAGGAAGAGACAGCGACTCCTCGATGCTCGCCCAGCATGACTAGTCAGATTCGCGCAACACACAGGGTTCTCATGTCCGGACAACTTTGCTAAAATCGAGGAAGCGAGGATGCTTGATGACGGACACATAGTCGCTCTAGAGTATCTTCGCCAATTTGCGGTTGTCGGCATTCGACCTTGTCTTCAGGGAGTCCCGCAAGTCGTCGTCATTGACAGTCACGCACGCAGACCGTGCGTGACTTCTAAGTATTATTTCGTCGGAGTCGAAGCCCTGGTACCAACAAGAGACAGTCGAGTGGTGAATGACGTTCCCATCAAACGCAGCACATATATTTTCGTCAGCACTTCTTACAGAACGGCCTTGCAGGAAACCATAAAAGACAAAGGAGCGAAGTAAGACTCGACTGGCCGAAGGCATTATTACTCGGATTCTAATAGAGCTTCCCTCCTATGCCCTTCACTTGGAAGCTTCGAGAACATATCACCTTATATTGACACAAGATCCCACCTGTCAACTGCTTTTGCGTTTTAGAAATGGAAATAAAAAGTGTTCAAGAACTTTTTCACCAACCCAATATCGTAGAATAAGGCCTATGTGTAGATATGTAGATATATTATAGGAATACCAGATATCGTATGTCGTATTTCGTTCTGCCCATTTTAGCCTTTAATTTTGTGATTTTTGGTTCGAAAAAATCTCAAAGTAATGGGCTAAAGCTGAGAGGAGGGGGCATTCTATCAAATTTTCCCCTTTTGAACGTTTGTTCATAACTTTCTTCTAGGTGAAGCTTAAAATATTTACCATTGGCAGACAATGTAGCTACTCGCTAGAGATGGATAAAGTTGCTAGTATCCTCATTGCGCACGCTAATTTTTATAAGCAAAAAATTTCACTCCAAAGGGTCAAAATTGAATTTGACCTTCTGGAGTGAAACTTTTGATATTGAAATCAAATTTGATGCCGTACTACTCACAATCCACCACTGTGTTATTTCCAGAGGTGAGATTTTCACCAAAATCAAACTTTCCGAGAAAATGGTTTCATATTCAATGAAGTACTGGTGCGCTGGGACGTAATCGTGATATCTTCAGAGCCTAATTGAAGACACCTCGAAATTGAGCTTAATCAACAGCTTCAGCAGTTCTAGATCGCTCCTACGACGGTCTTTTCTCGAATTCTGATTCGTTCTGCATGACGCTTTAGCTCGAGCAGTTGCTGAATCGTACAGGGATCGGGAGGATGCGCTACTGTTCTAGATATCCTAGCCGAGTACAGAAGCTAACTGCAGATATGGTGATGATTGAGCTGATGAGCCAGCAGCCTAGCGGGAAGAGAAACATAACCACCCATCATACTATGTAGGATTGAGGGGGCTCAAGCACAAATAACCGGTGAATTGTTGATCTCGACGATGTATGTGTGTAAGCAGTAATAGCTGGATCAATTCACTCCAGTACAAGAAATAAGTACTCCAATAAAAGAAATAAGCAAACACGTTTTAGAGTATATGTAAATGTACACGGACGCATATGCACACATGAAAGCAATATTACTGAGAATATCAATTTTAAGTGGGCATAACAGTTATAAGTTGCAAGAGTGAGCAAATAATAAAAAATAATGAAAAATAATGAAATAACAAGTGCGAGGAGCGAGGTGCTTGCTTCGCACAGGTGTCCATATGGATAGTCTAAACGATAACACACACTACCCACTGATGAATTTCTGCTCCATGAACGCTATCAAACTCTCCACAATTCACAGGAGTAAGATTTGCAGGAAATTACCCGAACTTCTGATAATGAAATGAGAACAAACGAATATCATAGACTAAATAGCTTACCGACAGGTAAGGTGACTAATGTTAGCTTCACAGGAATAGCTTCAGTTTAAGAAAAAAAAAGAGATCACTTGTATTTGATGGTTATGGCAAATTGAGCTATACATGTGTTGAGGTCCTACTGGGTGGTCTGCTCTTCTCTGGAGACGGCAAGAAGTTGTAACTGGAAGTCTTCGGTGTGTCGATCTCTGGCAACGTTTCCAGTCCTTGTGTTTTCTCCACGTTGACACCGTACATATCCGACAGTCCTCAAAAGCCGTTCATCAGCAACATGTGAAAATAACTAAAATAGCATTAAAATTGATTTGGCTTGGCTCTCTTGGACTAGGATTCATGAACGCGTAACCTCGCAAAGCCAGGTTAGCAAACCAACATTAACGTGCTTCTCTTAACGCTATGTAGTCTATAAGATAACCAATCATACTAAACACTGCTGGTTCACGTGGTCAATGCTTTACGAACACTAGCACTGGCAACTTCAATTAAATGGCGTATGTAATAGACAGCCTAAGTTTATAGATGATAAATGACAAAGCGGTAAAGAGTATAAATGCCTTCAGATTCATCAATGGAACAACAATCACAAGAAGGAATAAAATGTAATTGTTGCCGTTGTGTAAGCATGAGTTCTTTTAGACCCATTTTCAAAACCGATCCAATTTTCGAAAGCTGCGTCTGGGAACGTTTTTGGGCGTTCATGGAGTTTTAGTATCCAGCTGCACCCCTACACATATTCTACAGAAACAATGTACGGACGGGTCTATACGGCTTTCTCCGCTTCGAAGATGCAGGGCGCGTTCTCATGGACAGTGATTCGCTTTGAAAAATTCTCATTCCATCTATTTTACTGCTTAAAGGCAGCAGGAGCTGAAATTCTCGACTCTGAGCTGAGCTGCGGGTGGTGAAGTACAGACTCAGCACATCATAAATGTGAAACGAACACAGACAATGATGGCTTACCTGCAGAGAAAATGGAACATTCGTCGCGAACACGCCTGGCCGTGTTCGTGCGCGGACGAGTTTTCCCCGGCGCGAAAGCCATTGCGGCGCGTGGTTTTGGCCGAGTCCCGCCATGAAACCCTGTGAATTGAATGCATTTCGTTTTCCCTTTGTGGCAAACCACGCACCGCAATGGCTTTTGCGCCGGGGAAAACTCGTCCGCGCGCGAACACGGCCAGGCGTGTTCGCGACGAATGTTTCATTTTCTCTGCAGGTGAGCCATCATTGTCTGTGTTCGTTTCACATTTATGATGTGCTGAGTCTGTACTTCATCACCCACAGCCCAGCTCGGAGTCGAGGATTTCAGCTCCTGCTGCCTTTAAATACATTACGGATGCACAAATATTGCGTATCCATAAGCATGAGGTTGCCCAGTAATGCATGCACTATTGTGGGTAAAAAAAAAGCTAATTCGAAGGCGATTAAAACACCTCAACTTGTATGTATGCACCACCATACGGTACAAATTTGGATATCCACATTAGTTTTAAATTAAAATTAGGAAACGAATCGCAAACAGACAACATTCTCTGCAAAAATCATTACTAGCACAAAAACCTACTGTGCACAACACATTTGCATCAGTTACCCAAAGCAACATAAAGGCAGCACCGTCAAAAATCTTCTTGTCGGGCCATATTCTTCTTGAAACGCACGAGAAATTCAAGAAAACCGAGTGTTGTTTTCTATGTGTTCGACTGCACGCCCCTTAAAGGCAGTGTCTCACCTCAGGCAGTGTGTCTCACCTCAGGCAGGCAGTGTCTCACCTTAGAAATTCTCGTCACGGGATGCGAACTCCTGTGCGATCAATAAGATTAACTGAGTTGTATATGGCATTTGTCACGGAGTAAACACTGGTGCAATAGCGGATCCAGTACAAAGGCTACGTGCCAGGCCCCAGCACGAGCCTTTCGTAAGGTCGGAGCGAAAACGAAGCCGAAGCCCCTTTGAAAACCCCAAATTTTACGAAGATCCCCTTGAATACTGAGACATTGGGAGAATTCCAAATTAACTCGTTTTCCAGCGCAGCAAAAACTTAATTTTTTAAGGGGCTTGCCCTGGACCCTGTACGAAGCCCCCTTTGATTTTCGCCCTTTTCACGAAGCCCAGCTTGTCCCCGGGACAGCCGTGGAGGGACCTGATACGTGCCAGCCGCTAAAAACGTAACCTTTCGACTGAGAATTTGATCTACTTTAATGGGTCAGCTAGCTCACGTATTGCAGCGCGATGTCTACTTTAAGGTGAATGCCCTGTATGGGAAGACATGCCGTTTCCTTGACGAAAAACTCGTCCGCGCCAAGTTGGATTGGTCCCTCGGAAACAGGTTTTTGACGGTTTTATTAGGAATCATATATTAGATGCGTGCAAAAGTTCTGGGGCAGTTGGTGGTATTTCACCGTCCAACGTCGTTTTGCTTCTTGCGTTTACGATGTCCTGCAACGGTTTTCATGTGTGCTGGTAGCCTGAAACATATGCTACCTATTGCATTTTTGGCTCGGCTCTATGTCACAGCGTTGCTCTGTTTTGGGTGTAAAACCAATGCTGTGAGCTGTGCAATAATTTGGGGAATTTCGCTTTATGAAATCAAATCTAGACGATCAACAGGAGAAGGGACCCATAACATCAATAGTGCGTTCGTGGAGAGTATGTTCCCTAAAACGCCAGGTGCTCGAAGGTTCGTAGAAATTCTGAACGGAGATGAGAGCCTAGAAAATGCTTCACAAGTTGGTCAGAGATCTGGTCATCGCAAACGCGCCAGGAAAGAGCAGGTTGAAGCAGACCTTGCGCAAAGTGCGCAAGACATTACGTGGAATTTAGTCAACAATGCCTCGTCACTTCAAGAAAATTGGTAAGAAGGGGAAGGCGAGTAGATGGATTTTTCGTGAGTTGAGCAAAGAGCACCAACGTCCACACTGGCAAGTCTGCAGATATTCGACCTTCAGATTTTCTAACAATTCGTTTCATGGAACAATTGCTATTGTTGATAGAGAATGGGTCAGGTGTGACAGTAGGGGGAGATCATCCCAAAGTTCGGGCTCCTGCCACCCACCTAAAAAATGGCCGAACTATCACTACCTTCTTTAAAAAAAATTGAAATTTCATGGTCAGCAACGTGACTCATATGCAACGAATTTGTTTTCTAATGAATGCACAATAATCGCTCTATAGTAGTTTCGTTTTCTTAAAGTAATCGGGAAAACTCTTAAGCATGGGGTCGACACAGGCGGAAATGTGTGGTTTTTTCCGGCTGTTCCGGCTGCACACCAGCGTGTTGCAGTGTCAACCGTGTAAATAATTGGCCATTCGTGCTACGAAATTCTAGCCTAACCTATATTACTCCTTATTTCTGCCTCTAACAGATTATCCCCATTTCAGCCTTCTATGGCTTTACCTCCGCTGTAAAACTTTTAATGAACAGACCCTACTGGAAAACGACGTGTGCCACTATTATAGGTGTAGACCTGTCAAATTTTTAGCTTCTGGAAAAATCTTTTCTGTGCCATATTGGCAACATTACGCAGATGCCAATGCTTTTTGTCTTGAACAAAATTGCTCACTTTGAGTGAAGTTATAGCGTTTTGAAAAACTAGGTGCAACTGCCCCGGAACTTTTGCACGCACCTAATACATATTTGAACTCAGTGTATCGAGCTAGTCCAGATCCAGTTGATATCCCAGAATCGAAAATGAAGTGAGACACTGCCTTTAAAGCGCATTCGAGATTCCCATCTCAGTCGAACATACGCGAGCCGCTGAGCACAAAGATGTACGTTAAGTTTTGTAGAAACGTCGAAAACCCCATAAGTTACGGGTTTCTTTGGCCGAGAATTTCGAAATTCTCGGCCAGTGGACGAGAGAGTTCATTCCGCAGCAAGAGCTTGCTGAAGGTGCGGCATGGTTTTTCAACACGGAAATGTTTGTTTGTTTGATAATAACTGCTGCTGAGGAGTTCATTCCAATGTGCAATCTCAGTTTCTCAGCTCCGCTTTTGCTAGCTTCCTAGCAAGGAAACTCGTCCGCTCCCGTACCTAATTTTGCCTTGAAAGTAGGGGTTTTTGAGGGTGTTTTTCGACACCAAGCACATCATTGGAATCATCGCCTCGAGCTGCACCTGAATCTGTATATATCTTGATACCCAACATGAGGTGAGACACTGCCTTTAAGATAGCTAATTCCTGCCATGTGGATGCCAATCGCGCTTGTACACGTGACCGAGCCTGTGATAGTTGGCGCGGTGTACCTCAAAAGTCCGCATTGATGTCGGTGATTGGTTGATTTTCGTTGTTTTTGCCGAGGAACAGGGGAAAGCATGCCTACCAAAGTTCCTCAATACGCTGAACACGAATCATTGATTTATTGATTTTATCGACTTTTGCCATTTCCACCACAGAGGCGGGTGAGAACATTTCTATCAGGGTTCCAGGATACGCCGAACACGAATACGACCACCATTTTGCACAATGTTGTCGGCAAATTAATTTAGTGATTTCATCTTTCTCCTTACCCGCTTGAGCGACGGCTCTTCACTTTCGTGCAGGTGAAAAAAAGATCAACGAGATTATCTAACATAACACTCTGAGCGCTTTCTATTCTATTCTATTTATTACGCTTCTTAAGGAAGATGTACATCAGCATATAAAATTAGCAACTCTAAAGCATTAAAACCAGTAAAACATTAAAAACTCAGCATGTAAAAATGAGAACAGAACACAACATGAGGGAACAACAATAATGAACAAGGCACAGTCTACCTCTGTGGGGCGAGCAATTATCATGAGCCAAGCAATTTTCTCGCCACAATACGTTTAAACTGACCGAAAGTTGATGAGATAACGACGTCTTAGGTTGATTTTAGGTAAGCTGAACACGCTTTAATCGCAAAAGAATGTATTCTGAGCTTAGTCCTACCCCGCTGGTAGAACAACTTCCTATTTCCCCTCGGGTACGAGAAGGGACAATTGTGAGAAGCTTTGAAGAGATGTGAGGTTCCGAAGAATTCAGAAGCTTGTAGATCATGCATATATCAAGTAGCCTACGGCGGGACTCAAGCGAAGGAAGATCGATATAGGCGTTTCTCCATCTAGCTTTGGGGATCCTAGCATTAGGGAAGCCTCCTAATCGTATCATAATCTTACGGGTGAAATTAGTTTGAGCTCTCTCCAATGAAAGTATATCCCTCTTTTTGGAAGGACAAAAAACTGTGGAACCAGCCTCAATGATAGGTCGCACATAAATTTTGTAAGCACGCAGTAACATCGACTTATTAGATGTTGATAAGGATCTAAAGATGTTGAAAGTGCGAACGAATGCCGTTCTACAAATACTCGAATAATGCCCAGAAAAATCCACCCTAAATTGTAAATGAAGCTAGGTCCTTAAAAAATAGAATAAATAATAAATATAAATATGTAAATAATATAATAAATAAATAATATAATAAATAGAATAAATATAAATAGAATAGAATAGCGTTTCGATTGGGTGTATAAGTATCACCAACTTCTCACGTCAGTGTGAAAAAGTGGGAAAAGTAAACACCCGAGCGAAGCTGGGTGTGCCGTCTAGTAATGAATAAGATGTTCGACGTGAGTCAGTCCTGTTGTGGGATGCGCCATGCATTCGACTACAGCACTGAAAAATGAAGTGCTCTCACAAACCTCCTGGTGTAGAGACTTCAGATGCGAAGGATCCATATGACTGCTCAAACCTCCCACTCATAAGATTGTATTCTGTAGTTGACGAATTTGCGCATTTCGGATACAGTGAATTGAAAAATGTAGTCGTCTGTATGTAATCCAAATCAGGATTATTTTGAGGAACAGATATGTAGTCCTGCAAAACGAAAATGAGTTGCCATGGGAGATTGAACAGCAAACGAATTAGGAAAACTGTCATCACGATGACTTGATTGATCTTCTTTGTTGTTTCGGAAGCCTATGGGTTAATAAGCCTCACAGCTAATATGTAGACACCTACAAGAACTGACCTTTGAGGTAACGATGTTCGCGCTATCACCACCGCAGCTGTACATCTCGGGGAAGAATGATCCATCAAGAACTTCACACTTAACAGTCACGTCGGAAGGATCATCTGAATAGAGCTTCTAGAACAACAGCAACTGTGTTGCTCAAAAGTAGCACCCACTAGAATATTCGCTGCTTAGATGAGGTGCGGTACATGTAAAAATTGTAAGAGCATCACAACTGTGAACGAAAACAAGAAATCACTCTCCATCCTCCCCCGCCCGCGCAGTTACTGCAACCAGAATTGTGAACCGTTGTGAACATACTCACTCTACTCCGCATTTGTCCTCTCCGCATTTTAGAGGCAATGTGTCACCTCGTTTTCGTGGCTGAGGTATTGGCGGATCCTGAATCTCCTCGACACGCTGAATCCAGAATATACATAAAATGTTACAAAACTGTCTTTAAGCCCGTTTCTAAACGTCTTTAAGGACGGTGGTTGGAACAGTTTGTCGAGCGTAGTGGACGCGTGAAGATGTTGATCTCATCGAACACGTCAAAACGTGTTGCAACGCTGCAGTCATGGCGGGCAGCCAGCACAGTCACGGACCGCTCCGCCCAAGTGGTCTGCGACTGCACATTCGGGCCACCCAAAAATGGGCTTCCATCTCCTTTATGCGCTATGACGTACATTCCTTGTCGAAAAGATAGACGGATTGCGGTTTCATAGCAGAATCGTATCGGGTCCTACTGGACCCTCTCACTTAAAGCATACTCTCTCCGCACCCATCGTTCATGTCCTGCCGCGATTTGCAGCTATGGAATCTGTCTATCTTTTCGAGAACGACTATACACTATGGAATCAGTGTGACTAAAAGGTCTAGAGTATGCTGATATCCACAGCTCATAGAACGAGGTGACGCACTGTCTTTAAGGTCCATCAAAAGGGGCATCGTTGAGTCACTGGCTCAAACTGTGATTCACAATTCTGGCTGCGATACAATCAACACAGGTGAACAGCAATTTCTTGTGCACCTCTCATATCTGTAATGTGCTGACACTACTTCAAAAGTATTCATTCTGATGCTAAAATTTTGGTGAGTGCTACTTTCAATGGTAAAAATAACGGTGAAACTGCTAACCGAGGAATCTAGCGCCCTTTTCAGGTAACTTGTGCCTTCTACATATCAAGCAACAACAGATCAACACGAATAACGCAAGGAGGCCTGCAGAAAGTGCCACCAGTGCAGTGGTACCCAGAGAAGCTGAAAGTACTACAGAATAGCTGAAAGACATCAGTTGCAGCTGTGTATACGATAGAAGAGAAGAATTTTCGTCTGATGTTTTTTGAATACCAAATATAGTGATAGAATTATGAAAATCGATGGAAGCATTTTCTTAGATCCTGCTCAAATGAAAGAAGTCCCTAGGAAGCTTCTGCATAAATTTTTCTCATTTTTGGCCTCAAAGCTGAACAATGTGTGGTATTCTGATGAGCCAATCATGTGATCCTTGTTAAAATTATTTCTTCGCATGTGATTCCTATGGCATTCTCAATAAGGAATTGCCGAATCTGAATCAAGGAAGCAAGGAAGGCAAGAGTAACGAAGCAGAAACTCTGAAGTAACTGAGAGGCATGACGAAGACTGACCAAAGACATCTGTAACTCCTCTGGCCTTCAACGTTACAGCCCTTGCGTCGTACCCGATGCCGTTGTTTGCTGTACAATTGTAAACGCCCAAATCGATCTCCCGTAAATCGCGGATAATCAAGCGGCTTTCAACGCCATACGAACGTGGAATTTGACGGACCTAAATAATTCCAAGAATTATTGCAAGAACACGCTATCACCACTTTCCAAAAAATACAGGTACGCACCTGCATCTTTCCTGAAGCGTAGTCGAGCTCTTCACCGTTTCTTTTCCAGTGAACCTCGAGCGGCTTCGGTCTACCACTAATGTGGCAAGACATCTCAATGGATTCGCCAAGATTTGCACTCAGCTCTGCGGGAACGGTAATCAGAGGAGGACCTGAAAATTATGGCATCAGAACCGAAATGTGATGACTCCGCATAAAAAAAAACATGGGTGTTTCGGTCATTTTTCAAGAAGCATCGTGTTATCGGCTGGACGTTTTGGCGTGTAGCGACTTATTTGGTGGATGGTGGCCAACTCTTCGACTTTGTATTGTCCGTGCACAGAATGGGTGTTTCAGTGGATACAATCATTACTGTACAACGATCGAGAGAGTGGGGTGAAAAATGTGAGTAATGAGTGCCTCGTAAGGCTCACAACATGATTCTGGCGTCAATATCATCTGCAACGTAAGGGAGGGGGGGGGGGGGAGGGGGTGAGTCCTGCCGTTTCCGCATCGAGTTTCGGGCGTTATGACTACTAGTACTATTAGAATCATCGATTCATCAATGATATAGCGTTTCGTTAATGGAAGAAAGGTAAAATTAACCAGCATTAAGGTAATTTTATGCCTAACTTAAGTGAGTAGCAATTTTTGTGCCCAAGCAAATGCTCAGATAACAAATAACAGAATTTTCTGATAATGGTGTTCCAGATTTACGCAAAGAACGTTAAGAATACACGAGAATAAAGTAGTACTCAAATCCATGGAAGTGGTTTACAATCTTGATTTGGATTGGTTGTGTTGACTTGAGCATGGGGTTCTCGTGTTTCCTGCCATTGTAACCATTTTTCTCTTGAGCTATATAGGGGGTGTACGAATTGAATCCGACCGGCCTTGAATATATAGGAAGCCACGCCTGGCCGTGTTCGCGCGCGAATGTTCCATTTTCTCTGCAGGTAAGCTATAATTGTCTGTGTTCGTTTCACATCTATGATGTGCTGAGTCTGTACTTCATCACCCACAGCTCAGCTCGGAGTCGAGGATTTCAGCTCCTGCTGCCTTTAAGGCAAGCGCAAAAGCCATTGCGGTGCGTGGTTTGGCGCAAAGGGAAAACGAAATGCATTCAATTCAGAGGGTTTCATGGCGGGACTCGGCCAAAACACGCGCCGCATTGGCTTTCGCGCCGGGGAAAACTCGTCCGTGCACGAACACGGCCAGGCGTGTTCGCGACGAATGTTCCATTTTCTCTGCAGGTAAGCCATCATTGTCTGTGTTCGCTTCACATTTATGATGTGCTGAGTGTGCACTTCACCACCCGCAGCTCAGCTCAGAGTCGAGAATTTCAGCTCCTGCTGCCTTTAAAGGCAAGGTCCGGGCAAAATTCCATCTCCCAAATTTCTACTGGATTCGTAGCCCAAGGCGACGCCTTGGACGACAACTTTTGAAAAATCCCTGGAAGGGTCCTGTAACGAACGCTTTCCATCGACCAATTTCGGTACGGCGTTGGCGGGTTTGCGGCGTCCGTGCTTTCAAAGAACGTTATACGGCGCGCCCTACATGCTGTCTCTTGCGGCGTCGTAGGAAAAAATTCATATTCGAAGGACTGGTGGCCCGTTTGACGGGGTGGGGAAGGTTTCGCGAAATGTTCGTTAGGCTATGTGTATCTGAGCGTCCATCATTGTTCAGTACGCAAGCGCGCAGCTTTTGTAGCTTGGAGCGCATTTTCCCGCGGGTACCGTAATCCTCGGACGTTTTGTCCCATATCCAGCAATAGAGCTTATACCGAGGTCTCAAACTTGACATACGTGGTACATATATGGTTTGGACTCCAGAGAGCAGAAAACTTGGGTGGGCAAGATTTTGACCGAACTTTGCCTTTGAGGAGAAGACCAAGCCTTAAGTTTGGAGGGTCACAGCTCGCCTATATCCAGCCCTACTTATGAACCTACATAGCCACTTTGTAGCATTTTTAATCTAGTTTTCAGTTAACATCACCTCCTGATTGATGCGCCGATTGCCTGTGGAGGAATTAATCGTGGACAAATTTAGTGAAATTTTATCATAAATGGGAGCATAGAGAAGCCGCTGTTTTCCTCTCCTACAGTTCTTATAGTCTATTTTCTTAGTGAGCCTCAAATAACGTTGGAATGAGCACTCCTTGCTCTTCAGGAGCTACCCAAGCATTGAAGATCTTTCTGATGATTTGGTGGATTTCGCAAGGGAAACTATGAAAACAACCCATACTTTCGAAAATGTATTCCGAGGTCAATCGACTGCTCCGAAGCAAAAACTTCCTGATGAACTTAGTCTCAACCCCAAAAAAAAAAACTTTCGTTGTTCGGCAGACAAAGCAGAACTAGGCATGGGTTGATGGCGGAGAAATAATTGAGCAAACGCTGTACAATAACAGATGGTCCTCCCTTCTGGAAATTATTATATAATAATTGTTATTTATGCTGAAATATTTTATTATTACTTATTATTCTAGGTATATACAGCTCCTTTTTGTGGGTGAGAGAAAGAGCGTTTCTCACTCTTCATTTCTTGCAAATGTTGTGTTATTCTTCTCTTTCCCTGTTCTCATTTTTGAGGTACAACGTTCTGCTCCACATAAGATTGGCAGGTGTGCGGACTTGGCAAAATTGACGGATATTTGAGTTAGTATTGGGATTGGACTTTCACTGTTGACATGCCGATGCTCTTTGACGTCGAGTTGCTCACTATTTTCAGGTGACTAACAATATTGCATTTCCTTAATGTTGTTCCGTCCACTAAATGTACCATTCTGTGAAAAATGGAAAGCAAAAGAACCTCGAATGTGAAGGAAATGTGAGACGGAAGCATGTTTGAAGCCGTCGACTATCGCTGTGCATATGTATTCGCCTTGTTGCCAGTTTCGAGCGTTACTAATGGTAATTCTGAATTGAAATTGTGTTGCTCATTGTTCAGGAAATGCGAAAAAAAACCATCGAAAGAAAGAACACAGTACGTGTCCCCTTTGGCGACGATCTGGTCATCTCCTGCTCTCGTCCACAGAACTGTAGGTGTTGGATTGCCAACGGCATCGCATCGAAATGACACAGATTCTCCTTCGTTGACTTCCTTCTCTTGTGGAGTGGACATGATTCGTGGACCAACTGTAACAAATGCACTTTGCAAATTATTTTCTCGTCATCGCTTCCACCTTCAGTTTGATTCGTGTGCAGTCACGTAGAGGTACTTCATTATTAGTAAAAAAGCAAGTCTCAAGGAGGACCAAAAGCAATAGGAAAACCGATGTTAGCGCTGGGTTTGTCACAATTCCTCGGTATGCACTTCCTGTACGGATTCGTGCAAACGCAGTGCAAAACAATGCAATCTTAACGAGGGATGGGCACGAGGTGTGCAGAATTTTAGCGGCAGTACTCGCGGAAATCTCAGACTTTTGAGGCGTACATAAAATTGCAAGCGGACTTCAGCTGTGAAGAATGCCAAGAGGAGACGGTCGATTTGCGAGGGTGCTACAGCCAGAATCGTGAATTGCAGACGAGTTGCCGTGCATGCAAAAGATAGCACAATAGAGAGAGGATGGAAAAATGCACAAAGTAGCTATGTAGCCTTTGTTTCCACTCATTATCACGGTATGTACGGTGAGCGCCGATGACGGTACGTTTTTTCAGTCAGACAAAGTACGCGACGCGGCCGCGCTGCTCGCGCTGAAATCGGCGCAGTGGGGGCAAATCAGGGTGATATCAAGTTGTTGCAAAATTATTAAATTCAAAAGTTTCGGAGTATGCTCTACTAAACTCTTCTCTTCTGCCCAGTTTGAGCGACTTTAGCCCAGCTTATGTGACCTGCTAATAGCGCTTTTCTTCTCTCTCGAATGCTGTTTGAATACTCTAGCTAGCTCGTTCCTGTGGATTTTTATGAGGTCGCGAACAAATGATGAGCCGACGGGATTGTCGGCTGCTTATGGTTAATGACATAGAACTCGATCACACTTTGTCCGAGGTATGTGGTAATCTTGCATTTGTTTTGGCTTGGAATCGTCTTCCTAATGGGCAGTCAGCCCTTGGATAGCGAACGATTTTGATCGCCAAGACAACCATGGTTGTGAAGGCAAGTTGTTCGCTGACGATTGAGAACAGTCGTGGAACCTAGACCGGGTCCTAGCATCTGTACGTTAGTGCAGGGATGGGTGCTCATTGTACCACAGTTTCAAAACATTTGACTTCAATCGACATGAAAGGAAAGGTGCGGAAGGAACACCCCTCGATCTGACAGATGACCTGCATCTCACCCGCTGTGACCTCTTATCTAAATTAATTTTTCGTCCCGAAATCTACGTATTTCTAGACAGTGTAATAGCTGTAAATGGAGGTTGCGTTAGGATTTTGGTGGTGCTGTGGAGTTGTGATTCACTGCAGCCTCTTCCAACACAGCCAGGCATTCAGAGTGGAGACCGAGCGTTGCAGTTTCGAGTTGATTTTGCAAATCTGCTATAGATATGGTTGGCAAAGGTGAACAAAAGCTGGTTTTCCCCTGTTCCAGGGTAACGTTAAACCTCACTCACATTGCGTAACTGATCCGGTAAAAACTGATGCAGTAAGGCATCGAGGTCCTCACTTAATGCCTTCATCCCTCAGACCATTACCCTACTGTGTGTCATTTTTCCGAGCTTCAGATACAATCATGCGATAGCAGCATATTGCTGATCTGGAGCATTGTGAAACTCTGGTTTATTCGTACTTCTGCACTGAGGAATGAGAGGAATGCGAACACTACGGAGTCCTAACTCCTATCATAGCAGCAGTTTCTCGCATCATCGCGCCCTTCACCGCACATACTAGGATCCTCCTAAAATGAAGGTCACAATACTACACCACTCACTGGATGCTCCGCTGAAAAGAAAAATGATGGAAGCTGTGGCAATCAAACGCCTCTCTCCAGAGATAAACAAAAAGAATGAACTAGTGGATGCATTGCAACTCATAAGATAGGAAGACAGCGGTGGTAATTGCGACAGTGTCACATCTGTCGTTCAAGTGACTCTCATTCTTGTGGGCAGTGCGCAGTTGTCCTGTCCTTTAGTTGACTTTCTCGAGTGCTTTTCCTCCTTTTTCAAATGCTGCGCGAATATCCTGGCTAGCTCTTCCCTGAGGGTTTTTATGAAGCCGCGAACATATCATGAGCCGACGCGATTTTCGGGTGATTATGGTCAATGACTTCAAACTTGATCACACTTCGTCGATAGCATGAGGTGTGCCTTTTGTCTAGGCTTGGAATCGTCTCCCCAATGGGCAGTGAGCTATTGAATTACGAATTTTTCATCCGTCGATTTTGATCCCCAAATCAACCATGGTCATGACCACAAGTTATTCTTTGACGATCAAGCGTTGAGGACATTCATGGAACCTAAACCGGGTCCAAACATTTGGACGTTGAGGGCACGGATGGGGGCCCACTATACTACAGTTCCAAAACATTTGACTTCAATCGACATGACAAGAAAGGTGCGGAAGTAAACACCCCACGATCTGACGGATGACCAGCGTCTCAAAAGGAGCGTGAATTCATATCGGTAGACACGTCCTCTCATCTCTAAGTTTTCCCAAGCCAGATCTTCTCTTTAAGGAGGTTGTGATAGGAGTTTGGTGGTGCTGTAAGGGTGTGACTGACTGCATCGTTCCACAACCTAGTCAATGGTTAACCGCAGAGTCCTAGTATTGTAATTACGAGTTGGGATTCGCAAATCTGCTATAGATGTTTCGGAAAAGGTGAACAAGTGCTGATTTTCCCCTGCTCCAGGCTAAAGTTAAGCCTCACATTCCAAAACTCACCCGGCAAAAACTGATACAGTAAGGCATCGAGGTTCTTAATCGTTGACCTTATTCCTCAGAACATTATCCTACAGTATATCCTTTTTCCAAACTCCAGATGCAATCCTGCGACAGCAGCACATTGCTGATCTGACGCATGCTGAAATCGCCTTCCAAAAGTTTGCTAATCCTTGTGATCTAAGTTTTTGTTGTAGGGGCATGCAATTCTGCTGAGTTGTCGGGGAGGATCTGCCAAATTGAATGGTTGCTAAAGCGACCAAAAAGTTTGTGTCTGAGCCAAGTTACAACACTTTGAACTGATGCGTCCATTTCGGCAATTAATTCCGCAACAACCTTGTAAAAGTGATAATAAATGAACTGAATGCAATTGTAAACGTTATAGGCCTGATGAAGGTACTATTGTACCAAAAAAGCTAGCCAATAAGGTGAAAAAGTACTCAAATCCAAGCCGAACAAAAAATAAAAAACCAACAACATTAACAAAATCAAAAAAAAAATAAATAAACGAAAATAAAGGCAAAGATTGACATATGCTTAACATGTATGTACAGCAATTCAAAACAAACACAAACATTACTTGCATTCCAGGCGAGCTAGAGCTTTCTTTCCAGACAAACATAGGCATTTGAGGCATTGGATACATGGAAGGCTGCTAAGGATCAGAAATTTCGTGGTCCATCGCCAGAATGAAGTGGAAAACACCAAAGGCAGTGACCATTCTGCTCGCTACTACACAACACAATTTAACTGAAAATTTCTACTAACTAATGCGTGAGAGCTTTTGTAAGGAGCGTGAGCCCAGCAGTTTCGCATAAATTCAGAGGTGCCCATTTACGGACATGAGTCTATCACGCTGTTCTGTCCACAAATCATAGGTGGAATAGTTGTGAGGATGAGTTCGTAAAAGTGAAGGTTGGTGAGAAAAATTGTAGGTGGGTCGTTCGACGGCATGCGTCGACTGGGGGAGGGGGTATATCCATGTGCTGAAAACTTATAGAATCACGCCTATCCACGACAGAGGAAAAAAAGCACTACTGGAAAATATTAAGGGTTGGCAGCTGGTGGAAGCCTGAGTAAAAAGCCGCCGTGAGCATTCACGTGTTCGGAAAATGCAGGAGTCTTAAGGAAGCACGGTTAACTAGCGTAAAATAACAGCACTATTGAAAAATGTTCAGGGAGTCAAGCAGAAACATAAGCATGAATGAGAATGGACCCGAGAAAAAAATGAATCTTCTTTCAAAACTCCAACGCTTCGATTTTCAGGGGAATCCGGAATCCCACAGTAGAAGTCTAATGTATGGACGAGTAAGCACAATTTACTGACTCTTGAGAGAAGTATATTGTCTGCATAGATTGCGTGACAAGCTCAGAACTGGGTGCCAAATTTCTGAAAAAAAAATTCAGACGGGTAGAAGTAGGGACCGTGCCGCGCCCCGTCTCGGCCGCAATAGTGAACCTTTCTCAGACGCTAGGTTCTTCGACAATAGAGGAAGATTCCCTCTTCCTAATAATGCGCAAATTTCCCTGACTGCTTTTGAAACAATGCCGAAATTTTCTCCAAAGTTGGACTATTTTCGAATTTAGAGTGCGTTTTTGGGATTCACTGAAATCCTTTTCCAGATGCGAGGTTGCCAGCGTGCTCAGCTCACAATTCTGCGACGATATATGCCTGGAAGCAGGATGTATCTTTGCTGGGAAGCTGGAAATGCCGACTGGTGAGAATGCTATAACGGACATTCTCATTTGCCCTTATCTGCATCTCTTCCATTCCTGTACTTCCTCATCTAGCCTATGAGAAAGCCTGTTTGAATGCAATCACAGAAGGTTGCAGGCTGTTTTAAAGTGCAATTCTTCCTCTATTTTTAAGAAATCTCGCATCTGAGAAAGGTTCAATATTGCACCCGTAACGGAGCGCACGGACCCTATTTGTGCATATTTGAATTTTTTCAGAAATTTGGCACCCAGTTCTGAGGTTGTCATGCAATCTATGCAAGCTTTTTAAAACTTTTCTCAAAAGTCAGTAAATTGTGCTTACTCGTCCACATATTAGAATTCCGCGGTGAGATTCCGGATTTTCATGAAAATGGGCGTTGAAATTTTAAAAAAATTTCTCGAGGCGATTCTCATTCATACTCATGTTTCTGCTCGACTCCCCGAACATTTTCAGTAATGCTGTTATCTTATCATCATGCTAATAATGCTGTTAAAATATTTTTAAAAAATTTCCACACTCAAGTCTTTACGCAAACCTGCAATGGCAACATTTGCTACGTTCATCTGTATTTTCTCTACAGTAGCTATGACAAATCAAGTCTTCATCTCATAAAAGGGGGAGATGAGGAAAAGGGGGAGACGCAACCCCACCCGCACCAAAAGTGATGGTTCCTCCCAGGGTCGACTAAAAAGTGAAGGTTGGGGGAGATTCATTCTCAGGGTACTCTACATATGCCACAAATTCAACTCGAGTGAAGAATGTATATGAAAAAAAAAACGCATGTTTAAGCAAACGGGAATGTGAGCAGGTCATCCTGGAGTAGCCACTTTTGCAATGAGACCGCTTAGAATTTTTCAGTAGATGATAGAAGAGGTGAAATTACTCACAAGATACGTCAATCCTCAAAGATGCGTGGCTGGTTCCAATCGAATTTGACGCCTGACATGTGTACTCGGTTCGATGATCTTCCATTTTAAGGGTTTCGAGAAAAAACGTCTGAAAAAGTGAGAAATCACCTTCGAAAAATATGAACTGAAAAACCTTAGCAATGTGGACGACTCACGTCTGTCGTATGGGGGAGAAGTTGGTTCCCATTCTTATACCATGAAATTCGAATATTATCAAGAGGTTTAGCATCGACATTGCAAGCAAGAAGGGCTGATCCACCTTCGCGTATCTGTTGGTGCGAAGCCAGAGTGAGGTTCACCCTCGGAGCGTATTGCAGGATAAGCTTCAGAGAGTCAGACTCGCTCTAGAAAGCACGTTAATATCGTCATAACTAAGACCATCTACACGGGGCGGGGAGAAGGGATCAAGAAAGAAGGAAAATTTCAGGTGATCATGTCAAAGAATTTGAGTAAATCCATTGCGGACTAGTGCTTTATTATATAGGGGATCGGTCAGTCATGCGAGATCTGGAGATGTCAGCTGGAAGAATCAATTAGTGAAGACATATGTGGTATTACAAGAATACCCTTAATTTCCTACTGCATTATCGCTTTCCACATTCGTATTGACAGCGACCAGTGCTAGTAATGAAAAAAAAATTGCAAGAAGGGAGCACCCCTCTCTGTGACCTCATCCTCCTTAGGCAGGAAATTTTTGTAAAATAAGACCGCAGCATATGTCGAGCGCACGCATTCCTTCGCTGTTAAACATATCTCGAGAGCAATCCTCCCGTCTGTTGTTTCAGGGTCTTCTCCTCGCATACTTTGATGTTCACGAAGCCGTTCCGAGGAAAAAATGGGTGAAATATAAATCCGGAAAATTCTTCCAGTCAAATTCCCATAGGGAAGTTTTAGCGTTAAAAAAAGGAGTCTAACGTTAGGTATTTAGGTCATGTCGATTTTGACCGTTCAATGAACAGTCTGATTCAGTTGTTTATGAACCTCTTCTGATATCCATGTCGAACATGTGGTTTTACCAAGTCCAGTTCTTCATAAAAGCCGGATGGTCAGTTGGAGTGAGGATGCTCACGAAGGAACGAGCAAAAGTGCCTTTTTAACAGGCAAAATCACTTCTTCTTCTTCTTATCGTTTTTCCCGTTTCGCAGCGGGGTCCGCTTTGCTGATCCTTTGACGCCAGAGTGCTCTGTCGTGCGCTTGGTCGGGATGGATCCCAGCCGTCTTAAGGTCAACGTGTACGGTGTCAAGCCATCGTTGCTTTGGTCGTCCTTTAGGCCGCTTTCCTGGTAGCTCTACGTCGAAGCCAATCCTACAGACTTTGTCGCCATCAGCGCGAAGAACGTGACCAAACCATCGCAGACGCGCCTCACGGAGCTTGTCGGCTATCGCAGCTACTCCAAATCGCTGTCGCATGTCCTGGTTGCATATGCGATCTAGCTGCCTAATGCTACCCATCCACCGCAGCATCCTCATCTCAGTGACACTGATTCGGCGTTCCATTTCCTTAGCGGCGCGCCAGCACTCGGCACCATACAGCGAGACAGGACGTACCACGCTACGGTAGGTTTTCGACTTGAGCCGGTCTGGTATGTCCTTGTCGCACAGCACACCAGTCAGCGAGCGCCATTTCAACCACGCAGCGGCGACGCGTGCGGTGATCTCATGCCGCCTGATGAAACCACTGAGCAGAGGTATTTGAACGTAGCGGCTCGCGAAAGATTCGCGACATTAACTTTGACAGTGCCGGACTCGTGTTCGTCGGTGGTCAAATACTCGGTCTTCTTAACGTTGAGGCGGAGGCCGAACCGTACCAGCTGGTCACTCCACGCTTGCGTCTGTCGTTCAAGTTCACCCTTGTCTTCGGATGCAAGCATTACGTCATCCACGTACAGCAGCGTCCACGGCGCTAGTCTGTGAAGCTCCTTTGTGATGGCATCCATGACTACGATGAAAAGAAGCGGGGAAAGGGCTGAGCCTTGGTGTACGCCCACGGTTATGGGGAACTCCGTCGACGTACCCGCGGCCGCCTGCACTTTACTCCTGTGATCGGCGTAAAGAATCCGCACCCATTCGATCAGCTCTTCGGGAATGCCGTGAAGCCGCAGAGCGTACCAAATGACTTCGTCGGGGACGCGGTCAAAAGCCTTCTCCAGATCTAGGAAAGTTAGGTGCAATAGTCTTTTCTTTTCACGATGCTTTTCGATCAGGAGACGGAATGGCATCGGTAGTGCCGCATCCGGATACAAAGCCGCATGGGTCGGGAGATAGCTAGACGATTCCGGCGATAAATGATGCGTTCGAAGATCTTCATGGTATGCGACAACAGACGGATTGGTCGATAGTTCGCGCAGTCAGCGGGGCTACCCTTGCCCTTCCAGATTGGGATGGTAGTGCTTCGCTGCCAGTCCACGGGCACCTTCTTTTCCGCTATGACTAGATTACAGATTCTTCCGTCGAGACCTTCTCAAAATTCGTTGCATCACCTTCTTGTGATCCATCAGGAGGTGGCCTTGCTCGTCGTTGACGCCGTGAAACTTCTCGACGTCGCCTGCTTGGCGCTGACGCGATTTCGCGAGTCGGTAGATGAAGCGCTCACCGTCTCTATTCTAACTTCTTACAGACTTCATCGTACCGCCTTCGCTGCGGCTACAGCCTTCTTAGCGGCCCTTTTCGCTTCGCGGTAACTCCTCCAGTTGTCTGTCGTTTTATTGTCAAGGAAGAAGTGGTACAGCCGCTTCTTTTCGCGAACTTTCGCCCTCACTTCCTCCGTCCAAAGCCAAGTCTTCCTGTCAATCTTCCGTCGATTAGGTCTGGTCGTGCCGAGTTCGGAGCGAGCAATTGCGAGGACAGCATCAGTGACCTTCTGCCATTCTTCGTCGACGTTCGTGATGGGTGGCTACTGAATGTGAGAGATGACTGCTATTTCTTTCTCTCTTAATTTCCACCACTTGATTCGAGCAGGCCCACATCGTTCGACCGGTGTTGCGACGCGACCGTCTCATACGGTAAGACTTTTGCATCCGTGACGAGCTTCTGGTCTTGATACCTCACAAGCACGTAGTCGATCGGTGTCTTGTTGCTGTCGCTGTAGAAGGAGGTGGGATGGTCGCTTCCGAAATCTCGTGTTCGTTATAACAAGGTTATGAGACCCGGCGTAATCGAGAATGCGCTCGCCATCCTCGTTACGCACCCCGTATCCGAAGCCGCCGTGGCATCTGTAGCCGTCCTTCTTCACTCCTACTTGACCATTCAAGTCCCCTGCAATAATGACCGTATCTTCTGGTGGTACTGCAGCAGTCTTCTCATCAGTCAGCGCCCAGAAGTTGGTTTTGGCTCGATCTGAACATCCAGTCCGCGGGGCGTATGCCGAGAAAAAGTGGATGCGCCTTTCTAACGTGACGACAGCAATCTTCATAAGACGGTCGTCAAAATGCTCCACGCCTGCTATGAAATCACTGAATCGTTCGGAGACAATGATGCCGACACCATTTCTTGTACCTGGGCTACCATTGTAGACGATATTGAATCCGCACCCGATGTACTTGGATTTGCTGCCAGACCACCTCGTCTCCTGCACCGCGCACATTCGATTCGACGGGCTGCTGCCAGTTTAAATGAACGAACGTGCCGACGTTCAAAGTAGCAATACGCGTCTTGGCTACATTGTCATTTTTAACGACTCGCCTGCTTGCCCCCCCCCCCCCGATGCCGCCGTTCGCGAAGCATCGAGGACCCTCGCATATTATTGTGCACACTCACCGGGCCCCGCGAGTGGGCGTCGATTCCCGCGTACGCCTTACGCCGTAGGCTTCTACTTGAATCCATTTGACGTCATGATCCATTAGATGTGACGTGGGGTGTTCGTCAGCCGGCCTGTCACTACGACCTGTCACCGGCATTCGAATGACGAGGAGAAGGATTCCGCCCATGGACAAGGGACTTATTTGTTAGAGGCGGCCCCTACTCGCCTCTCATGCGCTTCCCAGTAGTTAGAATGCGAGCTTTTGGCCAAATCCGAACTGCAGGATACAGCCCACACAAAGCATTTGCACACCCACGCGCGTGAGTGCATTTTCACACTCATATGCCGGCCGTATGAATCGAATCCAGCACTGTCGAACTAAGGAGTCCATCCCCTAGATCTACGCGCGTCGCAGGGCAAGCGCATGGCCGCGTTTGGTCCGCGGTAAACCCCCTATCCGCCACCCGGGGTCGCGCCACGTAGCCTCGCAGCAAATCGGCTAAGATCCCTCGTAGTAGGGAGATCCGTGGAACATGCAAAATCACTGCTGCCGATTTTAACAGTCGTAACCAGGATCAAGCATGACGATAGGAAAGACCGATCTTCAATACGACTCCCCCTATTCCCTCGTCCAACCCCACCTTTTCACGATGCCCTTCCCCCCCCCCCCCTCTCCTCTGCTTCCGCATGTTTTCTCTGTACACTCAGCAGTTTCGAGGAAGAAGATACAAACGAAACACATTAAAATCCCAAAACTGGAACTAAAACAACCTTGAAGTCGATATGCATTCTTTCTAATCCGATCGGCCTAGACAGCCAGCAAGAACGATCACGTCATGATATGTCAAAACAGGATTGATTGGCAACTCATGCGAGAAGTCGGTTTCAGCGCAGGCATTTGCGCGCCCACGGGTTCGATCCCCGGCGCCTCTAAGAAATCTTTGCACGAGTCAGAACCGCTTCAGAATTTAGTGTGGAGTAGAGAGGATGGAAAGATTTGAAATTGAAGTGAGGGAAGCGAAATCGATCGATTACACATGCGAGAATTCGCCTGCATGGCTCGCCAGTTTTTGGAAAACTAGGGTGAATTAGACCTCGTACTGAAGTTCTCTGACTCGAAATCAACAGATGCTTTTCAATGTTTTCGTAGAGGACGAGCAACTCTATCTTTCCTCAGACTTTTAATTTTCTAGAGCTTCATATTTTTGGGAGCTCGATGGGAAATCGAGAGGAAATTTGGCGGATTTCCCATCTAAATTGCTGGAAAACGAGCGAACTCCGTGGAGCCAGATTCTTTACTGAAACGAGAGATTTTCTCATCCAAAACTCATAGAAGAATAATTTCCGTGCTATCTGCAAATTGCTTTTCAGTGATTTTCTAAACAGATTTACTCCATTTTCACTATCTGTTCAAATTGCGAGGTTTTCACTTCTTCAACTCCCATGAAGAGAGCTTGGCTTTTACCAAAACTTCACTACCTTCACGTGATAGAGCTCCGAGAATTCATTTTTCTTCGCATTATCGTGCTTCAATGTTTGCTTATGGTTGAGTGAGTTAGATGGGAAATTTCGCCTCCAAGACCCGAAAATTTGAAAAATTTCCCATCAAGCTCCAAAAAAAATGTGGAGCTCTAGAAAATTGAAACTCTGGCAAAAGATAGAGCTGATCGTCTTCTATATATATATATATATATATATATATATATATATATATATATATATATATATATATATATATATATATATATATTGAAAAGCATTCGCTGATTTCGAGTCATAGAAGATCAGCACGAGGTCTAAGTCACCCCACTTTTCCATGTTCTGACGGGCCCAGCAGGCAAATTCTCGCATGTGCAATCGATCGATCTCGCTACCCACAGACCTTTTTTTAAACATTTTCACCCTCTTTATCCCAAATTTGATTCTGAAGTGATTCCGATCCGTGCAAAAATCTATTGAAGACGCAGGTAATCGAACCTGAGGGTGCGCTGAAGCCGATTCCTCTCATACGCTGCCAAACTGTCCTGTTTTGACACGGTGGTTCATGCTGGCAAGTGCGGACCGTCATTTTTCATGATGTCATAGAAAAATCATGAATTTATATTCAATGGTCAAGCCACGTAACCCCCCCCCCCTCTTCCCAGCCCCCTCCTATACGAACCCCTCATGGAAAATTCCCATCAGACGCTTGACCCTGGCCGTAACTCTTTCTATGCGTAGGGCTGAGATTACCTAAGCAGCTTTGAGGGCCTTACAAGTCCAAGCTGAAGTAGAGAAGTCGACGCTCCATCTAATCCGTTTGAAATTTAAGTCTAATTTGCTATTTGGACACTACTTGATGAAAGCTGACCTAAAGAGAAAGAATAAAGCTTTCCAATTGTATGAAATATGGCTAAAATTTGTGAGAATACGAAGAAATGTGCAACATTATTCAACAGCAGGGACTTATATAAACACTTAAGAGTACATGAAAATGTAGCTAGAACTAGCTAGAAACAGTTGGAGCGAACATGCGTAGCATGCGATATCTATGCAATGTGAGACAGCGGGTACTCATCTTCATTAAGATTCATGCGAACATATTCAAAGAACGGAAAAGTTTTGCTGTTCGTATGAATTATTACTTCCCATAGATAAGATATGGGGGGTACAGCAAATATACGAAATTCAAAATCTGACAAATTACCTTTCCTGGAAATGTGTCGTGTTGACTGAGGCATAAAATGTACTTCAGGTCATCATCAGGCCGTGGTACGAAGCTGAAAAATAAGCTCCATTCACAATATTCACTAATGAATTCAATAACAAATTTTCACGGTTCAGTAGTACTTATGAAGCACTCCAAATACAGGGTGGACCAAAAAAAAACGGTAACAATGCTTGTTTCTCCTCCGAAGAAAATTGTCTTGCTTTGAAGTTAAACTTAGTTGAGGTGTCATTCCACAATGTTTTACCGGAACATGCTCCGAACCACAAGCCTATTTTATTCGGGACTTAGTCAAAAATGTATTTCCGAAACCCAAGTCCAGGGCTTATCCATGCTCTCTTCCGAATTTCGATTAGTTGGGCAAGCACTTCAAAAAAATGTTGGATGACCTGAACCTCAACCATTTGCGCTCCGCAGTCAGCGACTTTATTCACTATCTTGGGCGCTGTCTCGGACGTGACAGGGGATATCCCCAGGTGAAGGGTTCTCCTATGTTGAACATGACTTACTTAAAATAAATCCCGCAACTACGTTCCAAATCGCATGTACTTTCTTAGTTGAGCAATCCAGCTGAGGCGCTCGCACTGGGCGGCTGCTGTCTCCACCGCTCCGCACAACCTCCTTGTATTTCTTGGTTTTTATCTTCAATTCAGTCCCCCCCCCCCACTTTTGATTAGCTGGCTGCACTATTTAATCAGTCTTTCTGAAACTATATTGCTTCGAATTCCCATCGTATTTGCTCATATTCTTGATTTCTCGAATAAAAATCACTTTTTGGTTCCTGTTCGCACCAACAGTGCATTGATTCGCCTGTGATCTTCTCTCGCACTAACTATGCCTTACAAATCCACGCGTTCCAAAAGCAAAAATGCTAATTCCACTGATTCAACGTCCTCTCAGTCTGTTGCAGTTACTACTGCTGCTCTTGAGGAATCGGTTGATTTCAGCAAATGCACTGTTGGTGAGATTTTGTCCTCTCTCCTCGAGAGAAATTCTACTTTGTATTCCGATCCTATCATAGAGCAGATGGTGCTTGCTGTGAAGTCCAAACTTCCGCAAATGGTGGATGAGAAAATTGAGGCAGAAAAGAGGTCCCGAAGCATAGTGATATCGGGTATTTCTGAGAGCCCCAATGATCCTCCTCCATCTCGTCGACAGATCGACCTGGAGGACAAAGTTGCTGGTATCCTCGATGTCCTCGAGGTCGAATGTCGGCCAGCGGAAGTTTACCGTCTGGGTAAGCGCACTGTATCTAAGGATAGGCTCGTAAAAGTAGTTTTGCCAAGTAGATCCCCCTGGATCACAGCCCTTTCAAACGCCCACCATTTACGTCAGGCAGGTCTAGCTGGGATCTTTGTGAGGAAGAGCATGACCCACGCTGAGAGAGCTCGCGATTATGAACTTCGCCAGCTCGCTCGCGAGAAAAACAGAGGTAAGCCTACCCGCGAGTGGGTTATCTATAAAGGGGAACTTACTCACGTATCTGCACTTCCAATTAGGCGTACGCAGGGAAACCGCTGATCTCGCATGGTTTGCCATTTTCCCTCTACTGTTTTCTCTTTAATGCCAGAAGTATTGTAAACAAAATCCATTTACTACATAATTTTGTTTATGTTAACCGCCCAGATGTCGTGTGCATTACCGAAACCTGGCTAAACCCAGACATCCTCGACTCTGAATTGATATCCGATCTCCCCTACACTATTATAAGAAACGACCGAACTTCTCACAAGGGAGGAGGTGTATGTTGCCTAGTTAAAGACGACTTCAACATCCAACTACTAACTTCTTCGATTGAAATGGTGCCTGACGTTCTGTGTTTTGATCTGCTGAGCCCTACGCCACAATCCTGTGTGAGATTTGTGGTTGTTTATCGTCCTCCAAACACTCATAAAAACGAAGACAACAAGTTGATTGACTGTCTCTATGACTTGTGTACTCTAGAAAAACCATTGTTCTTGGTGACTTCAACGTCCAGATTCATCCTCCGCAAAACGCCCACAAATCCCTCAGTAATTGCTCGGAACGTTTTAGAACTTTTTTTTCGAGCTGTAACCTTATTCAAAACGTTTTGGAACCCACCAGGGAGGACGCAGTACTCGATTTAGTTCTATCTAGCTCTAATTTTGTCAATAATGTTACGATTCTGCCTCCCTTTGGAAGTTCCGATCATAACATTGCAAGCTTTGAAGTTGAATACCAATGCAACGGGAACTCGTCACTTCCCATGCCCGATTTCGTCCGCGTGAACTACGATAATCTCATTAATTCATTCCACAATATCAACTGGATGGAAATCTTCCAAAATTATTCTAGTGTGTCTGAGTTATACTATCGTTTCTGCCTTGTGGTCTACAGTAAGTTGGCAGAACACGTTCCTATTCGCGTAAACCAATCTTCTGTGCCGAAATACCCGAGTCACATTAGAAATCTGATGTACCAGAGAGATCGTCTTTTTTCTGCTCGGAACCCTTCTGCTAAAGCACTTTACAAAAAAGTCTGTTCTGATATTGACTACCACATCAGAAAATTCTTAGCCTATCGGGAACGGCGATTATTGGATCGAAGTCCTCGCAGCTATCTCACTTATTTAAGTAAAAAATTGAAAGTCAGATCAAAAATGCCTACTCTAACGGATAGAACCGGTATGTTTTCAACTGACTCGAGCAAGGCAATTGCACTAGGAAAATTTTTTGCCAGTGTTTTTTCTGAAAATTCGCGAAATGGCACCGACTTGCCTCCCACATGTTCCAACAGTATTCGGCGATCGGTGAATAGCTGCCCTAACTTCGTCATCCATCCAGCTGATGTGTACAATATCATGAGAAAGCTTAAACCGTCGACATCCATAACTTATGATGGCATTCCACAAGTAGTTTTTCGCAAATGCGCTTCCGTCCTTCACCGCCCGCTTTGCTTCATTTTCAATGCTTCAATTCTATTGGGTGAAGTGCCACCTATCTGGAAAGAAGCGTTAGTTACGGCCATTCCTAAGAATTCAAACGTTAACCTTCTATCTAACTTTCGTCCAATCTGCATAACCCCAGCATCTAGTAAGATAAGGGAATGTTTGTTGAAAGAAAAACTTCAAAACTGGCTAGTGACCAATCACATCCTTCCAATAGAACAACATGGATTTCTCCCTGGCTCATCCACTACTGCACTGATTTCTGACTGCGTTTTCGACTGGCTCACCGAAATGAACAAAGGCAAAGAAGTTGACATAATCTACTTCGATCTTTCTAAGGCGTTTGATAGAGTGTGTCACAGGAAACTTCTCTCCAAACTTGAGCATTTCGGAATACGTGGAAGCTTGCTTTCATGGATGGCTTCCTTTTTGCACGAACGTTACATGACAGTCAAAGTAGGCAGTAGTTATTCTGAACGTCACCGATGTTCCAGCGGTGTACCGCAAGGGGGAGTGCTCTCCCCTCTCCTTTTTCTAGCATACACCGCTGACCTTCCATCCTACTTGAATACTTCTGCAAGAGTTGAGGTTAGGATGTTTGCGGACGACATTAAGGTCTACTGTTCCTACTACCCTGATGAAAAAGAATGGGCATATGAGAACTTGACTGCCTCCATTAATAAGATGGTCGAATGGTCCGAGAAGTGGGATCTTCCTATAAATTTCTCTAAAACAGTCACTCTTCACCTTGGACCTACTCCCCAGGAAGTTTTTCAGTTCAATGACACAGCTCTAAGTAAGGTTGCTTGCGTTAAGGATCTTGGAGTATTTGTAGATAAAGAATTGAAATTTGATAAGCACATAGAAACTGTCGCTAAGAAGGCGCTTGCCTCCCTTTTTGTTCTTTTAAGGAATGTCCACAGCAATGACTACAGAGTTTTGCTAAGGTTATACAAAATGTTAGTACTTCCACATATGGAGTACTGTTCTCCCACATGGAGTCCCCACATCGGAAGGCAAATTATGAAGATTGAAAAAGTCCAGCAGATTTTCACTCGAGTAGTTTTCTATAGATGCTTCCCCAACTCGTCTTATCCCCAAGCTATGCCAAGCTATAGAGAGCGACTAGAAATCCTCAAACTTAGAAGCCTCAAGTATAGGAGAGTCGTGAATGACCTTGTATTTTGTTTTCGCATTATTCGCCTGGAAATCAAACTACGAGCGAGTAAGTATTGGAGCTTTAGGCCATGCTACGGTCGCAATGGTACGTTTGTGTTACAGTATCCTACTATAAAAGGGCGAAATTTCAATTCAGTTTTCAATTCATTCTTTTTTCGAACATGTAGATGGATAAACAAATTACCAACTTCTATTGTTTCGTCTAAAAACTCTAGCACTTTCCGCAAAAAACTTTTATCGATCAATGTCCTAGATGCTCTCAAAATAAAGGATGTTTAACTTCAGATGTGTTCTGCTACCCCGCATCTTCCATATGCTACCAGCAGCTCCTACTACGGTGGTTTTCCAACTGGATGTTGTTTAGCCTTCTTTGCACACTTGCTAGTTCAGATGTTTTGTTCTAACTCTTTCAAGTACTTCAGCTTCACAGATTGTTCCAGTTCCTAACATGTTTTTTTTCTACTGCTTTTATCGTTCTGAATGTAGCAGTAACCTGACTACAGTGTCAATGAGGATCTTCTTGGCCTATTTCTGTAGTTAGAATGACAGCAGCTTGCTTCTCACCGCATTCTTCTAAACATCCGAACTTCCATCTTGTCAACCACCTTTGTGCGCACCCATCCTACAAGTTTAGGGCCCTAACCGACCATACGGTGCGCTCCTATCATGGGAGTAAGTCCAGCTCAGGATTGTTAGGGGTAGGGAATACCTAACATCCGAAAATCCTGAGTTGGATTTTCTGTGCATGCTCTAACGCTCGCAGAAAGTGGTGTTTCCCTAGCACCATTTACACCCGCATAACAGTGGTAGGCTGCATGTATGCTATGGTTTCTGATCACGCACAATCACTAGGGAATTTCACAGTATATATTCTGATAGTATTTGGGTCTTTTTTTCACGGTTGCTCAAATCCTTAATAGTTTAATGCCTTTGAAGATCCTCCTTGTCACATAGTGTGTGGCGATGATTTCTTTTCTGTTATGGCGCACCCTTGACGTGTATTGAATAAATAAATAAATAAATAAATAAATAAATAAATAAATAAATAAATAAGTTCTGCACTTTCATTGACTATCTCAGCAGTTTGAGCCTTACGCCTTACAGATGCACTCAATAGGCGACTACAGCATTTTTGATATTAAGGTTCGATCCCCTAATAAGTACACAGACTTCCGAATGTCCAGGTGAGACGTAGGCTCTTTCGCGCAGGTAGTAAAGGTAATTTTCTCCCCATCACTTCTCTAGCTATTTGCGAAGACATCAGGGCGCAGCACTAGGTGGTCAGTGTCGGTTGGGGAGTACTAAGTCCAGTAGGATTCCGAAATGTGCTACTATGTACCTACACGCTGAAGTTCCTTCAGGAAAAGCAGATAGCACTTGAAAGTGACTTAAATAAGCGTTAGTGAGACGACGAATGATGTTCCAGCAAGAAATGCGTATCATTTAGCGAAGACAGCCTAAATCATCTCAAATTCAAGCTAAAATCCTCGAAAAACCGATCTCAGTACGGAACTGTTTGATGCCGCCAGAGCTCGTTGAAACTTGTTATAGGACCTGTCAGATACAAGAAATTGTAATTGGAGCGTGGTTTTTTCTCTCAAACCTGGAACTTTCCCAGGAAATTTCTCTCGTTTGGGGAAGTGTTCCGATACGCAGTCAACTCCAAGAAATGCGCCGAGGTGGTAACAACTCTCCCCCAAAATGGCATCTTTCGTTTTTAAGAAACCGTCTTCGTTTTTGAAAAAAACCGTCATTAATGGTCAAAAAATGATCAAAAACCACTTTTTGACCATTAATGACAGTTTTTCTCAAAAACGAAGAAGGTTTCTCAAAAACGAACGGTGCCAATTTGGGGGGATACTCGTTGGCATAGTGCGCATCTACAGTCAAAATTCCAACATGATACGTCTCCTATAGGTTGAGCAACACCCGATTATCACTGGAGCGCACCAGAGTGCAGGGTAGGGATGGAGTAGATGGTTGAACAACGGTGGTCTTCAGCCACGAGTTTGATGATCCTCCAGATGTGCCTCTCTGAAATATGCTTGTGCTTGTGTCTAACATCAGTAGACGGTTAGCGGTTGGCTACGCCCCGGACACTGGTGCTAAGCCCCCTGAATCTGTAGGACGTTACTAAGTCCTGGTGGTCAATGACCACCTGGTGCTGCGCCCTGGAAGAGATCCCAAATTCCTGTAGGAGTTAGTAGAGGCCTTCCACTATAGAACCTAGAAAAATCTCCAGGAAATTCGGAAAATGGTTAGGGTTTCTCTAGGTTCATTGTTATTTTTTGGCAGGGCCCAAAATTTTTGCCAACAAAGACGGAAATCGCGCTACCATAGCTAGTTTCGCTTCTTGAACGGCGATTTCGCCACTGTTTTTCGTGACAGACTTACTAACTTGCTCTGGATTTATAGAATGATGAAATTGCTTCCCAAAGTGAGTATTTCTCTCTACTACAAAGGTGAGGATAGATGAGCGCTTATCGAGGACCTACATCTATCTTGGAAGATTCCGTGGTGTTTCGAAGATTCTATGGAACAAGATGCTCTCAACATCCACGGGAATCTGGACCTTGTTCCAAAACATTAGGGATGGTCCGAGATTAATTTGACGTCCTCAATGTGCGCGCCGGGCCAATGGTGCATCTACCATTTTCCAAGTCTGGATAGCCATCAGTGGAGGAACTTTCAGGATTAAAAATATTATTTATGTTGGGAAATAAACCGCTGACTTAGAAAAACCACCGATTTTTTTTTCAATTTCTTCTTCCTCATGTTTTGAAGGTCGATTATGCTTGTCCAAAGACTTTTGCCGCACCCTGTATATGTGACCCAACCTTACCGGTTTCCACTTTGAAGTTCATCAGCACCACACTCGCCATGTTGTATTGCATACAGGGTGGGCCAAATTACGGTTACAACGCACATTTTGCCATATATAGCTCTGTTTTTGAGACCTTTCGCTACCATTAGACTCATGTCTTTTCGAGAAGCAATCCAGCAATCCTAGTCATTTTACGAGAACTTCTTAAAGCGATTCTTTGGGCAAGGGTAGAACTGAAGTTATAAGCATCCTTCATAGTATAAAGCGAGAGGATAATCCCTGAGAAAAAGGAGAATTAAAAATCACGCCTCGCCTCATTGTACAAAAAGTGCTGCAAAAATTGAAAAACACGTGAACAACTTCGGAAAGTCTTTGCTTGACTGCGTTGAAATGATCAAAACAAACCCACAAAACAAATCGCCATAGGAACTTTTCTTGTTCGTGTTCTGAATTTAGCTTAATTATGCAAAAAAATGTCATCGCGTTATAATATGAAGTCGTTTATAGGTTTTTTTTCAGAAAAACTGCTTACTTTCGTATTTCTATTATAAAAAGGAACGAAGCAATACATGTACTAGGTTCATGCGAAAGTTCTCTCGAATTTTTTTTTCCAAAAATCCATGAATCTTCTCAGATTCATTGCAAAGTCTAGGCATGTCAATGGATTTGTAGAACGCATCCTGCTCCATTTTGCAGTAGATTTGAAAGGTGTGCATGCAGTTGGAAGGCAGGCATACCCAAAAATTCACAGACACCGCATTTCCACTTTTCCTTTGTTTGTTGGATATTCATATGAGACCGCAAGCAATTCGATTTGAAACAATTTGTTCATGTTTAATTTAGAGCTAGTTACCGACTCCACTGCAGAGCTCTGGCTTAACGGCTTCCGCTTTGGAGAAACACAGACGAGTACTTTTCAAAGCATTTTCGTTTTTTTTCCGGAATTCTTACCAGGCGATCTAATCCATGTCGCTTCCCCGAAGCGATGCACTACGCATTATCTATAGAGCCTATTTGGATCAAAAAATAGCAGATGCCGCGCTAGAAAAACGCTCGGCACGGCCCGCTTTCTGCGCGGCAAAAACAGGCCAAAACCCGTTTCCAGACTCTGTCGTAATTCTCGGTGATCCTGCTGGCAAACGTTCCACCACCCCTCTTACTTTCTAGAAATTTTGGGGTGTGGTTGACACCTTCCCCTGCTCCAGGAGCTCCTAATTCCATGGAAAAAATGGCCGGACATGACGACATCAAAATGGCAGTGTCTACATTTTTTCTCGCAGTTTCCCGTGTTATGTACACGGGCCGCCAGGGGCGAGTTAATGAAGTAAACAGTGGTCTAAACTGATCATTGACATTATACCGCTTGTCAAGGTTAAAGTTAGTTAAAGTTGTGGAGAAAATAAGGTCGACGAAAAAAACGAAAGAACTTTTGCTTCTTGAAACTTCGTGGAAAGGAGGGAACGTACGACATGTAGCAGCGTTGCTTCCTGCTGATATATGAGAAGACAAGCCTATGGAGTGCATTCTCTGTGATCCCCGTAAACTGTTTAGAACATGAGGGTGTGGCAGGTGTCGAACAAGAAACAGGAAACCTCATCATTACCTCGATTCAGAAGAATTTTCCATGCACTAGTGAAACTGGTAACAGACACTAAAGGTAAAGTGGACGCATTCGTACATATTTAAACGGTGCTTGTCATGGCGTTGGAAAAACAAATCAGAAAAAGGCGTAAAAAGATTGAAGATTTTCGAACTAAATGGTCGTCTGATGATATGATGATAAATCATCCTGATTATAGATGAAACGATGGGAGAACGAGGTCATTAAATCCTATGTGAACTGCAACGCTTAGTCAAGTAACCGACCTTATATTGCTGGATACTATGTAGCCGTAGCCATCCTTCTGAATCTCCTCCTCGACATCTGCTTGAAGTGACTCTTGGGTGACTCCGGATGTTCCTGAATAGCCGAGATAAGCCCAAGCATCCTTCATTTCTCGAATAAAATGCAATGTAGCTTACTGAAGAGGTGAGAAAACTTCACGCGCGTCTCTCCAAGCCATGTAGAAATATTTCGGCCCTCGGCATCATTACTTAAAGCCCATCCGAGGCGCGGTGGAGGTTTCCCTGGACGGAAGGAACCACTTTTTTGGAAAATATGAGCGGACTCAGAGTTTCTAGTGGATCGAACGCACCCTTTCTGGATAAGCATGACTGCGTAACGACCTCTCCAGCAACAGCATTCATGAAGTGACTTGTCTTTCGGATTTTAGGGGGCATCGGTCGGACTTAAACATTTCACATATCTCAAGCTTTCATTATCGTTCCAGTAGTGTGCTCGCTTTTAGTATATAATCGATTTACGCCGACATTCAGCACATCCCTGGGGAATTCACGCCATTTTTTCGAGCGGCTAACAGCAGAGGTTGGCATTGATGCATGACTGTTTTATCGAAGATGTGCATCGCTTAAAGCTAAAACAATTTACTAGCGCTTAATCGGATTCTCCTTGACTCATGCACCGTGTCAACAACTCGGACGGCGCTAGTTTCATAGTAAGAACGACTCGTTACAGTCGGGGTGGTCTGGATGCGCTGACTGAAAACAGCGCAGCCAAAGCTAATTTTGGCTGAAGAGGAGGCTGGAACGTACTGAGGACTGTCAACTTGGCCGGATTTGAAATGACAGATGGTTCACTGGCTGCTTCATTTATCTGACAAGCATAGATATCGTCATCGCCTACAGTCGTGTTCGTAATCTGAACAACACTTTACTGAGAGGAAGGAATAAGAATGTAGGACTTGGAAGGCGAGATGAAAAGCTTTACCTGCAGGTTATACTCTCCCCTGCTTGCGCTACCTACCATAGAGTATCTAGGGAAAAATTTCAACTGGCGATCCACCCCTAGTCCAAATCCGTTCTTCATCCATTGGACAGCGCCTCTCTGAAAATTTCGTTGGTGTAAAATTTCACTTTGTTCCAGAACTACGTCTGCTTCCATTAAGGTTGAGGCCCATCCCATACAAACGTTATAATGTTGTTGTAGTGGAATAGAAGTGATTACCTGGTTGCTTACTTTGCACCTGAGCACTACAGTTTGTCCTAAGAATACAAAAGACTCCTGTGGCCCCTCAACGATCGTTTGTTCTCCTTCCACGAAAACCACTAGACATAGCACTAGAAGGAAGGAGAACATCTGAAAATGTCGCAATCTTGTAACCACAACCACGAAGGAGAAAAAACCATGTAGTGAACGTTTCTACTTAATTTCGAATAGAAAGAAACTTATGTGTCGAAAACTAAGCGGTAATGAAGAGCCGAAAGCTATAGGATTCCAAAGTATTCGCAGAGAAGATATGTATGTACGTAATGGCTCATCGAATTTTCCTACGTAGCACGACCGACTTGAAGGGTGGGGCTTAGAGGGTCAAGCCGAGAAGATTACTCTTTTCGGCATTAGCCATTTTCGACACAACTGGCCGGAATTATATCTCCGTTTCATTGATTGTGTAAATGGACGAACGAGTGGACGACATGTACACTACGGAGCATAACGTTCGCGACGTTTTCGTATGTTAATCAGTCGTCATGTGGTGACAAATAACCTAGCAATGTCTCCGGCTCAGCAAGGAATTCCCCTGACTACATGTGTCGGGGGAATTCCCTGCAAAAGCGAAGGAGGCTGATTCGAATGTGACGTCAGTCGTTGGGGTCTGCTTCCACCCAAACTTTTACAAACGAGAAAAGGACAGCAATGATGAATAGCAATAAGACAAAGAGCCAAATTCTTTATGTAAAAATTTTCAGTCCAAAGAAACCATGAAAAACAAAGCAAAACAACAGCAGAAGTCCCAGTTAAGCGATATGTTTTGCATATTCATGAAAGGCATGGTCGTGGTCATTTTAAGACAAAGAGTACACTGCTAGTTTTCAAACGGAGAAGGTGCTAAAACAGATAAAAGGAGGAAGGGGAGCGCAGTTAGCGAGTTTTGAGGAGAGAGTGTCAAGAAAACGCACAAGATTATGCTAGAGAAATCTTCAATAAGATGATTTCAAACAGTAATTCCGATTGGAAAAAGCATGAAACTATTGGACTATAAGTCAAAATGAGGAAATGTGCCTAAGAATTCGACCTATGAAAACCCTTGTCGGCCTATGATAGCACACGTGGTTGACAGATTATCTCATGTCTGAGTGTCATTATGGTGCGGTCATGACAAATCACTTCCTCCGTTCGGCCACAAACTGTGAGGAGAACTAGGAGAATCCTACCCGGTGGATCGAAGGAGATACTTTCGTTTGGACCCGTTTCCACAAAATTTGCACCGCCACCATTAAACGAGCGAAAAAAAGGTGCATGGATGATTTCAGCGATGTAGCGAACTAGCACTAGCACAGCTATTTTCGCTTGTTTAAGGTCAATTTCACTGCAGGTTTCTGCTATGAATTTGTTGAACCGATCTTTCGTGATAAATACATGCAAATTTGGGACTTAGAGAGTGATTAAATTGCCTCCTAAAATGGGTATTCGTTTCTGCTGCAAAGACGGTGATTACCAATCACTTATCGACGTCCTGTATTTATACCGGAAGATTTCGCAGTGTTTTTTAGATTCTATGGGCACAGGCCTTCTCGACACCGTCCAGGAATTTGGATTCCATCTTTCGACTTCGGAGAACGCCCGAGATGAATTTCACTTGATCGATAGGTGCGCATGAGCCAAAATCTTACCCCTCTTTTTCCAAGCCTGTATTGCTACCAGTGAAGGGAGTTTTGGAATCAAAAATATTATTTATGTTAACAACTGTTAATGCGTAGTAACTACCATTTTTTTTTCAATTTCTTCCTTCTCAAATTTTGAAGATAGACTAGCGCCCCTTCGGGACGTTAGAAAGTGGGGTGCAGCAGCCACTTGGAACATGTGCAAAGATTTCGCACATGCAAAATCTCTAGAAAATTGATAAGGAAGCAGAACCAATCTTCAAATGAGCCCAAACATGAAGTCCTTCTTGTGAGTTGAGTATGAGTATGAGAAGTCGGTTCTCCATCGTATAGCGTATTCGTGCGTATTCCTCACTACCGGGCCAACGCAGACGCGTTCTCCATCGGCAGAACTGTATCCTGCCATTTCTATCCGAGTGTTTTCCAAATTACTGGGCCGCAGCGGCCTCCATCGCTGCGCCACGGCGGGCCCTTCCTCAATCTGAGCGTCCGCATTCTGGCGCCTTCTTCACAGTTAGGGCGAGCCGGTTCCGTTCTCCAGGGGCGGGCTCGCATCCCGGCATTCTCAACACTCAACCCAAAGTGAACCCGTATCCTGACGTTCTCCACACCATTGGGCTAGGACGGGTCCTTCCTTCATCGGTGGTCCAGCGTTCTCGCGATTTTCTCACTGCAGAGCCGTGGCGACCCTTTCTCCATCTGCGGAGCCGTATACTGGTGTTCTTCACATTATTGAGCAACGGCGGATCCTTCCTCGTGGACCCGTATCCTGACGTCCACTGGGCCACTGCGGGCCCATTCTCCATCGGTGGACCCGTATTCCGGGGTTCCCCACACCCCCCCCGGCCACGGCCGGCCCTTTCTCCATTGGTAGACCCGTATCCTCGCGTCCCCCGCACCATTGGGCCACGGCGGGCCCTTTCTCCATCGGTGGACCCGTATCCTGGGGTTCTCTACACCACCTGGCCACGGCCGGCCCTTTCTCCATCGGTGGACCCGTATCCTGGCGTTCCCCACACCACATTGTTGATTGGTTACACAATGTCATGCCTTGATATGTTGAGGCTTTTGCTGTGTGTTAGTGCAGAAGCTTTCTCGAAAAAACGGATGTCGTGACTGCACAATCGCTGCGAGAAATCAGCATGGGATGCGGCACTGACATCCACCAGACGGTGCGACCGCGTGGGTCCACTCTCCCCTGAGCTCCGCTGACACTGCAAACCCCTAAAACCCGTCTATTTCTTTTTTGGAAGTGCCGGCAGCGTCGCAACAGTGGAAGGGTGGTTTTCTTGCTGCGTACATTGTGCAGCCTGAAAGATTGTAAACACCCCTCACTCCTATGCTGCGAGACTGCCAGCGAAGGTGATGAAATAACCATCCAGTGCATGCGGGAGAGCCAGCAGTGTTGCGAGTCCCGAAACGAACGTGCCTGAGTCCCTAAAAATCGGCCATTTCGCCTCACAGTCTGCGCCTCAATATTGCGGAGTCTATGAGTGCCGCCGCGTATCTCTGGCCGCTCTAGCCCCCTTACGGCGCTTTGTTTAATAGATTGCGCTTGTGCAAAGACTTTTGACGCGTCCTTTAATAGCTATTTTGCATGATGAGGACATTTTTAGTGCTTTTCTAAGGATTTTTCCCCTTAGACCGATGCAGTTTTGGACTTCTCAGGTGTTTTCCTCTAAATCGATATTCTATCGCACAGTGTTTGTGACACATCTTAGGTGGTACCTTCGAAAAATCCTGTACAAAAATTTTCAGAGAGATCACAGAGAAGGATCAAATGCAAAATGAGCATGTTATTCAAATACAACCGCGTTAACCAGCCCTGCAACTTCTTGGAGAAATTCCTTTACCCGAGTTCAGAGTCGATTGTGGGTCCACTAAATTGTAGCAGTACATACCTCTAGGCATACAGCTTTGTAGGAAAACTTATACAGCCCAAGGCCCGGATGCACTATTGAGATCACCCAGGGTAAACGTGTTGGCGCCCGTGTCAAATGTGAGCAGATTTTCATGGTGCCGCCCCAGATTTTGCTGAGACATAACATGGAATAGCTGAGGTTATGGAAAATCCAAAAAAATTTGAACATCCAGTTCATCAGAAGCCGTTCCCCCATATTACGTACAGGACGTTTCTCAAAAATAGAAATCGATGGATTGCTTGACTGCAGAAACGCGGTGGAACCTCAACGATATATGCGGAGAAAGCGCGCTACAAATGAGACGATCGAAAAGGTCCCGACGCGATTCTGCGGCCTCGACGCTATGAAAGCCACACGTAATTCGTTCATCTGTTCGACAAGTGTGAGTGTACTGAATGCAAACGTAAGAGAAATCCAAGTGGATGTAAGTAAATGTAACTGCAAATCTGACGGTAGTAGTGAATAAAATCCATTTTAGTGGCTTGCATCCTAGGTAACGTTTTTTTTTCTAAGAGAGGGAGAAGAGATGTGAGAATCTTGATAGGTTTATTTTGCCACTCCAGGTTGGTATGGTGGAATACGAATATTGGTAAGTAATAATGTAATAATAAATAGTGATAAAGATTCGTATAATTAATAAATAATTATACGAGGTCAGTTTCAAGGAGGCAATAGATAGGACTCACTCTAAAATCTCACATTACGAACATTTCTTTTCAAAAGCAGGGAGAAGGTAGATCAATAAATAAGGTTCACAACTCTAAAGGATGTGACGAAGCCCCTGCGAAGGCTAGCACGAATATCTGGTTTATTTGGTGGTGAAATATAGCAGATTTCAAGCATGTAGAAACAAACGATGTCAGCTACAAAAGAATAATATAACGCAGCCGATGAAGGAGAAATGCGTGTTTAACGAATAGTTACATTAAGTTAGCCGGACTAACAGGTCAATTCGATGCAATCCTCACGCCTGAGGGTGGAGCCTAGGACGCGGCTTACTGAGTTTGGCGGACCACTGACGACGAAACACATTGGAAAACAAAGGAGGAATATCGCAACTGGCTCCGAAGTTGAACTATATGTTCCAAAAATAAAAATGATACTTCAATATGGTTTTGCTCAATGAGGATACTATTGAAGCACAAACAATTGAAAGAGAGATGCTGAGGGATTCTGAAGTGTACGGGAAACACATATGATTACGTAAAAAAAGCACTTCTTTACCTGGTTCATTTCATCTGAGAAGGTAGCTGGAGAGACACAGGGGGAAACAAAACACGAGAAAGTGCGCAGCGTTTGAAGAGAGGCGGGAAATACAGACAGTATGTGGGCAAGAATACTTAACTAGCTGCGATTTCAAAAAAAAAAAAAGACTATACAGCCTCACATTCCATATGAGCAGCACAGACAAACGACCTTAGATGAACTCGAACCCAAACCCGGTTACGGTAATTACCTCCTAATGGTTGGTGTAGTGGCCCCATGTGAGCGCTAATTGCTAGCTGATATGCGCAATTCATTTAAGAAGATTAGGGCTCTCCTCATTAGATTGTCGTCAGTGATTAGGAGCAAATCATAACATCATCTGACTTGACCGCTCCAAATCTTGTCTAAAAACAGAGCGCCGGTTTGAATTCTGGATAATGTCTAGCCTTTTTTTTAGCAAGGGGGAGGAGATTAAAACAGAATTCGGCGAAGCACAACACTGAGAAACTGTTATAGACGGCGTCAGAGAACCTAACAAAAGATACTGAGCAGCGGAAACTTTACAAATCCGTCTTTTTCTTTCTCTTTGAACCACCAATTGCTTTCGCCTACGTTGTTACAAACGATCAACGAAGATGCCCTCAGCAAAACTACCAACGAGGACGACAAACGTGCAAGGCAACACCTCATAGAATACGATTTATCACAGGGTTGATTTCTGAAAGGATATATGTAGAACACTTCTAGCTACAGTCTGTTGCACAGGGCACGATAGTTGGAGAAGAGAGAAAGAGAGAGAGAGAGAGAGAGAGAGATAGAGGGAGAGAGAGAGAGAGAGAGAGAGAGAGAGAGAGAGAGCGAAAATGCGCAGCAAAAGGAGAGGATGGCGAGAAATGTAGGCAATGGGCACGAATACTCAACCATCATCGCGTTTGAAACAGACTATAAGACAGCGTGGCAAAAAAAAATGATGGAAACAGATACAAGCGCATGCCTAAAACCCGTTTCAACCCTATTAGAAATAACGACTTAGCAAGCTGTATCGGGCCTTCCACTTTCATTTCCATTCAAATTTGTTCCCATGTTTTTATGCCGTCGAAACACGGCCCTAGTCAATTTCTTCCACCTTTCAGCAATTCGGAGACGTACCGCGCCAAAACACTACTACCGAAGTTCCGAGGCAAGAGGCGTCCGGGAATTTTTCTCATTATATGTGAGTACTGAAAATTCAGGACAAGATCTAACAAATAAATCAGTGTAGCCACGAGGAAAAACTGGCAACACAGAATAAACCCTAGAAGTAGAATCTGGCACGGTGCTACCATGATTTTGGGCCTCCTTGTAAAATAAGGGAATATGGAGCAATTTTGGAAAACGAGAACGAGATCGTCTGTAAAAGTAGGACAACATGACATATTATACCTTGTAAATTACGTACTTCATCAAAAGGCGAGAAAAGAGAAGAAGGACAACCCATGTACTTAGTCTCTTTTCAATCATGGAGACAGTCTTCAGTTGGATTGTACACTCCGAAAGACGATCACTCGTAATAAATTGGTTTTAGCAGGCACTCGAGAGTCTGACGCTCGTGTGATATTTTAGTTTCATAACCCCACAGGTTCTGTTAGGAATCCAGTAATGAAGAAGCGAAACATTTTGACCTTGGATGTGCAGAAAAAGTCGAAATATACAAATCGTGGATTGAGGGTGTGTTCAACACCATCGTACCGGGACCCAGACGAAGAATGCGGTGATGCCATCATACTCCAAGTGAGTGTAGTGAACGTCCCGCCAGGCGCATGATCCGCCACTTGTTTTGAAAGAGATTGGAAGATGAGTTCCCGTCGAAGTAGCGTTTCAGAAGGCAAAAATCTCAAAGTGTTCCAAATAAATGGAAGGACCAAAGAGTGTCATTAGGCGATAAATGCTGAGGATAGTACGTAAATTGTAGGTAAAAATAAAAGATATCATGCAGAGGAACTGTTTGCGATGAATGAAAAAGAGAACCTGGATGAGTCAGAAGACCTTCCATAATCTTTCAAAGATTGTCTCATGAAGTGATTATTCCTGGATAAACTTCTTCTTCGGCTGATTATTCAAAGAGATTAAAAATGAGGGTCACCGACTTTACCAAAAGTGGACACCAAAATCAGTGAGGATAAGAAAAGATGACGCAGGTCAATGGAGTTTAAATATTGGAGTTTAAATATTGATTTTTCACTCATTTCAGTCGATTAAACTGGATATTCTGGAAGTTACACTTGAAACAAACAATATGAGATGATTACGGATACTACAGAACAACTCGGTCAGAGATGTGTTAAGGCGGCGTGCGCAAATTCGCACGATTACGAGGTATTGATGCGAAATCTGAGAGGTAATATGGATCCGAGCTCAGCAAGCGGCAGATGTCGTAAAATCCACTTATAAGGGAAAGCTCGCCATCAACACGGATTTGTGAGCTGATATTTGAAATACACGACGAAAGGCCTCCTTCCTTGTGCATTCCGCTTCCTGGTAAGGTAACCCGCAAAGCAGTTGTAAAACCACACGAAACGACCAGTAACGAGTAGTAACGTATTTTTAGCAAGGAGTACGCTGCAGTGGAAACTTTTTCCTATGCAAAGCGTTAAAAAAGAGCAGAGAGTGGCAAAAGCGATTTGGGCTGGCCAACAATCTAATAGAGGTAGCGGCCCTCGAGGCAACTCTGATGGATTCGCACCGCTAACATGCATCACGCTGAGCGTACACTCAATTTTTGCGAAATGTGCCAGCTAACACATGAATTACTCGACGTCCTATGAGCTTCTCGGACCCGCTAAGCCGCTCCGAAATAAGCTGGACTAGCCGGAGCATTGGTCTATCGTAGAACTAGCCATTTTGCAGCATTTACTACACTCATAAACAAATTCCGCCGAAACTTACAACACTGAATTTGTGTCTTTGAGCAAATGAAAACTTGAGTCTTTTGAGACAATGGTTGAGTCTTTTGAGACAATGATTTAATTTACTGGATTTTGCACGGTGGGTTAACCACTTTGACAACAATAGAATTATGCAATTTCACTAGATATGTATGTACAACCATGCATTCTTAATATTAGGGTGTAACATAAGATTCCGCTGTTTTGAAATTTTCGACAAAAACTGTTTCATAAAAAGTCAAATAGGCAGAGGTATCAATCGAGGTATGCACCACAACAGTCGCTGGTCTTTTGTCGTTTTTACAGCTGGAGCTCCACTCCGCTGCTAAAGAGATCCGTGGGCTATGACGCAAAAATCTCGGTCGGGCAGTGCTCCGAGTCACTAACTTCGGCAAATCGGTTATCGCCCAATATACATTCTTGTGATCTGATAACCGACGTTTGGTTAGAGCTTGATTTGTGCTCCATAATGCGCAACTAGAAATTCTTCTGCGAGCTCTTCGCCTTTCCGGAGAGTTCGACTAACAAAATTAAAGCGCCCTCCGCGGTATGGCAAAATGGTGCTATTTCCGCAGAGCTCTTGGAACTTGTCTCGAAATTCCACCGATTAGTGTCCGCAAATGGTTGATGCTCCCAGTCACAGTGGAAGAATCCCACTTCAGTTCGCTTCAACTCCACAGAGAAAAACGACATAATCAAAATTTTGGGTTACCAAATTTGGTGCCTATGCCTGAGACTGCTCGACAATGGACTGGGGGGAGGGTGAGAAAGTACCAGGGGAATACGAGTGGCCTCGAGATTACTCCACCTGAGTTTGGTCAGTCTCATGCAACGTTATGGTAAAATTACATCCGTGCAAGTGCAGGCACCGAATTTGCATTCAATTTTGAATTTCTTGAAGGGTTCATTCCGAAATTAATTACATCTTCAATAAGAGAGGCAGAGATAGGTCTCACATCCTAGAATATATGCGAGATCATGCGGTTTAAAATAGTATCTAGACAAGCTCGAAATCTAATAGGTATCCACTTATTAGAAGCCCTTGAAAATGCCTCAGTGGGAAAGTTATTTTACAACCTAATAAATGCACAAAGTGTGTACACATTCTTGATTTACTCATCTGTTCTAGTTATCTATTTTTTCACCGTCTCACTCAACAACTAGGAACATGCACACAATAGCGGCACTCATGTAGTAGTCAAAATTGCTACACAATTATAGTAGTTGCAAGTGCGAACAAAATAGACATGTGTTTAAAGAGCAAAGGGCGACAGCAGTTTCTCCTAACGACATAGTAGTCAAAGCCTTAAGATAAAGCTATAACTATGTTTTCTGGATTCATCAGGAAATGACCTCGCTATAACCTCCAACATAATAACCAAAATACCGCCTTAGACACAACTGATACCCTGAGATCGTTGTCGGTGAACAGGTGTCATCTCAGTGCACATTCCTTCACAAGAGTACAGAATCGAGTGGGAACGAAGATATATGCGCTCCGAAAAGGAATCCTAGGACGGATCAGAGCGCCGCCCAATGCGCATCCGCCAAAATTCGTTAGACTGTGGAGTGGAAGATTTGAGTAATTAACAGCGTGCATCTCGACTCGATTACTGTGAGGCCCGCAGATCATAATTGGGGAGAACGGCGTTAAGGCTCAGCACTTCCCGATGAGTGGCCTGCGGATACGCACCAGGATCGGCGCCTGCGGGGCTGCGAAGTCGCGTAGAAGTGAATATCTATGGGAAAGCCATGACAACACAACAAAGAATGGACTTTTAGGAGTTATCGAAGAGGCAAAAATGGGCCACGAATAGACATTTAATGTTCAGAACAAGTTGCATTTACTTCTGGCAAATTTTCCATTTGCACAGGGAATTATTTCCACGTGCTTTTCACGTATTATTGGTGGCGCCTGCAAACCCTTACGGAAAATCCGATTCTGTGTGGATTACGGATTTCCACTTACACGGGAGGCGGACATCTTGAACAACAGTGCCCTATATTCTCCAGAATATGGGGCACGGCTGGGTCACTGCCCCAGATTCATGCGTCGTTGCCCTACTTTCGTTGGCTGCTCCGCTAATTACAGTGGGGCAGCAAAGAGGTCATCACTACAGCAAGCGGCAGCGTAGCCATTCGGTCCATAGGCTCCTCCCACCAGCGAGATGCAAGAGGCGCAGGCCACGATGCGCCGGCGAGACACACGATGCGCTGACAAGCGCTCGCTGGCTTCCAAATTTTCGCGCTGGCCCGCCGCAACGCGATGCCGCGAATAGAAGCGCGGCAAACCGCAGCTACCGCAACAAGAATGCATAAGATTACGAAACATTTGAGTTTCAATAAAACTCGAAATTCATTTCCGAACAAAAAGGATGATTTTAGAAAACAAAGTATTCATCCGGGGGTTATTCGACATGCTGATTACGAATTTGATATTTATTTTGTATCCTAACGTCATTTTCTTGGTATTGCAGCAAGTATAGTATACTATGCATATAATATACTGAACTTTTCTGAACACCAGTACAATCCATTTTCTGTTGTGTTGCCTTTTTTTCAGCTATTGAGGTACAGGCGGGTGAATATCGAACAGGATTTATACAGGGGGGGCCATAAGTTATTGTACAACGTTTGCTCATTTATTTCTCCACCAGCAACACATGGATTATCCTGCTCTTTTCGCTGCCGAATAGAGCAGGGATCAAAGTATCTTACAGTTAAAACCCGGTTTCCCGGGAGAGTTTTGCTTTGGAGCAGTTGGACTTAGAACAGGTTTTTGAAAAAAGCGGGTTGATGTGGAAATTTTTTACGAAAAATCCACCAAATCTCTAAAGTGGGGTGTACTGCTTAGATGCATCTTAAAGAGCAAAGAATGCTCTTTCTAAAAATATCAAACTGTTTTTGTGGCTGTTTTGCTCGGAAATTGCGGGCAGAGTTAGTGCATTTTGCGGCACCGAAAGTCTGCAATGAATGTTTCCGATAAACTTTTTTCGTTATCTTGGAAGTATCCAGGAGGTTTTTGTGATCAAAAGATAGAGCAAATCCAGCTCTATTAAACAGTGCCTAGTGCGGCAAAAAATATTTTACTACTGCGGAGAAATGGGCCAGCAAACGTTGTACAATAACTTATGGCCCCCCCTGTATTTATAAAGCATTCAATGGAGCAACTTTTGAAAGGCAAACCCACTATTTTGTTGCGTATAGCTAGTGTTTATCAGTTTTTCGTTTAATCGGGCAAGGTTTTCAGTTTTAAAATGTTCTTTTCCTATATACATGGTTCCAAAATAGTAAAAAGGAGAAATACAGAAGAGTGTAGGTGAAACATGTGAGTAATTTGGAAGATCTTTGTCACTACTGGCTATCCAAACCTCATTGAATTTGTTTTAGAAATTGGAGTCCTTGGCGTTGTTAATAAATAATATTTAAGCATGTGAAGCACCATTGCCTCAACGCAATGTAGGTTCACTTCTTAATATTTTTTCTAGAATGTTTCACATGCATGTACATTTGCGTTGTTTTCTGCATAATCGATCGCCAGATGAGGTGTTAGAAATGCCTTGCGGATACGCACTGTGCCTGCAGGCGTGCCTCGTGGATACAGTGCCGCCAGATTGTCACTCCGCAGGAGTATTGTTAACATTGATTTTCTGGAACTAAGGATGTAATACTCGAATAAAAAGCAATTTCAGAGCAACAAACGTGAAATAAATTGGTATTCACTAATTCATATTCATAAAGAATGTAAATTACTACGTGAAAGTTGTCACAAACGAAAAACTTTTAAGAATTTATGGCGCGCTTTTCCTTCCTTTTCGTTTGCTCACAAGCAGCAATAGGTGACTTCTCTGCCAGTAGCTGAAATGATTGAAAATCTCCCATAAGCTCAAAAATACCACAGGAGGTGATATGTTTAACTGTATCAGAATCTTTTGAGTTTTTTTATTAATACAAAAAGGAAGAGCGACGGGCACCTCACCTTTTCTTTAGAAACACTTTTCAATAGGAAAATATTTTTTCGTTGTAGCAGTAGTGGTTTCGTTTTCCAAATCTTGAACGCTTTCGAAAGGGTTTGTGATGAGAACGAAGAATAAGCCCTGTTCGCAAATTTTGAGAAGATTCAGAAAAGTTCAGTATCTCTCCTATACTTGCTGCAATACCAAGAAAATGACGTTAGCATACAAAATAAATATCAAATTCGTAATCAGCATGTCGAATAACCCCCGGATGAATACTTTGTTTTCTAAAATCATCCTTTTTGTTCGAAATTGAATTACCAGTTTTATTGAAACTCAAGTGTTTCGTAATGTTAGATTCATCATCTTATGCATTCTTGTTGCGGTAGCTGCGGCATTCAATTGTTGCGGTAGCTGCGGTTTGCCGCGCTTCTATTCGCGGCATCGCGTTGCGGCGGGCCAGTGCGAGCATGTGGAAGCAGGCGCATGTCTGCGCATCGTGTGTCTCGCCGGCGCATCGTGGCCTGCGCCTCTTGCATCTCGCTGGTGGGAGGAGCCTACATACCGAATGGCCCGCCTTCCCAGCAAGCGGCTGCCTAATTCTGAGAATCGTGTCGAGATCTGACTAGCAACAAAGATTGTGCTGTATAGTACCACCTGGTCAGCGACATCTAAAAGTGATCATTTTAACGCTGTCAAATGTGAACTGGTGTATGTTTACTCGTCATCGACTATAACCCAGATTATTTGGAGGTTGTTAGCTATGATTGTTCTATTTGGAAGTGGTGAGCTACGACTGATGCTTTCAAAATTGAGATTGCACGACTGATTGAAGTTTGAGGTCTTCCTTCATTTGTTTGCCCGATCAATATAGTGAAGACTAGATCTTGATATCACACTTCGGCGACTTGATTCTTTTCCACAATAAAGCAAGAAGAAGATAGAGAAATAAGAACATTACCGCAACTATTTATTCCCCAGTTTCACTCAAACAAACTTTCGGAACTTCCACGGAGCTTTGAGACAGATAGAATGATCCAGGAAACATATCAAATGGCATGTTTTCGTCTAATTTTTATAATGGTATGTTCCTGCTTGACTTCAGCTAGTCATATAAGAAGCCGTGATAGACGGAACTTCTGTCGGGTCACCCGCAGAAGTTCTGAAAGTTTGTCTGGTTGTACTCGACGGCAGAATATACATACTTCTTCGACGTTTGAAAGCACGAAAACGTTAACTTTCTTGCTGCGCAAAAGCACAATCTTTGCTCTTGCTAGTCAGCTCTCGACAAGCAGTGAAGCGAGCCCTGGCTGTATCAGTGACCTCTTGCCCCACAGTAATTAGCGGAGCAGCAAACAAACGTGGGGCAGGGAATCTGGGGCAATGACCCAATCACGCCCTGTATTCTGGGAATGTAGGGCACTGGTGTTCAAGATGTCACGCACCCCCACTTACACACCCGCAGGCTGAGAATGGGAATCTGCTGAGCTCGTACGCCCAGAGGTCCATGAGGGGCATATTCACGAATATAATTTGCAGAACAGCACATCATGACGAAGTTTGATGGTGTCTTCCAAAAATGTCCATCGGGCTGACTTCTTGCAACAAATTGGCATTTTTTCGGTGCATCGATGTGTGCATGGGCATAAGGAAAAACGTGTGCTAAGTTGTGTACAAGCCACCACGAATACCCCCACTTGGACAGACTCGACATGTTGTTCAGCATTTCGTCCACCCTCATTTTGCAAGAGTGGAAGACAGGTGTCTGAACCGTTGCCAAAGCTGTGCTGACTCCAGAGGTCCTTGATTTCAATTCAGAATCAGGTTCCATGTTATACTGTCGCGAAAACTGAGACTCTACTTCTTCATTTATTTCCGAGTAACTCAGTAGAATGCGCCGCATCCTCTGTTGACATCACTTCCACAGAAGCCATATGGCTTATAAAGCTTGTTGTTGCATTACAACAAACATCCAGAAAAACATGGCATGGCCAACATAGCCAAAATATTCATTTTATTCAGCGAAGAATCAACTCGCCCATGGGGCATGTCGGCCGAACTGATGACATGGCATGAACCCATTGGAAAGCCCAGGAATTCAATCCCTCTGCATTGCTCCTTTCTAGTTTCGTTGATTTCCTTCGCCTTCCTCGGTCAAAATTGTGAAGTATCAAAGAAAATTAGAGGGCGGAAGGCCTCCTCTTTTTAAACGACCCTAATAATAGGTGGTAAAATTACCGTTAGGGTGGAAACCTTGGAAACATACAAACAGAAACTATTTATGCGCATTTTCGATAGAATAAAATTTGTACTAAAAATCAATAACAGAGTGTCTCAAGCGAAATAGTACCAACACTTATTATCGGCAGCTCTTTCTCATCCTCCATGCAGGATACCGATAAGATAGCTGTGAATGGCTCTTTCAGCCAGTTTAGGCAGTTCAGCATAGGTTTCGAATGACATATCCACAAAATTCAAGGCTAATATGTACATGGTTTTACACCCTAATATTTAACCAAATTTAACTAAATATAAATGAATTCGTTCTGACTTAGATAAGTAGGCCCAACTAAGTAGAATTATCTACGCGCAGCATTTACGTCGAAAGCCGAATAGGGCCATTTTTGACAGATCGCAAACAAATATTTAAGTGTATTCATACGTCATGGCTAAGCGCTTGTTTCAATCAGAAATAACCAAACGCATATAATTTGCAGAAATGTCCAAGCATAAGACATGACATGAACTTCCGGAAAAAAAGTGATTAAGTAATGTTTGTGTCCTAGGCATAACTATATGAGAAAATCTGAATCTTACTGGGTGAAAGCTGCGTCCTCTATCTTGCACATGACTTTAATGTCCGTAGAGGAGTTGGCAATGTAGTCCATGGCAACAAATTAGGGCAAATTAGGTTTATGCATGATTACCACACGTTTTTTGTCTTTTAAAGAGTCCACCAAATAATCGAAGGCTTTAGGCGACTTTGTGATTCAAAAACCTGGGCCAAATTCATCCAGCTTATTTGCAGAAATTCAAGAGGTTTTTGAGCTTCAAACGGCGGTTGGAAAAAGATGAAGCCTATAGCCAAGGCTAGAATGGCAGAACATTCATCCCCCTTTAGAGCAGCAAGAAGGATCTCAGCGTCAAAACCCGCTCTTATCCAGAGGCTGCATTGTCAGAGTTGACGTAGACGTTCAGTGACTCCTCTCCGTCGAAAACCTAGCCCAGTCCGAACATTGATCGCTATACTGTTCATTCTACCCTCAGCAGGGATTCCAGAACAAATGCTCCTAGCTTATCTCTAGACTTTCTTTATCCTGTGCCATCCTGGCATCAAACCTACGTACATAACTCTATACTATTGCATCGGATCAAGTGTTAACGTTTTGCAGCAATAGGCCTGACTTGTACCTCCATACACTTTTCCAAGAAAACACTCTGAGCAGGAATCCAAGGCGCCCGCGAGTTTTTACTGTTCTGCGCAAGATATGTCGGTTGTTGTGTAACCCAGAGAGATGAGTGGGTGTGCTGCCCTCCAGCATTCGCTTTCATCCTTTTTTTTGCCAGTGTTATTGATTGACAAAGAGGATATACGTGACAGATGAACCAGTGTGAGGTTCATGCTGCTGTAAAAATCCTGCCATTCCATGATTCCAGCGGAAATACGAGTGGTTGCAGAGAACCACTCGATCTCTGAAGTAGTCCACTAATGGTTGTATCAATTTATTATTTTTTTCCTGAAATGCGGCCCTTGGAGACATTCGGCCACCGAGCAGTGTCGGGACCACTCGGGAGCAGGTGACTGGCATTTGCATGGCGATGTCAAGAGCATCCTGCCTCGGTTTGACACGACCTAACGAACGTCGCCAGAGCATCGATCGAAGGCTCGGCTCATCTGTTCTGCGCAGTTCGTACAGACTTCGATTAAGTCGTATATGCATAGGTGTATGCTCCGTCTTAGAGGAACACGAAAACAGAAGGAACAATTGGCTAATTCTGCGAGAGTCTGTTTTGCCTTTTACCCTTATACAGACATTCTGTAAAGAGAATAACCACCCTCGTATCATTGCTAGGGAAGGAGCTGCAAGAACTTTCGTGAAGCCTCCTTTCTTTCGAACGTCTTATGGAGCCTCATTTATTAGCAAAACTAGATCATAGGCAATTTTGCTTATTTCTGGTGAATACTGCTACCAATGCTCTCTCCTAAGGGTTTCTCACACCAACGACAATATCACTACGTTACAACGTTCAAAAACTATGCCTTTCGGCTGCTTTCGATCACTCAATTGTGGAGCTCGTAGAAATGCACATTCTCCACTAGCTGCTCCCGAGGAACATATGTACTATCCGCAAGATTTTCTTGTCGGAATCGCAATCTATATGAAAGCCTGACACTCAACATGCCCCGAAAATGGTGGTCATTTAGTTCGTCGACTCCGAATGCAATGCCGATACTCAGCCGACTTTGGATTTTGAAAGAGCGGGAATTTCGAACGACTTTGGAAAAATAGGATTTCCAGTAGATATTACGGAGGTGCAAGTATTGCGGGCTTCAACTCGGACACGGATAAATATTTAGAAGGAATTTTTGGATTTGATCTTGACCTTTGCACGGGTTTGTCAATTCAGGCTAGGTCGCCGAAAATTTGTCACCGAAAAGAAAAATCTGATGGACACTGGTCATTAGTTTAGGAAACAATAAAGTTGCTAATGAACCAAAGCATGGTTCGAAGTCGTAAAGTCTGAAGAAACCATTTTGAGCCTTCCATAACAACATAATAGAGAATATTCCAGCAAAGTAGGAAATTTCTCCAAACAAAAATATCTGAGTGGTTTTGGGTACACATCAAGGTAAAAATAAGTTCGTATCCTATGTCGGATTGTTATAACTTTGTCACTGACTCCGGGTGCTTGGGTGGGTAACTCGTCCACTACCAGTCCAGTGCCAATGTACCGTACTCCTGGTAAAGAAGGAAGAATTGTAGTGTTCAAAACTCGAGCAAGGTTCTACTGCGACTATTGATGGTGAAGCAGTGGAAACAATTTCCACTGCCTCACCCAGATTAGTGCAGCGAAAGGCTACATATGGTTGTGAGCAAAATCGTGTTTTTTTGACATTTTCAGAGTGCTAGCCAGAATGTGACGTCCTTGGAGGATATGAAATCCGTCACCTTTACGCATTGCGCAGTAAAATTGCTACAAACTTCTTCTCCACAAGATTGGCTGTTTCGATCACAGATAGTAAGCCGCGAGTCACTTCAGCCCTCTGAAGGCGAAGATCTAGTTGAAACTTCAGGCCAACGATAACGCTCACCAGCTCTAGCTGGCTTAATTATCAAATAGCTTCTTCTCCTTTCCTGTTTTCTTGAAAAAGAACAGTCATCACTGGAGTAAAATTCAGAGCGACTACCATAGATAGAAACGGGAATTAAGGAACGAGAATTAACCGGAACATTTCTTGCAAATGAGCCTGTCACGGCACTCGACGACATACGTAGTAAAGAAAAGTGACGGGCAGCGAATATGAACCGCATACAGAATTGCGACTAACAAAACAATTAACATGGGGTTCCACAATGTGGAACTCAGGTTTAACAGCGAGTAGATCGACAAAGGATAGGTAATAAGTGAAATGGATTAGGGGTAGGAGTGAGTGCGGCGATAAGGGACAGTGGAACAAAACAGCTGACGCGTTGTGTAAGCCTCGTCTCATAGGGCTGTAAGAATAAAGCGTTCGAATAGGTTGCCAGGCTCACGTGCTCACAAGGCATTCCACTGGAATCCAGCACAAGTTCATATAGGTTCTCAGTGCAGGTACATATACTGGTCAAAGAACTAAGTGATGCTGGTAAAATATGGCACAAAAAATTCGATAGTGCGCACGGATTCACACAAAAGCAGCGATGCGAGGTTCGTTCCCATCACCGACGATGTGTTCACAGAAAATGCGTGGTCGGATTGAGTGAAGCATCTTGAGCAATGTAGCTGTATTGTTGTGCGCTTTAAATTTTCAAAGACATGCATAAACACGCACAGAAGCCATTCATCCGGGCAAAACTACTGTATCAAAGGAGACCGCCAGGAATTAGCCAACCACAAATGACTTCATCGAATGCTCTATTGCGAATAAAGTCTGCGTAGTTGAAACTGCTTTAACCACCCTTGATCTTTAATTAGGTCAAAATATATTTAAAAGTCCAGCACGGATATATTTTATATTTCTGAAATCTGGAGCAAATTTGATGGGTGGGGTTTTAAGTAAGTATACGGTAGTTTCTGGGATTAATAAGTATATATCAAACCCGGGACATCTCGGTTTGCTCCTGTACGTCAACTACGCTCATCAGAGGTAATTGCTTGTTGACGGAAGAGTGCTCTCGAGGTCGTTGAAAGTGAATCTTCGAGCCAAAAAGGGCTTGTCTTGAGACTTTCACGGAATGCTCATAAAGCGGTTTCCGTGTAGTACCATATGTAGTGATGTGTTACGTCTGCCCGACCCAAAATGAAAGATTGATCGCGGCCACCCTCCAGAAAACCCAGACGTCAGAAATAGTTTACCGCGTACATGAAAATGTTTGCCCGAAGAAAGGAAGAAAGAAAGAAAAGCTCAGCGATCTATTTTTGAATGAATATGATGCAGGCTGACTAACCTGATCGCTAAAAAAGTAACAATGTTGTTGTGTGTGAAAATGTAAGAGATTCAGAAATGACTTGAGCCATCACCAGTTTTTTTTTCGAGTACCATATACGTATGTAGCATGTTGGATGCAAGGAAAAGGGAAATACCTTTGTCGAATTTCTGTTTGCCTATGTAGTTCAGATACAAAATCCGCTCCTTTGCGGCAATTAGTAGGTTGACACAGCAAGAGTACACGGTCAAACTAGGTCCCGGTAAATACATTAGTAGCTATCCCGGAGAAATATCATTACGTTTCTTTAATTCGCTAGAGCTAGTTCTGGATTACGAAACAGCAGAGAAAAAAAGCATTAGACAGCAGCTACATGCCTAATGCTTTTTTTCAGCTATACTCAAAAAAAAATTGAACCAGATGTTCGGTTCAGCTCACCTACTCGTTTTTAGCCTGCAAAGTTGTTTTCAAGGCTACAAATCCATATAATATAGTACACATCACAGTAACCAATGCCATTAACTGCCTTGTTAAATGAAACGCCAAAAAGTGGTCAGGTATACTTCGTGCCAGACATCGCAATGAAAATTTTTCAAGGATATTCTCATCCGCTTTTAGTTTTTTAGACAGTAAGTACTTCTTTCTCTAGAGTTACAGTGGGGAGTGCAATCCGAAAAATAAAACGAGGTTACCCTTTTTCAGCAAAACCTAATATTTCGAAACTGAGAACGCAAAGAATGAGCAGAGTAACCTCGCTTGTGTGAGAGGGCCATAAACGAAGCCGTAGCGATTTCTCAATATGACGTTATATGTAGAAAAAAAGACTCACTGGAGTTTTTTTTTTAATAAGAACGCTGTCAGTTGCGCCTAGAAATGGAAATATTTAAAAAAAATAAAATAAAGGATTGAAAAAAAAAGAGAAAATCGAACTGTATTGACATTCATCTACTATTAGAGGTGTGCGTGTGCTCAGGATCAATCAGTTTTACAACACATCTGGCGGTGGTTTAAACATATCCAAGAAGAAAAGTTTGCTGGATGAAGGTGAGACCTTTGGACTAAATATGAAACCTCGGAGGGACAGCTTCCAGGGTCGCAGTGCCGAAGGATGTCTCGATCATCAAATCGGCAGCACAGGAAGCAATTTGAATACATCTAGAACGACACAATGACGCTAATATAGTGGGCGCGGCCATGTCCGCCTCATCGCTCGGACCAACTCCTGCGATTGACGAGACACAAAAGCGGCAACGCACGAGCAATCGAACAATCCAAACGTCTACAAATGCACTCAGGGGAGAACACGGCTCTCAAACAACTGACTATAATTTGGTAAGGATAAATGGCACACTACGATGAAGCTATCGACCTAGCTGCTGGGAGGAAGGGCCTTAGACAGAAGTAGACTGCATAACGGAGAAGTATTATTTCTTAGTGGGACAAACTGAGAGTGGTTAATTGCTCGATGCACTTCTCATCTTACGCTTTTTCACAACCCACACAGTGTCACTCTTTCTTCAAAACTAAATAGTTGCGGTCCCCCCACCCCTACTTGCTTTCCTACATCTCGGCTAAGATTCATGAATGGATAACAAGTCCAAACAGAGCAAACCATTCTTCACGTCGTGCCTGGCTTGACATTACGCAATCTACACGACAATCAAAAACGTTAAACACGATAAGTTTTGCCTCTTTATCGTAGCAGTCAAGGGAACTCGTGCTTCGTGGACTGGCGAGAAGCCCATAATCTTCTCGGGAGCTTTTATTAATTCCGCTACAGGTGAGTGCCTCCAGGTTTTTTAATGGAAACCTCCAAAAACACCACAACTGAGATCTTTTCATTGTTACGCTCCACTTTTACCTATGCTTGTAATAAACGATCAAATAAGTTATCAGTAAATCGCGATAATTCCCCCATGCTTTCTTAAGTATTGTCGAAGTATTGTCTTCCAGCATTCTTGGAATCACTGGTATATGTCACACGTTTTCCCTTGAATACTGCGCACATTTGCACGTAAAACTGCCGAAAGATTGCGGACATGTACTGTCCTCCTTGAAAGCATGGATGTATTTCATCGACGCGGAACAGCGGTGAGACTTGAATGATAGAGGCGGTAGGGGTATGCTCTAAGTGAAAGGGTCGAGTACTTGAGTTTTATATCCGAAAACTTTTTTTTCGAATATTTGTTGATATTCGAGAGTTCCAATATTCGAACGTTCGGATAATTATTCGAACAACAATTATGTAGGCGAACAAGGAAATAAACTGCCTAATAACAACAGGAATTTTTTTACGAAGCTTTTCAGAACTTGTGTTTGTGCTGTTACAGAGTCGATCCCTCCCGGGTCTTAAAGGCAGGGGGCCACCTCGTTCTGCCTGTTGGATTTACCATTAATCCTAGACCTTCTCATCATGTTGATCCCTGGGATGTACATCAACAGGCGCAGAAGCGACGAAATCCCCATTTTTGAAAGGCATGAACTGGGTAAAAATCTGGAGCCCGGAGGCGGATCGCTCCAAGCTGTGCTGGCTGCCTGCCACGGCTGCCGCATTGGTCAACGAGTCTTGGCGTGTTCAATCGATAAGATCAACGGCTTTACATGTCAACTCGGGTTGGCAAACTGTTACAGACCCCGTCCTGGAAGACGGGTTTACAGACCATTCTGAGACAATTTATGTACACCGCTGGAACCACCGCGCCGAGTAGATGCAGAATCTGCTGTTAGCTGAACTACGAGGATGAGGTGGACCGCTGCCTATAAAGGCAGTGTCCAGGCAAAACCTCTGAGCTTGAGTGCTCATTAGATTATGATAGCGGGTCGACTCCATAGGCAACTGCCGAGGATTCAGCAAAAAAATCGCAGAAATAAGCGAGATATCCGCCTTAGACCCAGTACCCAAATCCATCTCCAGTGCCCAGCCCGCCCACCCGGTGTCTGCCATTTCGCGCGTGGAACTGGTGTAACGTGGAGCATCGTTGGAAAATATCGGATTGTTTGTGGCTGCGTTTCTCTACTGTGATTGTTTCGTCTTTATCTCAAGTTTGTGTATGTGTTCTAAACATTCAGGTACTGTTGCTCAACACTCCAGTTCTTCGTTTCAGATGACCCTGGATCTACAGTTTACGGCTCTATAGAGTGTTCAACGATCACATTGCGGAGTTGGTTATTCACACACTGTAGATCGGGCAGCGAAATATCTTGATAACCAATCTCGATCTTCACATCAATAGGTTGCCATGATAACAAGAAACGGCGAAAAAGAAAAACTTATTTCGTGAGAAAGACAGTTTCCGCACTGCAAACATACGTACATTGCCGACAACAGCAATAATCGAAATGTACCTCTTCTTGTTAAATCTGGTCAAAAAGTGCTATAGCAGTGATACAGACCCCTGAAGGAGAACGAACTGACTTATTGAAGCTGAAACTGAGACAGCGAACGGGCGCTATCGATCGATGAAAATTTTCTTTGCGCCCTCTCTGACGAGAGAGAGGGCCGTCGGACATCTCGTCCGAATCAGTTAAGAGGGGTCTCAGAAAAGGGGTTTTTCCGAGGGTTTTTAATCTGTAAGTTTCGTATCTGGAATTAGGGAGCCAAACTGGCCTAGGAACCACAGAAACCGAATACTCGAAAATTTTGCCTGGACACTGCCTTTAAGCCCTCGCCCATGAGAAAACCCTTTTTTAAAACTCTGTGTTGCAGATCAACAAAACGACCCACGGCAAGGAATGCAACGATAATGATGCGGTGAAAATAATGTTGGACACTGTGGTCTGGTTAGAATAATCAGGAGAGAGGTTCCAGCCGGTAAAGCTTCAGCGATACCAACAAAACACTGACTGCTATCTTGTTTCTCATCATTACTTCTATTTACACAGTCTAAACAATGTACACATATGAATCTTCATGTTGCATTCAAAAGGCTGGAAGCATGTGAACGCGTACAAAGATGTATGCGGGTTTTTGGAAAAAAAAATTAAAATGATAAATTGGAACTTATTCGAGCGTTGGAATTACCGAATAATCAGAAGCTTCACATTTTCGAATATTCGTATTTTCGGACTTCTCGGATTCCTCGAATTTTCGAATACTCGAAGTTCGAATAAATATTCGAATTTGGCACTAGTTGGCTAGTTGTGACCCAAAATTTCGAGGTTGAGTATTTCCGCCCGAACTTCGCCTGGATGGGTTTTTTGAGTTGCTGAACACGAATATCTCATCCATTTTCTAACGTAACTTCGTTTTTGTGGGGTACGGTAGGTGCGCTGTAGATGCGGTGTCTCACAGAATCCTCTCAAATACTGCATAGAGGGACTGTTTCAGACGCTGATCAAGAATATCGAATCCGTTTTGCACAGCAACCCCATGTCTGTGAGAATTACGGTGGGTATACGGTAGGAACATTGTAGAAAGCGCCGATTTAGGAAGGAAAACGAAGGTAGTATGGGAAATAATGACGATAATTGTGGCAAACGCCTTAAACAACCCCTCTATGCAAAATTTGAGAGCATTCTTTGCGATGCCGCATCTACGGTACACCTACCGTAACCCTACAATAACGAAGATTGGGCGAAAAGATTTTCATTGAAATTTTTGGGGCAAAACTGACCGAATAGTGTGCTTCGAGTTTTATTCGATTTGGTCAAAACTCTGATGAGTGGTTCTCACCGTGATTATGCGACCGCGTGAAAAACAGTCGGATTGTGTGCGCGTTGCGGAACCCACCCAGAACTCTCGCGTGGAGGTTGCTCTTTCCGCATCCTTCGTTTGGGTCCCGTTGCGCTTCTCGCCGTACCTTCCAACGTACTCTTTGAAAGGAGTTCGCGGGGTGGGTAGATGGAAGTGGGTTTGGGGTGAACTCTGTAAGCACGCAGCAGGTCAGCACCGCTCGCTCTGGATCACCGCCCGCACTAATAGTGTATTAGGGATCTAATAAAAATCGAATAACATGATTTATTCAATTATTCATTGAGGACCATATCTGAGGACTTCGAGTGTTCAGAAAGGCGAAAAATTAGACGCCTCCTTATCATTACTGAAGGATTGTATTGCTCCCTCTTCTCCAAATATACAAACTATAGATCTAATCGGAGTCAAATTTTCCAATTTCGAATGAACCGATAGGTATCCAATGCCTCGTTCGGTACTAACTATAGGAAACAAAATGAAGAAAACCAAAAAAAGTGAAATGTGTTGATGATTAATTTCCTCAACATTTTCTTTTTTTCTTAGTAAGCCGTAAACTTTCCAAATGTGTCTTGGACTGTGAATGAACAGTTGAGCCTTAATGTTGGCGAGAAAGATGTATCAACCAAATGTAAGGCCAAATTCTTCAGCCATCAAAGGCAGCAATTAAAACATTACGCATATATGTAGATCGTAAGTCAGCAAAAAAGCGGAAGTGAAGCAGTTCCCGCACAGACGTCCGATAGACTGTTAGTGATGTTTCCTGAGATTTTGTTGTAATGTACATTATTTTTGTTTATATGTGCATCCCCTTGTAAAGAAAAATATCTTTATCTTTCTAAAAGTACTTCGAGTGAAAAAGATTCTCTCATGGGTTGTCTTACATAATTGACACAAATGAAATTTTACTATGATCCTTCGAGCGTGGAAGTTTGGAACAATCGCTACCAGAAGGTCCCAGCAAATTTTTAATTATCAAATGAACAACCCGACATTCCACTACGCTTTCACATTTCTCCATTACAGAAGCCATATTTACAATTTCTATTATAGGAATCGGCTCCAATATTGAAACATCTTTCGTGTGGTTCGTCTAAGGTGTTCCATGGGTTTTTCAGAACAATCCTCTCGCTTCTTTTCATGTTACAGATCGGTCGCTGAATGCCATTCAGGGTCCCCTCATCTGTGAGCCTCCAATTAATTAAACAGATTAAATGTGAGAGAAACGGAGCAGCACCGAGTTTTTATGTATGAGCAAGAGTGAGGGTAGAGGCAGCGGAGTCAAAGCTGTGCAAATATGGAAAAATCTCGATGAATAAACACATGTTCGGAAAGAATCGTCTTCGAAAAATTCCTTCTAGTTAAAGTAACGTCCTCCACATGTTTTTCGCATATTTGCAGGGTAAGTTTCTTAAATCTCCATTTCTGGAGCAGCTGCCTTTTCTTGGTTTGAACTTCTTAACCGGGAAAACCCTTGGAGTGTTCAGCAACGTCTTTGCGGCTGATGAAGGATCTCCTTCAATTAATCATCGCCCTGTTTGAAGGAGTGTAGCGCGGATTCGGCTGGCACCCGGCAACAACTTTGCAGCGCACGGATTGCGGGGTGTTTATACCAGGAAGGTAAGCGACATAGAATACCTGCCCTTGTCTATTTTATTCATTTTATTTGTTTACACACGGATAAGCGCATGTGAGCAATGAAACAGACAGTTATGAGAAGTGGTATAAAAAGAGTCCCATCAAAGAGATTAATCATAACTAAGATTAAAAGATGCATACAACATGTATGTAGTCTACAAATCTTCACATCCGCACTAGGCAAACAACATTCTGAATATTAGAAACGAAAAAATGCAAAAAAATTAGACCCATCAATAATATTTTCATTTATTACTATTTATTATTTTTTTCATTTATTTGATTTATTTTGACCAACAGCCAGGGGATGAGGTTCTTCTTAGTCACCAATATTTTGATTTTTTTTTTAAATTTTCGCAATATCTTTAATGCATATACATAGTTATTAATAACCTTTTTTTCCTCCATGCATATAAGAGATTGCTTGGAAGTCCCCGGAAAGCACCCAAACACAAGAAAACTTCCCAGGAAGTTATCCCTTCCATGAGCTTCCTTGCCAAGATGTTTTGCTACAGGTGTATTCGAAACAACTTTCTGTCCTTAATTTTTGAAAAGAAGAGTTGCCACGACAAAATGTCAAAAGTTGTTGCTTTACGAGTTTAACTGAAGTCATAATAGGGGACTAGCTGAAGCAATTAAGCACATAAATACTTAAGTGTCGCTGAGTACTAACAGTGATTACTTTGAATAACGTGTTTTCATACTTTCTGCTGCTTGCATCGCTAAAATTTGACTTCTTTCTATCAAATCCAGAAAATGCGAACACAGTGAGGCCGCACATCACACGGTCAGGCTTCATCACTCTTTGCTTTTTACCAACATGAGGGATGCTGGATAAGAACGGGCATTCACAATGACACACCCTCTGGTTATCTGGAGCAGATACAATGGATATCTGAGTGCTGAGCCCAGATGGAGCATGATGGGCGGAATGGTTTTGTTCCCAGCAGGCCACCGTTCAATACAGAGTGTTGAAAAAGCGCTGATAAATTGTGCTCTCCTGTATGTCAACATTGAATTTGCAACATTCCTAACGGCCTTGGTAATTTGGTTTGGTAATGTAATGCCGTTGGCATTGTTGCTTGTGTAAAGTCTATTTTCATCAGCAAAAGGAACTGACTGAATCGTTGGCAAAAATAGCAAAAGCAGTGAGAAATGTTACTAGATCTTCTCTATCGAATTTCAACGTAATAATCAAAGGCGAGGTGGGATCCCAGAAAAAAGGCCGAGTTAATAGACAAATTTTGAGCGAATCCAGAAGAGACAATAACAAACGGAAGCGTTTGCTCGCAAGTGAAAGATTCCTCATTACCGACATCAAGGGGTAGCTCCCGTTCGAAACGTCTCCAAATCCATAAAGAAGCCGTTGAAGATTCCCTACGACATTACCAACTACTTAACATTAACCGGTACACATCCGTTCTAACCAACGAATTGATATGTACATGAACGACCTCAAAGAGTGTGAATTCCGTTATCGTCAAATATGGCCCTCGAAGATTTCGTTGCGAAGAAATGGTGAGCAAAAATTGCCCCAACCTAACGGAACCAATCTATAATAGTTGTAAGCAGATCGAGCAGCTTTGGGTGAATTTTGTAAGATTGTAGGTTTGGATTCGTTTCTGTGGAGATTTTCAATCAGATCAAGTTTTGGATGCCAAATCTGGCCATGCTGTACAATTCGGAACCAGCCTGAGAAGTGAACTATAACGAGCACGTGCGAAAATAAATTCTGATGCACCTAATCCCATCTGGTATTTCGGGTTCTGTCAAACCCTCGAGAGTGATTGCGCTGTCTGGCGGCGCCCTTACAATGTGACTTGTTAACGACGGCATTTTCTTACTCTCAGCATGCCACTGATGAAGTCCATCCGTGTGGACTACACGAGCGGCTGGGGTCACAGCGGCATGAGCAGTGCTGGCGGCGCGCGCCGATGTAGCCGGCAGCATGACCTGGCGTACTCTGGACAGGCGTAATTATTAGGTTGCTCCGAAAGTCTTGCAGTCCCAATTTCATACTTTTTTCAAAGAATGTTAAGTTCATTGTATATGGATATCAATCAACAAAATAACCACCGTCATGATCAACGACGTACGGCCAACGCTGCAGTAGATCATCAGTTCCAGAAGTGAAGAACTCTGTCAGCTGCGAGTCAAAGAAACTTGAAATCTCACTTTTCGGTTTGGTTCAATCATCGAATTTCTTTTCTCGTAGATACAGCCTCAGGACTCCGAGCAAATGGCATTCAGACGAGGATAAGTCAGGAGAATAAGCAGGGAGTGGTAGAACTTTCCCACCTAACTCTGCAATTTTTTGGTGGGTAAGCTTTGCCACGTGAGGTCGAGCATTGTCATGAAGTGGAGCAACATGGTCAATTTTTCCCCGCTCCAGGCGAGTTGCGTCAGACATTTTCTGTAGTTGAGAAGATAGACTTAGACAGTCACAGTGACCCAGGTCTCAGCAGCTCTCGATACAGCATTCCCTCGGAATTCCATCACAACACAGAAAAACCTTCTTTCGTGCACTTCTCCTTTCGGCTGTTACGGAGATGGTTAGCCACGCACAAGTCAACTTTTTTCTCGTGTATGGTTAACATTATGGTTAACACACAGTACCCAACTCTCATCTACAGTGATGAGTTGGCGAAGAAAGATCCTCCTGTGTGGGCGCAGCAGCGAAAACTGGCATACACTCAGTCCTGCAAGGCAATCAGTTTGTGGGGGACTCAACCCGTCATCAGTTTTCTGTAACCCAGCGCTTCGAGATGTCTGGCGATTATTGTGCGGCCGCAGCCAGATTATCCTGCAGTTCACATGTAGTGGCACTTTGATTCAAAGTCAATGGAATTCCAGATCCCAAGAAATATCCTGGTGCAAAACTTTCGGACCAACCTAATACTATGGATGCGCGCTGGCGCTGCCCCGGATTACAGCGGCCGCTGACGTAGCTGGCGGCATGCCGCTGGCTGCAATCAATACGCATGCGATGCGTGCCTGCCGTGGCGTACTCTAGACCTTGTTGGCGTACTCTGGATGCAGCCAAAGCGTTCTTCACATAACGCTAGAAGCTAAACATTCCGAAACTTAAATCTGAAATCGTATTTCATGCGAAAATTGGCTGCGAAAATGCAGCGAGAGGACCGCTATGATCGCATCCCTTCGTGCTTTCCCGCAAATGCGGGAACTGTATGAATACCGATAGCTGACCAACGGTAGGGAGGAGGAGAAGGCGTGGGAGGGAGGTCCGCTTCATAGAACAAACAAAAATTTTGCATTAGTCTTTTCGTAACTGTTAATTTCTGCTATTTTTCTAAAATCATTATCAGTTACTCAATGTTCGAATTGATATTTTTATCATTTCTCTCTTCCGTCCGAGTCCCCGAAGCGGCGGAGAGTACGACTTTTCCCACGCCCCTCCACTGTCCCCCTACTTCCTGCGTCCGCTACTAGAAAACACCGATCGGCACTCCGGCGATGGTTTTTCATTAGGGCCTCAGTTTCGTTACATGACAGCCAATTAGTTTTTTCTTTCTGATTTTGTGCACCTATCAGTCAGTTATCGCCAACATCTAACGTTATCAAAATTACTTGTGCGCATGTTTCCAAATGATCTCGGTGCTTTGGCAAATTAAGGTAAACAACTGCCAAGAAGAGAAAAATTGGATCATTTGTTTGGGACACTTTGTAGTGGGTTGTTATTTCAAGTGGATTGTTTTTAGCGGAGTGTAGTCCCTCGGGAGTTTCACGAGTGCAACACCTAGACTGAGATTTAGGAATCATTAACACACAACTCAACGATGGCTAGCACCTGTAGTGTACGTTATGTTAGGAGACACAAGGTTTGAAAGTTGGTTCGATAGCCTGGCTCTGGTTGGTCATGAATCCTAGCCCTGTTGCCACGCAGGTGGTCGTTCGCCAATTCTTCCACTTCCTTCTTATAAGCAGTTTTTTTTAGGTCCAAAGTGGTGCTATGGGTACAACAAGCCTCGAACATAATAGTAGAAAGCTTTGGTAATTCGAGATTCCAAGGATTTTCAATTCTGAGAATGAATTTCTGAGCACAACAAATACTGAAATCACATCGCTTCAGCATTGCTGTTCATTTTTTGCCCTGTAATATGTTTGTATTTCTATCCATATATTTTAGTAAGCTGTGCTACCCTGTGAAAAAGAGGATTAGTCGAAGAAAGCTTCCATGAACAAACAAAATGCCTACTAAGGAATCCACCTATAGGCAACATATGAATTCCGCGCAAGCAAGTTTGTAGAAAACATCTAATTGATGAGAAAAGAAGAGATAAGGAGTGACATCGAATTGTGATGGCGCTGTGAATTTCAGTTACAACTGAGCAAGGCACTTGCAAGAAAGCGTGTTTGCATATTGTGTTGTTATTTTTGCAAAACAAAACTCATGAATAATTCAAATGAAACACGAATTTTGAAGAACAGCCCACTTATGAAGCGGTGAGGTATGGGGAAGAAGTGGAAGCCTGAGAAAGAGCAAAGTAAAGTCCGATGACGTGGGAACACTAATAAGCGCTTTCCAATTGCGTGATTCTTTCCTACTTGCGCTTGCGCTAAATTCACATAAATCCAAGTCAGTGGCGTCAGTCTTCACTGATTTGGATCAGGAAGTGGATCCTGGAAAGGCTAGGTAATGGAAAATGTGCGCATTATGTTGAAATGTGAAGAATGCCCGCTACCACTATGGTCCGTCAAAGATCCACAAACCGTAGCAAGCCGGAAATCCTTGTTCGTATGCTTCAGTAGACATATGTACTCTGCTACGAATCTTTCTCATAGCAGCTGCTGCAACACAACCAACTGGGGATACATATGACCGTTACTGGATCAGTTTAATCTTCAGTCTAAGAACTAACTTCGTCTATTGTTTCGTAATTTGTGATTCGATTTCATTGTACAGCAAGCTCCGATCCCTCCGAAATTAGGGTCTTTTAAAAACATTTTAGACAAGTACCTAGATCAGTAATGTTACGTCCCCCAATGTTACTTCTATATTCGAGTTCATCAATGTTTCTTTAATGGTATCTTGTTTGTTCTTTTTTTACTACACTTGCTAGTACTGCACGGAAGAGTTATCACTTGTTGAGGTGAATTGTTTGTTGACTTTTGTTTCAAATAAAATAAATATAAATATAAACCAGCCAAATTTGCTTTAGCAAGTGTTACTTCTGGAGCCAGCAGCAAGAAAGACAGCGACGGAGAGCCTAGCAACCCAGGAGGAGTGAACATCAAATGAGTCTCAGTAGCAGCTGTGTATTAATAAGCAGCCAAACTCCGGAAAATCCAACAAATATTGAGAATATTATCCATCTTCTGCTGCAGTGTAAAACGGCAATTAGGCACATACAGCGAACGGCAATGGCGGTGGCCCATTCGCGGCCTCGAGAAGGAAGCAGCGCGACCGCGTCGCGTGCGCCGTGATCAGTGTCGTCGCCGCCGGAATGTTATTTCTATGGTCTTTTCTTCCCGATTTGCTCGAAAATCCTTTGCTCGAAAAAAAAAGTAGAAAAGCTGCTAGAAATTGCATAACAGCAACATAATACATAGGTTACGGCGCGCGCGGCGCGGTTGCGCGAGTTCCTTCTCAAGGTCGCAGATGGGCCAAAGCCATTGACGTCCACTATAGCTGCACCAACCCCTGCCAGCACTTCTGACATGCCCGTTCTGAGAGTACAGAATATGTGCTGAGTGGAACGCACCGCAATGCCCCTCCTTCTGGATACCTAAAATGCGGTTTGCTGCTCTTCCTGTATGAGCTCCGGTCAGCAATTAGATCCAAAGAAGGGACTCTTTAATTTTGCAGGTGGAGAAGCTGATCGCACCTCACCATCCCCTTAGTACGCGATGGATATGCTGTACCTCAACCAATGTTGTTCCTCAAGTACAATATTTGATCTCTGCATCATCTGCATCTTTGATATTGGTATTAGGAGCGAAATACGTTGTGGAATGGTCATTTATTCAAATTTATTACAGTGTTAATTCTCGTTTATCATTATCGCAAGAGGACCTACGGGACCTCACTTTTCTTGTGAAACCCAAAGAGCCGATATTCAAAAGAAGAAAAGACAACATTATTCTGACCAGCAAGACTATCGTAATCGCAATTCTCGCTCGGCTGTATCGGTTTTATACCGAAATAACAAAAGTATGGAGCTACGGTAGGGTTATTGTAAAGAATGGAAAGGATATGTTAATCTTGATTAAAAAAACGCAACGGGATACAAACTTGTATACATATTATAGAAAAGAAGACATCTTCTATATGATAGATACACTACTAGGATCTAGTTTTGTACGTTTCGGTGGCACTGTATATCAACAAATTAAAGGCAGCACTCACGGAAACCTTTGGGTTGAAGATTTCGCGGTATATCGGGGTTTTTAGAGGCGATGAACTCATTGACAACGATGAAGTAGCGTGAAACACGCGAAGAACACAGGAAATGATGGTGCTTTTTCATGTGTGTCCACAGCGCGGACGAGTGTTCCGTGATGGGCCCCGCCACGGAACCCTGCAAGTGGTACGAATTTCATAAACACGCCCCGCTCAACCACACGCGCACACCTTGTCAACGGCGTTCGTTGCCGCGACGGAACCCTAATGTCCAGAGCGGCTGATGTGTCCACGGCCGGGTCTTCGCAGGTAGGCGACCATTCAAGGTGTTCGACTTACTGTTGCGATTGTCCAGCGACCGACTACATGGTAAGCGATTCATTTCAGAAGTGAAAATTTCCGTGAGTGCTGCCTTTAAAGGCATTCCACAAGGAGCTTCATGCAGTCCACAACTGGCAGATCTGACTCTAGCGTTCATGGAGTATGAGTTCATCAAAAATAAACTAAATATAGGGGATAGAAGAGCTGTGCGAATATATAATGGTACGTATAGATATATAGATGATATACTTCATATCTCAACCAATGCGGTAGAATTCGAATCAAATCTGCATGAAATCTACCAATACTGATATTAAAGAAACAAATTTTCTAAACCTGAAAGTATGTATGGGAAGAGAAAACATCAGTTACAGCCTTTACAATAAAACAGATAATTATAGTTTCAAAGTTATTAGATATCCAAATTACTACTCAAATATACCACTTTATATAATAAATAATATCTTTGTTGCGGAAGTCATTAGGATAGGAAGAACGTGCACTATGTTAGAAGATTTCAAAAGTAGGATACTGGAGCTATGCAATACTAACATATCTAATGGGTGGAACTCGGTTAGCATAATTAGGATTCTGTGTAACGCACTTAGGGACAGGCCATTCATTTTACGTAGATACGGACTCAGTAATGCAGTACATCTTCCTCTGATTCATGAGATAAGAACCAAATTGGTTGACAAGCCAACGTAACAGATCTGTAGCGCACTTTTTGAATAACTAGGTCATGCGTACAGGACATATAAAAGGAATTAGGGCAAGTCCCTTACACATTTCTTTGCCTGTTGCAACACATTCCTCTGACGTTCTCTGACTCATCTTATTGACTTAGTACTAACATCTTTTTGTAGCTTCCTTGGGAACTACTGATGAAAGGGTCTACAACCCGAGGGCGCCAAGGAAGCTGCACTTCCGGTCTAGTTCAAGCCCCGAAACCGGCTAGTGCAAAAATCCTAGGAACGTTGACTGTGTTCTTCTTATTGTCCTTACTCGATCACTTCATGCTCTCAAATTAGGTGCCTTCAACTTCTCACAATAAGCAAGTTACTAGCAATCTCCATTTTTGTGCTGACAGTTGTAATCAGTAACCCCTCCATACAAAGTTTCAGGTTTTCTGAGACACCGTATTTATTATACCAGTGGCGCACGCGGAGTAGGGGGGGGCGGCCCCTCAACCCGAGAATGGGTCGTCAAATTTTTGAAATTGCTTTATGATACAACTAAAAATATCGTTAAATTTTACTGCCACTTCCAATTGTTTATTTTTTATTATTTAAATATCATATTTGAGATTCCATAGCATATCTTGTATTACAGATAGATGCGCTAACGAAGAAATCGAACACATTCGGCAGGACAGTATAGGCGGATTGAACAGGAAACAGTCGTGATCCTAGTGATGGTAATGCCGACAACAAAGATGCAATAAATGGCACGGTTCAATGAGACGGAAAATGCTGTGAGGTGCAGGAACAAGGCGAAAAGCGAGCAGACGGCGGATTACGTAACGCCGGGTCACCAGGTCACAAGCCGAACACGCACTTCAACGCGAGCGGGCAACCGGATGGCAGAAGTCCTCATCGCCGACGGGCGGACGGGCGTTAGGCAGCAACGAGTTCATACCAGCCTGCAATTTACAGCGCCCTGTCTCCAACTACCAGCCGACTCGCGCTGCGTATGCGGTGTGCAAGAAGCATTTTGGAGGCATGCCCGCAAATGTGCGCGTGCCACGCTGCGGAATACGCATGAAACAACACAAATCTTGAAGAACGGAAGGGACTTTCCGCTGCTGAATTGACCTCATCCAAACGGATGTCTTTTCGATTTTTTTTCAATTTTTTTCAACGATTTTCCAATCGAGTCACCCCTCCCCTCCATTACAAATCACTTATTCCTCAATCTCATCCTACGTTGTGGTTCGTGTGGGTTCCCATCCTATGTATCCTGGCATAACCCTACAAAGATGGAGTTATGATACAAAATGGATACGATATTCGTGTCCAGCAGCTCAAATAACCCCTTGTGCCAAGTTTCAGCCGAAGTTTTTGGGTTCGTGAAAGTAGGATAGTGCCACTCAATAGTCGCTGCGACATCCTCGGACGAGTTTAGCCGTCATCGCGTAAGTAGCCTCGCTTGGGTAGACAGCTACAGTATCATGCGGGCTAGGTCGCACCCCACCCCATTACCTAGACTGGCAGCAGAGAACTGCTGCCTAACGCCACGCCGCCTCGCCGACGCCGTTGCGTAATAGTTAGGCCATATGTAAATTATTCGTTTTTTTTTCAGAAAATTGTCCGTTTAAGGTGAATTGTTAATGACGACTCAGTTCTAGCTAGTGTAATGTTTAAGCTTAAAAAATTGGAGTCGAAACAGGAGACACTGGAACAGTGCTCGTTCGTTTCTTGATGGAAATTCCGCCGTCAGAGCAAATCCCCCGGCGAAACATTGAATTTCTTGTGGAGAAAGTTGTGCAGGGCTTTTATTCAACGTTCTCAGGTTGACTGCTAGCTCAGCTTCCCTCTTCATTTGAACTGTCGCAAGCAAGCGCCCATACAAATGATGGTGTCGGTCATTTGCATTAATCATGTTCTCTTGTGCTTTCTTGAGTCTTCTTGACTATTTTTCGTGAAAACCGTTGGATCTAGAAATTTTGGACCAAAAGGTTTTGCGGTGATCAAACTCGATTGTGCGACCGAATAACATTACCCTTCTTCGTGTGATACCCCGTTGTGAACTACTGCGCATCTTGATGAACGTTTACGACTCGTTCTTGCTCTTTCTGAGAAGTTGGACCGGTAATTTTTTTATTCGGAAAGTGTGGAAAATTCTGGACTTGTATTGACCGGCAGACTTCTTAGCATATGATGATGAGTTAATTAAAGATACGAGCTTAACGAATTAAGACATGTGTGAGTGAATGTCATGTGCAGCATAAGCGAATGAAAAGTTATTAGACTGTTAAACAGCTGAACGTGTTTGGACAATCTCAGACATTTTTTTTGTAGTGTTCTCACGGAATTCTTGAAGAGACGGGCTGAGCTCCGGATCGGCTCTGGGTAGTAATTGCGAAGACCTTGTCTGAACATTTCTTTCAAGCGACTGTCGCAAGTTTATCATTGTAACCCGTCTGGGCGTTCGGATAGCGCCGGACGTCTCGACTTTCCGTTGTGTTCGCTTCGCATCGAACGTAAAAGTAATCATTGTCGGCATATGCACGGCACTCTCTTGATGGAGCAAATCCATCAATTAATTAATAATTTACAGGGTGCGGGAAAAGTCTTTAGACAAGTGTAATCAATCTCCAAAACATAGAGAAGAAGTTGAGAAAATCGGTAGCTGTTATAAGACAGAAGTTTAGTTATAATCATAATTATTATTTCTGATCCCAAAATTTCCTACACTGATAGATGTCAAAAATAATATTCATGCGTACATCTTGGTTATAAACAGGAAATGGCTATTAATTCTTACAGATTGCTGTTCCGTATGTTTTTAGAAAGTGATTACGCATGTCCAAAGACTTTTGCCGCACCTTGTATATCCTCCCAGTCGGCGTCACCGAATTCCACGCATGTCCTCAGACCAGTCACCATTCTTCAGATGGCTATGTTAGCTAAGAGCGATTGAACGCAACACACCTAGCGTAATTTATGTTTTTGCTGACTGCTGGAACACATCGAAGTGATAAAAACCCACCTGGGTATATAAAACTGGAGGGCCGCTTCAGACAGAACTGAAAAGAATAAGTGAATGTGGAAGATAGGTAATGCCGAAGACACTCATGTGAGAAGACAGGACAGATGAGCGGCGCGGCCATTTTACCAGAACCCAATGTTGGTTCCCACTACCGGATGCCAGCGCACCATTTCCATGTCGATGAACCCGTTGCCTACTATTTTTCCCTCTCCTGGGGGTCGGAGCACTCATTCCAGATAAGTATGCCCACATCTGGTTCCGGTGAACACTTATCACATCGTTGGATCCGTCTCCTGGCTTTTCTCCCCATTTGGGCACCAGCGCGCATTCCTGCTTGATCTCTTCACTGCTCCACTCCACCACACCCTTTCCTAGTCCATACGATCCAATCAGCAGCACTGACCAATCGTAGACTTTCGTAGCACACACACACACACACACACACACACACACACACACACACACACACACACACACACACACACACACACACACACACACACACACACACACACACACACACACACACACACACACACACACACACACACACACACACACACACACACACACACACACACACACACACACACACACACACACACACACACACACACACACACACACACACACACACACACACACACACACACACACACACACACACACACACACACACACACACACACACACACACACACACACACACACACACACACACACACACACACACACACACACACACACACACACACACACACACACACACACACACACACACACACACACACACACACACACACACACACACACACACACACACACACACACACACACACACACACACACACACACACACACACACACACACACACACACACACACACACACACACACACACACACACACACACACACACAGACAGAGTAGGCGCTTTATTATAAGGCAAAACATAGAAGTATTGCTTCGAGCCGACAGACGCAATTTGCTGGATTGTTCGAAATGGTTAGCTAATAAAGGTCTGTGCTATCTTAATGTCGTATTTTCACATGCTAAAGACAGTGTCCCACCTCAGAAATCGTTTTTGAGCATGTACGTGTTACAGTCTCATGAGTTGCCAAGAACAATGGCAAGCGTGAAATTTCTTGAAACCACCAAGATATCTGGGTTCTGAAGAAATGTTTTTCACAGTCAGCCAGGAATTTTGGAATTCTCGACCAACTGTGAGAAATTATCGGTACCACATTAAAATGAACTATAGCTACTGCTTTATTTTTAACATGATAACATGCGTTCGCTTTATACATTGAACACTAATACATACTGGCACAAACTAAAATTGGTTGGGCCTCCGTTCAAAGGTTCATTGGCCATTTTAGAGCATTTCACGCATATCACTGGAATCCGAGATGGTCTAGAATCTGCTAGGATCTTGGAATCGAAATGAGGTAAGACACCGCCTTGAAGTGAAAACCCTATCGAGGTCGTGTGGCGCACGGCAGCAGATATCTGAAGGGGAAGTGTGCATTCTTCTCCACGGATGAATGGCTTGAGAAAGTTACGTTCCATGGTAGCTGTAACGTTTTAGGTTTTTAGGAGTTCCTTCAGGTCGATATAACTTAAATAGATTCGTGTTCACGTTTTATTCTAAACGTATTTTACAAGTACATGCTAGTACAAGCGAGTACAGGAGAGTCAACTGAGAGCGCCCTCTTCTCTGGAGCGTGGCCTAAGCCATAAAAGTAAGAGCGTTACATGCCCCCTCCAGGGAAGTTTGCGCCCTCGCAAACAGTTACAGTAACACAACACTGATACAAAAGTGGTATTTTTTGCATTTCTTCAAAATATTTTCGCTGTACGTTATACGTAATACTTAATAATGATGACCTATCTCGCCGCGATTATCATAGGCCTCGATACTGTGGCACAGCGCGCGATGATGGTCATTACCGCCACAATAAACGCAGCTAAGTTGTTTTCTGCACTTGCCGCTATGAGGCTTCAGGCAAATCGGACATAAGTGGTCACGTCTGGCCATCTCAGCCCTACGCAAAACACTTATCACATTGCGGCAACTATCGCTATATCCCTCCTCCACACAAAATCCACAGTACATTATACGCTCAACGACGAGCTCTGGCGGTTGCGTCCTATTCTTGCTGCTGTTATTCGAGTTTTCTTTTTCTTCGCTATTTTCCGCGATGTTTGGGAGATTTGGAAGGTCGTTCTGTATTGTAACGACAATCCTCTGCTTCTCACTCGGCGTATTCTTATCGTCCTCCATATTTTTTGGCTGATTCTCTTCTTTTCCTCGTTTTCCAGTTCGTCTCTCGCCGATATTGCGCTCTAGTAGCTCTTTGAGTGCGCGTAATTGGGCTTCAAGTGACGAAATTCTTTCACTGCTTTCCGCAAATTCGTCCTAAATTTGTGAGATTTCATCGTACTCGGAGTGGGTAACCACAATTCGCTCATTATTTCGAAATTTAATTCACCTTAATATTTTCGTCATAACCGAATTCGAATTCCGAAGCTGCATCGGAATGAGGTGTTTTCGGAATTTCATCACCATAGTCGAGCTCATCTTGCTCCATTCTATAATAATAACTAGTAAAAAGAGAGTTGTGGGATAAATTAACGACAAATAGTTTAAACAAAACGCCGTAAGGGGGCTAGAGCGGCTAGAGATACGCGGCGGCACTCAGAGACACCGCAATCTTGAGGCGCAGACTGTGGGGCGAAATGGCCGATTTTTAGGGACTCAGACACGTTCGCTCCGGGACCCTCTATTTGCGTCACTGCTGGCTCTCCCGCATGCACGGGATGGTGATTTCATCACCTTCGCTGGCGGTCTCGCAGCATAGGGGTGAGGGAGTGTTTACAAGCTTTCAGGCTGCACAATGTACGCAGCAGGAAAACCACCCTCTCACTGTTGCGACGATGTAGGCACCTCCACTGAAGGGATGCCTGTAGCATTTTGAAAGCTGGGTGGTGGCTGGACTTAGACGGTCGCCTCATTTGGTGGGAGCGTCCCATGGTGAGGCTTCGATGCAATTGTGCAGTCAAAATATCCGTTCATTTCTAGGAAGCTTGTGCATTAACATACAGAGAGTAAACGCTTCAATTTAGCAAGACGTGACATTGTGTAGATAGTCAACCGATAGTTGATCAAAATCAACAAATTTCTGAGTAACTCCCAAGCCTTTACCATTAGAATATCCCCAGACTTCGCCAGCAATCGTGGCGATCGCCACTACAGCCGGCTGTCGTCGCGCCGGCGATCGCCATATGGATAAAGTGAATGAGTAGGCTTCAGACGTGAGAGAGACGACAACCGATATGGCGTGGCGATCGATAGACATCGTTTCCACTTTCGCTATCATCACATCGCCAATTTCGGGCCCATCTTCGAGAGTACGGGCGATGAGCTCCGTTTGGCAGCGGTCCATGGTGATGTAACGTGGCAGTCGATACATATCATCTCCACGATAATTATCTCTTGTATCGCCGGTTCATTTTTATTCATTTTGAAGTGGGAAAGTCTGGGGATACTCTTACTCTCGAGATTTACAAAGGGTACAGGGGCTCTGATAGAAAACAGGTGTGCCGTGGCCTAAAATTGGTGAAAACGCTAGGATACGGCTTCGCCGATGGAGAAAGGGTCCGTTTTGGCCTAATTGTGAGGAAAAACACCAGAACAAGGGTTGATCGACGGCTGAATGGCCCAGTAGTGTGGAGCACACCAGCATGCAGGTCCGCCATTATAGGATCGGTTCGCTCTGGCTCAATAACGCTCAACCCTTTCTTCTTGGGCGGACTTGCACCTTGGCATTCTCTACACTACTGGACCAAAGCGAGCCCATATCCTGGCATTCTCCACCCTCGGCGGATCCTTCTTCCATTGGTGGACCAGCATTCTGGTGTTTTCCTCACTGTTGGGCCACACCAGACCCTTATCCCATCGGTGGATCCATATCCTAGCGTTCCCCACGTTATTGAGCCAGTGCGAACCGATCCTATAATGGCGGACCTGCATGCTGGTGTGCTCCACACTACTGGGCCATTCAGCCGTCGGTCAACCCTTGTTCTGGTGTTTTTCCTCACAATTAGGCCAAAACAGACCCTCTCTCCATCGGCGAAGCCGTATCCTAGCGTTTTCACCACTTTTAGGCCACGGCACAACGTTTTCTATCAGAGCCCCTGTACCCTTTGTAAATCTCGAGAGTAAGACTATCCCCAGACTTTCCCACTTCAAAATGAATAAAAATGAACCGGCGATACAAGAGATAATTATCGTGGAAATGATACGTATCGACTGCCACGTTACATCACCATGGACCGCTGCCAAACGGAGCTCATCGCCCGTACTCTCGAAGATGGGCCCCGAAATAAACTGGTGATGTGATGATAGCGAAAGTGGAAGCGATGTCTATCGATCGCCACGTCACATCGGTTATCGTCTCTCTCACGTCTGAAGCCTCCTCATTCACTTCCATGTGGCGATCACCGGCGCGACGACAGCCGGCTGTAGTGGCGATTGCCACGATTGCTGGCGAAGTCTGGGGATATTCTAATGGTGAATGCTTGGAAGTTACTCAGAAATTTGTTGATTTTGATCAACTATCGGTTGACTATCTACACAATGTCACGTCTTGCTAAACTGAAGCGTTTACTCTGTGTATGTTAATGCACAAGCTTTCTAGAAATGAACGGATATTTTGACTGCACAATTGCATCGAAGCCTTACCATGGGACGCTGCTAAAGCTCCCACCAAGTGAGGCGACAGCCACCATCCAGCTTTCAAAATGCTACAGGCATCCCTTCAGTGGAGGTGCCTACATCGTCGCAGCAGTGGGAGGGTGGTTCTCCTGCTGCGTACGTTGTGCGGCCTTAAAGCTTGTAAACACTCCCTCACCCCTATGCTGCGAGACCGCTAGCGAAGGTGATGAAATCACCATCCCGTGCATGCGGGAGAGCCAGCAGTGACGCAATTAGCGGGTCCCGAAGCGAACATGTCTGAGTTCCTAAAAATCGGCTATTTCGCCCCACAGCCTGCGCCTCAAGATTGCGGTGTCTATGAGGGCCGCCACGTATCTCTAGCCGCTCTAGTCCCCTTACGGAGCTTTGTTTAATAGATATAAATTTCTGTTCGTTACAGCTCTTTACACTTAATCATAAGTATTGTTTCTTTTCTCAAGGCATGTCTCTGTGGTGAACATTCTATTTCCCTTTTGTTTGTGCTTCTTCTCCTCCAGGAAAGCTGGAAAATTAGTCGATTATCTAGTTGCGCCAAGAAATTCGTTGACAATAAAGGCAGCGTCATCGACTTCCTTGATCTACTCCACCAGCGCAACTTGGGCGGAATTGCGATAATGCAGCAAGTTGGTAGTATACAAAAATCATTTTAACATGAGTTCTGACAAAATTGACCACATTATTCATGCTCCACATAGTCAGAAACCCAAGATCGCTCTAAAACCTGAGTGACAAAGTTTTTCGTGGGTGCTGCCTTTGAGCAGAAGCCATGTCAGGCAATATGTATGACTGGAATAATTCATTTCAGGTGTTCCCGAGTGCTACTGTTCAGGGTTGTGCTTTCCATTTGGCACAGGCCTGGAACAGAAGGCGCGACAAGGTGCGCTTACCAACATTCATCAACGGAGCCCGTGAAAGCTTGGAGGTTGAGGTTTTTTTTATCAGAAGTTGAAGGTTATGGTTATACCATCCTTTCTTTATATGTATGCTAAGGGGTAAAGCTTCTTCCATAAGGGTAAAGCTTCTTCCATAGGGGTAAAGCTTATTCCATAGGGGGTAAAGCTTCTTCCATAAGGGTAAAGCTTCTTCCACAAAGGTAAAGCTTATTCCATAGGGGTAAAGCTTCTTCGATAAGGGTAAAGCTTCATGCACAGAGGTAAACATGCATGCGTAGCATAGCCATCATTTATTTTCAAACGCCTCATAGAAACAACAACTACGAAACTACGGAATCATTGGTCAAAAGTACTACAACAGATGTTGTGTTCTTCTTCATCAATTGTCATTTGTTGTTTAACTCCTTCGCATTGCGATCGTCTCAACCGGTTTCCGTCGCTCTTATGGAATCTCCAATCCCGCTGGTACCTGAATATGAAAACATAACTAACCACTAACCTTGAAACAGTTGAATACGTACTGAATTTGTTTAAGAAGTGAAAAACATCAATGTTACTACGAATAAACTTACGATTTGCATGTTCGCCCCATCATCGTCATCTGTGGAGTCCGTACGGGCGCTACTGTACTGTCGCGCACTACGATTCTGCAACAGAATTGCTGACGGAAGCAGAAAAAATTTAAAAAATAAGACTAGAACATCTAAGTTCATAATCTGTGCAACATTGGTCCCTGGGTCTGCGGAAAATGCGAGGTCGAATAGCCTTGGTTATCTCGTCTTCGCCTCGAGTCGTGTCTTCCACAGCCAACCTTTTCACGGTATCGGTCACAGTGTCCACAACTGACTTCACCCATCCAAATCCGATCGCGGCGCCCTTTTCCACCTTAAATTCCAGCAATGAAGGATGTGAATTTCAACTTATTCCACATGGGGTCGAAAACAAAAAGAGAAAAACAGTGGAAGTTACGGTGACGCGAGACATAACCATGAACCATGGGCTACAAACCCCTCTTGGCGGCATTGGTAAGATCCGGTACCTCCTTCGTCATCGCATCACCAAACTCAGCCAGGTCTTTCTTCATAAGGTCGAGTGTATTCTTTGTCTGGAAAAAGGGGATAGATGAGGGCAGGAATGAAACATTGATTGATATCATGGTAACAAGTAGGAAGAGTTTAAAAAACGATGCCAATAGCTTTCAAGTGTCGAATGGACCATTACCCAGAGTAAACGTGTCAAGACTTCACAATTTTAGCCATCGTTAACACACGCGTCAACAACTTCACCCTGGGTGGTGTTAATATGAATCCAGGCGCAGCGCGCAAAGACTTGCATAAAAAGTAGAGAAACTGAAAGGAATCAAAGTGCCTTTTTGTGAGGTCCAGGAAGGTGAAAAAAGAATTAATTTATAATCTACCTGCATTTCTTAAAATGCGAGAAGTACAGAAGAGACACAGGTAGGTAATACCGCCCTATATGCGTTTTTATTGATAAAGTCTTCTAAAAAACTCCTTTTTGTGATGCCTTAACGCATCGAATATGAAATGGTTCCAATGGAGCCACTATTCCTATATTCTAACATTTCAGTAATATGTGATAATCTGCACTAGTTTCATAAACGGAGATACGTTAGTAAAATAGCACTGAAAAGTGAGCCAGATATGTGAAAGCATCTTGTTACGGAGTTGTACTTAGCTCTTTACGCGTTGCTAGAGTAAGTAGTGTACGCATAGGAATGCTGTTGGTAAGTACTGGGAAGCTAAACAGAGTAAGTGTATATACAATGTACGCAAAAGAAGCAAAAAAAAAGCAAACATACCTTTTCTTTAGCAGAATTGAACCTCGGTTGACCTCAGTTGCTTCTTGCGCCACTTCTGCTCTTCATCCTTTCCAGGCTCTTTTGTGACAAGTGGAGTAGAAGCCTTCTCTTCACTCATCTGGAACAAGACAGGGGATAAAAATGTCGCTAGAGAAATGCCAGCAGCGCGCTTTCAGAAAATACGACCAATCTATGAATGTTCAAATCAATACGATGCGAAATGTGAAACAAGGAAAGCACGAGACGAAATGAGCAGCTTTCGAAAGGTACCATGAGAACTGTGGCATATAAGCGAAGTGAGTGGCAATTTCTAGTTTCTTGTTAGTTTTTTTTCCTACAAAATTGGATTCATGAAGATAAACGGGAACCTTGAGAAGCATTAAATGAGGCAAAACTCAATTACCTAATAGATTAAGACTCCAACATAGACCTAGAATATAAACATATTGATGTTTTTGGGCGCAAATGAGGTGAGCACGCATAAGAAACGCGTGTGGCGTGTTTTGAAGTGTGCAGGAGTGTACGCCGCATCCTCTGCGTCCCTAGGCAGAGACGCAGGGTAAGTGGTGGTGAGCTCGTCCGGGCCCCGCCCACTTTTTTCGCCAACATGTCTCTTTCCAAGAAGAAAGCGTCCTGCTTAGCCTAACCGTGAAGAAGACTCCAGAATGCGGGCCCTCACCTGGAAGAAGGGCACGGGTCCTCCAATGGAGCAAGGGCCCGCCGTGGCCCATTGGTGTGGGGGACGCCAGAATAAGAGTCCACTGGTCGAGAAAGCGTCCGCCGTTACCCAACAGTGAGAAAGACGCCAGATTGCGGGCTCCCAGATGGAAGAAAGGCCCGCCGTAGTCCAACGGTGTGATGAATGCCAGGATAGGGGTCTGCCAATATAGGATAGGTTCGGAGTACAAGGATATGGTTCAGCCGACGGTGAACGGTTTCGCTGTGGCACAGCAGTGAAAATGACGCCAAAATACCGATCGCAGACAGGTCCACCGTGGCCGAATAGTGTGGAGGACACCAGAATACGAGTTCGCATTGGCCCAGTAGTGTGGAGAACGGCAGGATATAGGTCTGCCGATGGAAAAGGCATCTGCTTTGGCCCAGTAATGAGGAAAACGCACGAATACGCCCTACGATGGAGAACGGACTCATGCTCATACTCAACTAATAGGAAAGATTTCATATTTTAGCCCATCTAATGATTAGTTTCGCTTCTTTGTCAATTTTACAGGGATGCGGTGCTTTTGCACATGCCCCAAGTGGCTGCCCCATCCCGCTTTCTAGCGTTCCGAAGGGGCGCTAGTAGTAACAACGAACAAATGAAGAAACGATAAATGAGAACTATTTGAGCAAGTTAAGATACAATTGGGAAAGTGAATGATTAGGATATCAAAAGAGAACAACAGAACAATAGTAGAAATTAAATTAGAAAGAAAGCCAAAAATTCATGGCGGATTAATTTTGGAATTGGAAGGTTTCACATGTAAGCGGAGCTTCTTCCTAGATTGCGCAAATTGAGGCGTACCGATCGGCGTAGTGATACAGGTTCAATCTTTTTAGTCATCGACCTGGAGTCTTCTTTGTGTTCACTGAAGAGTGAAGGGACTTCAACCCGATGAGTGTACAGTTTCATTCGATTCAAATGGACCTTCTCTTCTTTGCTAGGGGCTCCAATAGGGCTTATAACGACGTTAGGTTTCGAAATTTCGATTACTCTATAGGGTCCTTTCCAATCGTGATTCAATTTCGGCTGATTTGCGTCTTCGCGTAATAAAACTATAGATCCGATATTAACGTCAATGTTCGGATTAGCGTGCTCATCGTATTCTGTTTTGTAGTGATTAACGCTGTGGGATATTCGCTTCTGATTTTCTCTCCACACGAGAGAAAGGTTGTGAATGAGATGATTTTTGTACGATTCTACATCATAAAAAGATGGGGAAGGGAGCTTTAAAGGCAGCAGAAGCTGAAATTCTCGACTCTGAGCTGAGCTGCGGGTGGTGAAGTACAGACTCGGCACATCATTAATGTGCAACGAACACAGACAATGATGGCTTACCTGCAGAGAAAATGGAACATTCGTCGCGAACACGCCTGGCCGTGTTCGCGCGCGGACGAGTTTTCCCCGGCGCGAAAGCCATTGCGGCACGTGGTTTTGGCCGAGTCCCGCCATGAAACCCTGTGAATTGAATGCATTTCGTTTTCCTTTTGCACCAAAACACGCACCGCAATGGCTTTTGCGCCGGGGAAAACTCGTCCGCGCGCGAACACGGCCAGGCGTGTTCGCGACGAATGTTCCATTTTCTCTGCGGGTAAGCCATAATTGTCTGTGTTCGTTTCACATTTATGATGTGCTGAGTCTGTACTTCACCACCCGCAGCTCAGCTCAGAGTCGAGAATTTCAGCTCCTGCTGCCTTTAAAACGATGTCCGCGATCAATTGTGGGTCTCTTCCATGCATAAGAAAAAATGGTGTCTCATTTGTAGTTTCATTCTTCGGGGCATTTAATGCGAATACTACCAGTTGAATGAAATTGTACCACTTTTCTCGCGATTGATCCACAAAAGCGGTTAACATTTGTGTAATCGTTTTCACATAACGCTCGACCTGACCATTTGATTCGTGATGATAAGCTATTGTTAACACATGATCGATGCCAAGTAGTTGTGCGATTTCACTGAATACTGAACTGGTATAATTACTGCCTCGATCAGAAATGAGGACTTCTGGCACACCAAAACGACATATGACGTGATTGACCAATGCATTTGCGATGGTTGATGTACGTTGGTTCGTTATGCGAGTGCATACAACGTATTTTGTAAACGCGCATGTGTGTATCAGAACGTAACTATAGCCGTTTTCACACGTTATTAGAGGGCCTATAACATCGGAATGGACGCGTTGAAATGATCGTACTGGAATAGGATACGGATGAAGTTTTTCGCTATGAATATTTTGAGGAGGCGATTTTATTCTTCGGCAAATGTCGCAAGAGTTCACAAAATTCTTAACATCTTCTGCCATATTAGGCCAAAAGTACTTCGAGCGTAATTTTGCCAAAGTTTCCGAAATACCCAAGTGGCCTCCGTCTAATAAATTTTCGTGATGATGTGATACGAGTTTTAACGCTATAGACTTATCGGCTATGACTAAGCGATATCGTTTACCGTTTGAAAGGTATAGTAGATCGTCAATTAGTGCAAAATTTGGAAAACTGAGCTCGTTATTTCACAAATTTTCGATTTTTCCGCGATAAACGGAATTTTTCTGGGCTTTTCGAATTTCGTCGATAGTCGGTAAATTCGTTTTCGTGATTGACTTAACTTGAAGATTGACATGATGCCGTGACAGAGCATCGGATACTGGATTTAATTTCCCAGGGCGATATTTTATTTCGGCATCATAGCCCATGATTGCAATTTGATACTTTGCTAATCTGCCGTCTAAATCTGTGCGGTGTCAAAAGGAGCACAGTGGAGAGTGATCGGTTAGAATAGTAACTTTTGTACCAAATACTTAGGGACGAAATTGTGTAAGACTATAGACAATGGCTACCGCTTCAAGTTCGATAATAGAATAGTTTCGTTCGTGCTTGTTCAGACATCGGCTCGCAAATGCTATTGGATGTAACGAACTTGTTTTCGGATTCATTTGCAGCAACGTGCCAGCGACTGCCTCTGTAGAGGCATCAGTATGAATTTCATATGGTTGACCAATGCGCGGTGCTGCCAGAACTGGTGCAGATATTAGCTTTTGTTTGAGTTCTTCAAAAGCCATTTGTTGCTCAGTTCTCCATACGAGACGCTTATTTTCTTTTCTCGTTAATCCAGTAAGGGGATTCGCTATTTTTGCAAAGTTCGGAATGTATCTACGAAAATAGGATGCTGCACCAAGAAGCGATTTCACGTCAGACACTGTTTTCGGTATTGGATATTTCGTTATACTTTCAATTCGTTTGGGGTTGATACGCGATCCATTTTTGCTTATGAGAACGCCAAGATATTCCACTTCTTTAGCAGCAAAAACACATTTATCGATTCGTAATTTTATGCCGAATGAACGAATTCGAGAAAACAGCTCTCGCACATCACGCATATGTTGGTCGAAATTGTCTGCACAAATTACGGTATCATCAATGTAAGCAAAAATGCAGCTTCGAAGTTCTCTAATGAGAGGGTTTGCTATTTCCTGGAAGGTTCCAGAGCACCATTTGAACCCATTGGCATAGTTATGAACTGGTACAGACCTAAAAAGCATTGAAAAGCTGTGCGCTCGCGATGAGATTCTTCGACAGGCATTTGATAAAAACCGGATTTAAAATCTAAAGTAGTGTAGAATGTTTTGCCGCAAGCAATGTCGAGGATCTCTTGAATATTCGGTATATTATATGTTTCGGATTTTGTTATCGCATTTATTCGTCGGCAATCTATCACAATGTTCCATCTTTTTTCTTCACCAGCACTATGGGTGCGCGAGAAGGAGAGGAGCGTGGCTCGATTATTCGTTGTTTCAACATTTCTTGGATATGTTTCGCAATTTCTTCGCGTTGTTGCAAAGATACTCTATGCAGACGTCGTTTTGGAATCTCCGCGTTATCGACAAGATCAATCGTACGACGAATATTACCAGTATATCGTCCTGGTTCATTGTCACTTCCAAGAAAAATATCTCGAAAATCGTTTACAAGGTGACAAATGACGGACTTCTGGTTTTCGTTTAAGTCTGACTTAGCAAAAATCAATTTGATCGCACAAATTTTTGTTCGTAGGTGGTGGTGTAGGATCATATAAATCTATTTCTTGAGGCACGTAATTTACCGCATCACTTATTTCCTTAGAGTGCTTCTCGATTAGGTCACTCTCCAAACTGTTTTCATGCACGGAAAACACAACACTTCTTTTGCACGTATGAGAAACGACTTGCGCGTTTGCTATATGCTGATTTTTGTATAGACGGACACTTGAACAATTCGCGTTAAAGATACGGATAGGAAATCGACGGTCTTTTCCTGGGCGGAATAGCGTTTTACCAACGAAAATTCCATCTGGTAGAAGATTATTTGACTACTCTTCCGCAGTTACTTCAATATCATGTAGGAAACTTCCTTCGATAAGAGCAATAACAAAGTTATCGGATCTTGGTGTTAATGTTACATCATTTTCGAGTCGTACTGTGTAAATGCGAAAATCGTCGTCGAGTTTGTAATTTGGGAGCATTGGTAAGTTTTCGTAACCAAACGATATTGATTTGCTAACAAAGTCAAAGCATATGGGTAGTTCTAATTCTGCCAGGAATTAATGCCAATAGTAAGTGGAGCTGGGCAGTTTTTGTCACTCGCAATTTTCTGTACGGTTTTCGTATTTTACCTAACGTTATTTCCAATTTCACTGAACCAGTGAATGGGATCTCACTTCCATTTGCAGCTAAACCTGGTGCCGTTTGTGTTTTCTCACGGGGTTTTCGCAGTGAAGAAAATGTTGTTTCGTTGATAAATGTCAGTGAACTGCCGGTGTCCACTAACGCTAACGTATTGTGATCATCGCATTTTGCTAGCACAATTGATGCCATAGTTTTTTCTGCTTTGACTGCGTGGGCGAGTCCAATCACAATGGGTACGTATGTCAAAAATTTCGTTGTTGCCACGCGCGGACCTCTCTTTGTGCGAGCGGTGTTGCCGTTTTCTTCGGCGTCGCTGTTTTCGTTGTCGTCGGCATCGTGCGTTTGCGCGATGTCGCGGTTAGCGCGGGCAGTGTCGGAAGCGCGGGCAGTGTCTAGAATTTCTCTAACTTCAATAGTGTTTACGTTATTTCGCGATCGTGGGTCGTGCGATGGTTTTATCAAAGAACAGCAACAACAAAGAAGTTGGCCGAATGTTGAGAATTTAAACCATATTGCCAAGGCTACACAAAATAGAGGAAGGACAATGAATAAAATCACGGGAATTACGATGTAAAGATAGTGTGTTATCGACTCTAGTATAGCTTCACCTCCGGCACTAATAATTTCCTTCGCGTTTTGTTCAACAGAACGCAAAAATTTTCCTGTTTCATCAGATATCCGATCGAGTTCCAAATTTAACGAATCTGATGATGAGATATTGACAGCTGTTACAAGCGCAGTGGCGGAATCGGTTTTCTTACTCAAAAGTTCCAGGATCGTTTTTAAAGACGCAATTTCGGAGTGAAAAATAGGTGCGCTATTGAATATGATTTTGCTATATTGTCTATAAGGCGAATTGTTATTTACTTCGAGTACATGAATATCTTCACCACCTGTTCTCCACTTATGCCCGACTTTGTGTACCGTAGTAGGAGCGTGTGCGCAATCGATTTCTAAACTTTTCGTCTTAAGTTCGCGCTCTTCTCCAGGCTTTATGAACATTATATGATTGTTCACAAGAACTGGAATATTTGCGTAGCACTTACTGTCATACCGATTATCGTAGTAGATTTTATCTATACTAACGCTTTTACAGGTTGTAACCATTAGAGCATCGCCTGCAAGACTAGCACTTATATTAGGTCGTCAAGTATGAAATGTCTGATTTTATGAGCGGTCAGTTTGACAGTCTGTATCTTCGAAAATTTACTAGATCTCTTCTCATCTTTATTTTCATTATAGAGGTACATCCTCTTCCTTTCAAAATCACTTCCTGGGTTTCTGATCAGTTTTCGAATTTTTGTTTGAAAGCATTTCTTGTAGAACCACTCAAACACGAAAAATCGTGTCGTTTTGGAACATCGGTTCCATTTTTCAGCTATTAGAGCCGGGGAAGCTGGGAACATCAGGGTAGTGTTAAGGGACATTTGGCTAGTAAAAGCACTGAACAGCGTTTGCTTGGGAAGTTCTGCTCAGGTGACATGAAGCTGCAAAGTGAGCCTTATGATGAACCTGGATTTCGATGAGCTGGAAGCCGTAGCCGAAGCGGATAGGAGTCAAACTAGGTCAGCATAAGCAGCAAGGTGTGGCCTTTATATTCCATTAATATTGAGATACTCAAGGCAATATGACCATTAAAAGTGGCTCGGTAAACGAATTTTTCCCAGTTTGACCCTCAAAAATGGGTGCCAATTTTTGACCATTTTTCACAAATCCACGCTGCTTAAGCCAGAGGAGCAGGGGTGGGGACCCACCTGCCAGTCACTGTACTGAGCAAATCTTGCTCTATTTGACCACAACTCCTTTCAGGGATTAGCTCACTTCTTGCTGGAGAAAATGTTCAATTTCCAACATCATGTTGGAAACGCTCTTCCTCACTTGATCGCCCATAGCTTTCCATGCTTCTAAGGTATTGGAGCACCCAAGCCATATTTAAGATGGCAAGGCTATGGAGATAGTATAGGAGCATATTCGGATATCTTATACTGCATTTTGCTTTAGAAACAAAACTCAAAATCTTCTCATCCAAAATCAGACATTTCATACTTGACGACCTAATATTATCTTGATGCAATAGAGTTCTTGCAGCAGCGGAAGGATCGGTTTTGGAAATTGCTCTTAAAAGAAGGATGTTATTATTCATAAGATAACAAATTTTGTTCCACAGATAGCGAAAATCCGCGTTGATTTGATTCTGTAACTCCACAGATAAGAATTGGGAACGTACATTCAATTCGTAGTTATTTTCGTCATCAAGAGATCGTTTTCGAATTTTTCGTCGCAGGAAATCAATTGTGCGAAATGAGAGGCTACTCACACGTGCCTCGTTGGGCTTGTCAACAAATTTTCGGACCATTTCGCGAAAGCTCGAACTATGGTGAAAATAGGTCTTCGATTTGTTAACGAAGTCTCGAATTGAAACGAATTGAGCATAATTTTTCACGTCAGGAAATTTGATAAAAACACCGTTAACCATTTTTCTGCCCTTTCTGGGTTGCACCATTTTGTTTTCAACTTGGCAGGGATCGGTTGATCATCAAAATGGAAAACCGCTTGAAGTTCTTCACTCAAAACATGTTTGGACATAACATACATCTTCGATGCACCATTTTTCACATATTTGCAATAGTGCGTCTTATTTCCAGACGATTTCCAAATAAAGACACCGTGTTTGTTGAAACACTCATCTTTCGAAATACTGCAGGAGCCTAGATCTCCTAAATTTGAGATGAGGCTTGTACCATCAATAGTCGCAATTTCTCCAATTTCAGGAAAAATATTCGAAGAAGTAGTACACCTTTTACCAATGAAAGGGTAACTGTAGTTAATTTCTTTATTATTAGGTTGTTGCGAAAATAATTGCCGTTTCACGGTATGCTTGAAAAAAAAAAACTTTTCTCTTGTCCAATTCAACAACTTCAAGCCAAATTGTGCTAGCTCTTGGTAGGGTTTGTTCTGCTCTTTCAGATGCTTCTTCAATAATCTGGGTAGCTCTTCCATGGACTTTTTTATAGGGTCGCGAAAAATGGTGAGCCGACGCGATTTTCGAGTGATCATGTTGTACGAGTTCACACTCAGCCATTCTGCAGCGGAAGCAGCCCGTAATATAGCGTTTGTTTTTGGCACGGACTCTCCTTCCGAAAGGACAGTGAGGTGCTGGTTCGCAAAATTCTCTTCCGGCGATTTAGATCTCGAAGATAAACCGGGTCGTGGTCGAAGGATGTCGCTGGACGATCAAGCACTGAGAGCAGCGGTGGAAACGAAACCCGATACTACTATTCGTACGTTGGCGGCAGGCCTGGGGGTTCACTATGCTACAGTTTCAAAACATTTGGCCTCCATTGGCATGGTGAGAAAATTCAAAAGTGGACACCCCATGATCTGACCAATGTCCAGCAATCCACCCGCTACGAGATCTGTTCTAACCTCCTCGTCCGCTGGAAAAACGAGCCATTTCTTGACCGTTTAATAACTGTAGATGAAAAATGGCTCCTATTTGATAATAAGAAATTGGTTATGTATGGGTAGACAAGTTCTCTACCCCTCCAAGCTTCCCTATGATCTTCACCCTAGGAAGGTTACGTTGACAGCTTGGTGGTGTTGTAAGGGTGTTATTCATTATATCCTTCTGCAACCTGGTCAGGCTGTTACATCAGAGTCTTGCCGTTGTGACTTAGACCTGATCCTCTAATATAAATCATGGTGGTGCAACAAAATTTCCTAGAGCGCAGGCGTAGGGGAATAGCACGTGATCGCATGCTTTTGCCGTGAGGCTCGATTGTACACTGTGGCTCGCGAGGATGCGCAGCTGACCGGGTATTCGGCCGATGTTTCGTCATAGGTGTATAGACGTGGTGGAAGTCGGGTGCATTCGGGATTTCGCGGTGGGACCAGTGGCTAGCGGTCTCGAGTCCTCCGGGCGAGACAGTGTTTGCAACGATTTGACGATGCGTTGCAGCAATGTACGGAGCAGAGTAGCCCCTCTGATGGAGCTTTGTCAGTAACTGCACTCAATTTTGGAACGCTGGAATCACTTCGAAGAGGTGAGTATGTATGAAAAGGTGCGACAAATGTGGTCGGCAGTGGTAAACAGAGGTGGGCCTCTCCTGCTCCAGGATAACGCTAGGCCTCACACTTCAAAACTCACCCGGCAAAAACTGACGCAGTTAGACATCGAGGTTCTCCCTCACTCATCTTACTCTCCAGACCTCTCCCCTACCGACTATCGCTTTTTCCGGGCTCTCGAAGCAAATCTGCGTCAGCAGCAGTTTCTTGATTTGGACAACATTGAGAGTGAGATGAAGGATAAAGCTGGTACAAATAGTGCGTGTTTTCTTGATGCAATGAGCTGCAGGGAATTTCTCGAGTTGAAAATTTTGGACGTACACTTCTCCATATGCAATTAGAATGTTTCCGTTTTGTTTAGAAATCGAACAGTTCAGCAAGGATGGGAAAGCAACAGGAAGACCAGATTTACCGTTACCACAAAGTTTATACTGAGCATTAGCACCATCGGCAAAACCAGATAGCAAAAGCACAGATAAAGCTAGAAATAAAGTGTGTACCTGAGTAAATACTGACGCCATCCTGCTGCTTTGACCACGTGCTGGCGTTGGACTTCTTGATCGCAGTCTGTCGCGAAATTGCACTTGCTTTCCTCGTCGAGCTGATCGCCAACCACCTCTTTGGGAGTTGTTTCTGTTGATGTTCGTGGAAAAATTTGAAGATTTCGCGTTATTACGGTACGGTGAACGATTTCCGAAATAATAATTCGTATTTTTGTACGTGGTTTTATCGGAATAGCGATTTTGATGAGTACTCGGGCGCGGTCTCCAGTAGAAATTACCTAGAAGTTTAAAATGAGATGCGCATGGACATCGATATTGCGAGTTGTAAGGCCGAAAATTTCTTTGGAAGCCAAAATTTCAGTGACTGGAGCTGCTTCGTGCACGCCAGTTACTCCTTTGAGCGCTATGCTTTTGTGCGTTATTGCCCGACAAAGTTATCTTTTTTACCGCATTCGTAATCGCGTTTATCATTTGTTTGTCGCTATGTTCTTTTTCTCGCCTCGTGATCTCAAGAATGTCTTCTGTTTCTCTGCGAGCTTCAAAATGTCTTGAAAGTTATGCGTGCTTTCGCGTTTTTTCATTACCGCAATCCGTAATTCTGTAGAAAGACCTCTTATAAAAGTTTCGCATTTGATTTCCTCGATAGTAGCAGCTGAGCTGTCACTATAGGCATCTTCCACTAAATCTTTAACTCTTTGGCCATAGACAACAACGTCCTCGTCGGGCTCTTGTTTTACATGATGTAGTTTTGATTTCGCTATTTTGATGTAGTTTTTGGTGCGAAAGTCCCGTTTGAGGGCATCTACAACTTCCCTATAGTCTTGTTTCGTTTCTTCGTCATAGGCGTCATACTTTATTTTAGCGGCTCCGGACACCTGTAGAGGAAGCTTTCTTGCTAGGCGTTCCTCCGTATAACCAGCTTCTGTTGCCTTCTCATTCAACTCACCTTCGAATTTGACAACGGGCATGTCCGAGCCATTGTAAACAGGCCACGACTGTAGCGCTGGGAGGAAAAAGTAGTTCAAATCAACAGACACATGCACTCGATTGTCTTTGCCGTCGTCGGCATCTCCCATTTTATCAGAGAGTTGAGATAAACGGGGCTTTACTTCTAACAAAATATATCTCGCGTCTTTTGCAAGATTTCGACGTAATAAGCGTGCTGCTCTACCGCTATTCGGGGTGCTTGGCAAATTTGGTGAAGGCAAAATGATCGAGACAGAGAAGTGAAAATAGAGAGCTGAAGACTGTCCTCCAGAAGCTCTTCGTGCGAACGAAAACCAACGGAGGCGGTCGTACTGGAAATGTACTTGATCATTTTCGTATTCATGATTGGAATTCAAAGCTTTCCTCGCTCATCTTTGTTAGACTCTGTAAAATTAATCGCGCAGCTGCCGACAGTTTCTACCAGGGTTTTTGTGGTTGCAGTGCCCATGTCTGCAATTGAGCCTTTATCTGCTGGCGATGTGAAAGGAAAGTACCTCTGAACTTTTTGAATCTCCCAGTACCATCTTCTGAGAATCGTACGAGCTCTTTGGTACGTTGCACTTTAGCTTGCGGAATGGGTTCCTACCGTATCTGCAGTAACAGTAAGAAAAGTTAGCTAAAATGCGCGCGAATTTTGTTTCCGTACACATATTGGATCCATAACAAATGTAGGCACGTGCAAATAGTGGCATAGGCGGACACAATAGTATCAGCAATAATCAATATATCGATGCATTACCTGTAATTCTTTGGCCTTTACTTGAGAATCGTGAAGTCGTATTATCCTGGCGAAGTTTGGAGCTACACATCATGGAAGACGTGATAAAAATCATTCAACGAGCGTTTATAGCATCAAGGTACAAAAGAACACGGCATTTCTTAATAAACTTCAGAAAAACATCAAATAGAAAAGAGGAGAGCTCCAGCGCAATAAGAAACTGGCGACGTAGTTTCCGTATTTGGATTTATTCGCGACGTCGTTTAGTTTCATTCTTTTCATTATGGTGTATCCGCAGATCTATCATATCTTGAGACAACTTAACACTCGTTTTTCGATTTTTGTCAATTTTACCTTCGTAATCGTATTTCGTTGTAATCGACCTTTACCCGGGACCTCCTTGTAATGTTTTAGGTTTTTAGGAGTTCTTTCAGATCGATATAACTTACATAAATTCGTGTTCACGTTTTATTCTAAACGTATGTTAGAAGTACATGCTAGTACAAGCGAGTACACGCGAGTCAACTGAGAGCGCCCTCTTCTCTGGGGGCGTGGCCTAAGCCAAGAAAGTAAGGGCGTTACATAGCAATCTCAGCTTTATTCTTCATTGTTGTTATTTGTTTATTTGTTCACTTATTTACGAATGCACTCAAGGTGGTCCACACACACAACATGATAACATGCGTTCGCTTTTTTTCCTTATTGAGGGAAAGCCAAAAACCATTCAACACTTATTACCTATTAATAGGATTTTTCTTTTTTTCCCTTTACTCTTGTGTAAATATTGGTTTTTCCATGTATAATGAGGCGACTGCCTCGAAGCCAGATTTAGCTTTGTTTTTCGGCCGATTGGTTGAATCCGTCATATAGTCGGCGATTTATCTTTTCACTATCAGGTTGTTACATATGTTTCAGGTGTTTTTGCATTGTGATTTTTGAACGCTTGAATAATTGAATACCGAATATATTTCGTCTACTTTTACATAGCGTTTTAAAGCGCATGATCTCGCAAACATTTTGGAATGTGAAACATGTTTTTCCGTCATGCTTTGAATATGTAATTAATATCGGGGTGAACGATTCAAGAATGTGAATTTGGTAACTGCGCTTTACGAATAAGTATTTCATCACAACGCTGCATGAGACTAAGCAAATTTGGATGTAGTAATCTCGAGGCCATTCTTATTCATTTGGTACCTTCTCTCTCCGTTTTATCCTCGAGCGTTCCCAAGCACAGGCACCAAACTTGGCAACCCAAAATTTTGATTACACCTTTTCTCTTTCTGGAATTGGAGCGAATGGAAGTGAGATTTTTCAACTGTGGGTGGGAACATCAACTATTTGTGGAAGTAACCGGTAGTATTTTACAGCAGGTTTCAAACGTCCTGTAGAAATTACACCATCTTGCCACGCCATGTATGGCGCCTTAATTTTGTTGGTGTAATTCTCTGGAAAGGCGAAGAGCTCGCAGAGGAATTTCCAGCTGTGCATTATGTAGCACAAATCTAGCTCAAACAGAGCGGCCAGCAGCTTTTAGTCATCCATTATGCTCTCAATGAAGAGTTGAAGAGGATTATTGGATGTTGACATAAGTTCTTGCGATTTCTTTTGGACGCAATTTTTTTCGTACCAGTACCATTCTTTCACAAAGTGATTACAATCGTACGAGAGCGCTCTTCTTTTTCTGCACTTCTGTCATCATGAGGTCTTCCAAAAATGTTAAATTACCAAGTTTTCACGCTTAGGGAGGAAAATGCCAAGTTGAAAAAAGACACCATTTTCTCTGTAAGTTTAGTAGGAACAGAAAGCTTGCGATGCTGCGCCAACGCGTAGGTTCGCTGGAACTTAAACGTGAAAGAACACTATAAGCCAAGTTTTCGGAATGCAGCTTTGATGATCTTGGCCGAGTGGCACATGAGGTTACCAACGGGTAGGATTTTTAGCCGATCCGATTGGATTTTCTGAGCGGACGGCTCAATTACTCCATTTGAATAGTGCCTCTGAGAAGTGCGGTGCCCGTCGTCTAGACCATGCAATTCCTCTCAAGTTATCCCCACGCTTTCATGGAAGAAATTTGGCTGATCGTGATGGCATCTTCGAGACAAACATGTGGAGAAAAATATGTCTTTTGTTATGAGGCAGCCGATGAGTGACTGTTTCAAAAACAACTCGCATAAGTAGTGTGAGGAGTTTTGGTGGTCTTTCGAACTTTTTTACTGACTGCTAGAAGAAGCAGTGTCGATAAAGCTGTTTTTCATGCACTCAACGCTCAACTTCGTAGTGCCGAACCTGAAGCAAATTGTTTAGCAACAGTCGATTGTAATATTCTTGTAGAGCAAGACTAGTGCTTTCGAATCGTTATGTCTCATAGCCGAAAGGTGAAAAAAAAAAACAGTGAGCGTCGATGGCAGTGCGTTTTCCCCGGATATGGCTTGTAGCGCAGCCGCGTCGCCCGCGCTGGAGTCGCCACTATAGTGACAAATCAGAGTATTAATGGTAGTTTTTCAATCACATCTGATGTTAACTATCAAGAAAACTGGGTCGCATGCTTTCCGAGTGCGCGAAAAATGCACCGCCATCGACGGTGAAAACTGCAACTGAAAAAAAGCGCAAAGACTTATAGCAACACCCACTACTTTGCTTTTTCTTTTCTTGATACTCAATTTTTTTTCCAAAATTTAATTTTTAGTTCGTTTTCTGGATTCATTTGCTTGGATTAGTTGAAGTCACGTGAAATTTTGGTTCTTGAGTTGATTTGTTTGGATTACATGATGGTCTCTTGCCGGTTTTTTGCGACAATAAACTTGAAGGTGGTAGCAAAAGGTGTTACGGATTGCTAGAGTCTTGAGTCTATCTAACATTTCAGTCTAGGACCTTCGTTCGAATGATTTATTCGAATAATTTATTCGAATAATTATTCGAAATTCGAATATTCGAAAAACCCAATTTTCGAATATATTCGAAAATTCGAATATTCGAAATTTCCGTTTTTCGAATATATTCGAAATTCGAATATTCGAAGAGGTCAATTTTCGAATATATTCGATTATTCGAATATTCGAAATTTTCTCAAAAATGTGCAAGTATAGTATACATCGATAGGTACCTCCTGTTATTTAATATTTCCATGAAACTTTTTGTCAAATATTTCAGAACAACGAAAACTTATGTACAACCTAATATTAACCACTACCCTTGATTAATACACTCAATTCGCTCTATATCTAGTATAGTTTACTTCTTTCAATGTACTCGATGGTCTTTTTCCTTAGCTTCTTATTTCTTCATAGTTCTACTTCACGCTTTATTCTATAACTCATATTTATAATTAGCTAGTCACGAACATTTATTGCTTATTTATACACACCATCACCATGTTTATGTTATAACAAGCATGACAATTTTAAACAAATCAAATTTGGATTTCTTTGGTTGTTCTAGTGAAGACTCTTCAACTTCTTTATTCGCGTTAGCTTTCAGCGATAACGCCGTCTTCAGACCTTAGTAGTACAATCACTTGCCACCTGATCACAATCATACAAACATTCACAACAATACTAACAATACCAATGGCAGGGCAGAGTTTTTAGTCCTGGGACTTCGAACCGAACGGTATTCGTTTACCTACACATCGTTGACTTAGACATACTATGAACACAGACTAGCACGTAGAGGTAGAAGGGCCGTTTCTACTTCAAATCACGCGATTAATTGCAGCACCTCCCTTAATCCTTCTTTCTTATTAATTTCCAGGCTATGTCTCCTTATTTCTACTGCCTCCATGATCTTCCTTTCTAATGTTCCCGTCAATTGCCGATGAAGTACGGCAATTTTGAACTTGGGAGCGCGTTCATTGGTGTGTCTCAAGGTGCGGTGCCTTGAGAAACTTCCTGATGGCTAGGAGGAGGGGTTCGTCAGTGCTCTACGATGCTCATCCAGCCTTCTTCGTAGTGGCCTCATTGTTTCACCCACATATTTCTCCCCACATCCTTCGCATCTGATAAGGTACACAGTACCCCGTAGCTGACAAATTTTCTCCCTTTCGGTACAATACTAGCAGTCTACTTCGGGGCATTTATTCTCGTAGATGCGTGTGGAGGTCAACAGATGTTTAAGCGTTGGTGGCGGGCGAAACACTAGTCGAACGAGCAAGCCCGGCGCTTCACCACTTCGTTCACTGCCTGTGCTGGATGGTCTCCCACATACGCTAGGATGGGGCGGTATTACATCCAGCGTTGCGTGTGGGAGCCATGTCGTGGTGAGATTTCTATTATATCCATTTTCCTCAAGCATGCGTGATATTGTTCTCTCAACTTTCAAATCCTTTGTCGGGCATAGCTTATCCTTCGTTCTTATCAAATTCCGCACCACGTTCGCTTTGATGAAATGAGGATGGGCGCTTCTTCCATTTACCAAAATGTTCGCTGAAGCTGCCTTCTTGTATCATACATGCTCCTTTTGACCTCGTGCGAGTCCTGACATTAGTGTTTAAAAAGCGAAAATACCCTTCGTGATCAGGCTCTCTATCGTGAATGACACATGTAGATCAAAAGCGTTCAGTCTGTCGAGTGTTGCTTCAACTTCCATTCCAGTCGTGCCCACCACAAATACATCATCAATGTATCTTCTATAAAGCAAGATTTCGGAGGTCAGTGACATCCTCTCAATTCGGTCCAGGAATATAATTGCCAGCAAAGGAGCGGTCCGGTTTCCCATCGACAAGCCTCGTATTTGCTCGAAGAATTTATTCTCAAAGCGAAACACGTTACACGAAAGCACAGTCTCTATCATTACCGTGATGTCACCTGCATTAAAACCCATGTTCGGTATTAAGCCTTGATGTTGTTCGAAAAGGTGGTTCGAAAAGGTGAATTACAGCCTTGATCGCACTGTTGTTATCTACATTAGTGTACAGTGATACCACATCGAAGCTGGCATAGGCTGCAGTCGGTGGCACTTCAAATTCAGAAAGCGAGGACAGAAAAGCCTCCACGTTCACTATATGCGCTCCAACAAATTGAAGCAACGGTGAAAGTAACTGCACTAGGAGCCAACTCAATATGTCGGAAGGCCCACCACACGATGCTACGATGGAACGGGCTTTGATTTCGTTGGCAAAAAGTTGTGAAGGTGCAGTTGAAGATAGTAACTTATGTGTTTTCACCAGACAGTAAAACGCGGGAACAGCTGGATGCAGATCCAAGAGGGCTTTTGCGACACTTGAGCCGAGTCTTGGCTCTACTACTGTTAATATTGTCTCTCGAACTTTCTCGCATGCTCTTCGAAATGCAGCGGCTGTAGTCTCACAATAGGTCGTGGAGTCCGACAAGAAATGATCAATGATTTTCTTGTCCAACGACTGAGGTACAACAACAAAGGAGCCGCACTTGTCTCCAACCATGAATCGCAATTTGTCCTTGAGATGGAAGAGCTTCTTAAGTCCTTCCTGCTCTTTCTTCGTCAAATTGCTACGGTAGGTATGTGCTGCTTCGTTATGGTAGATCCTTGGAATTGCAAGTTCTAGACTGTATGATCTGGGAGCCAAATTAGTATTGATGGGAAGGCATCGAACACAGAAGTGTCGACTCACGATCAAGAACAGTGGTCCCTTGCTGAATTCTCGATCGTAATCGATGAGCAAACTGATGGATGCCACAGAGCGTCTCGTCGATCGTTTTGGTAGTTATTCTACGAGAAACTGCGAAGGAGGGGCTAAGATTCAGAAATCCCACCACGACATGGCTCCACACGCAACGCTGGGTGTAATTCCGCTCATCCTACTGTATGTGGGAGACCATCCAGCACGGGCAGTGGACGAAGTGGCGAAGCGCTCGGGCTTGCTCATTCGACTAGTGTTTCGCCCGCCATCAACGCTTGAACATCTGTTGGCCTTCACACGCATCTACGAGAATAAATGCCCAATAGTGGACTGCCAGTATTGTACCGAAGGGGAGAAAATTTGTCAGCTACGTGGTACTGTGTACCTTATCAGATGCGAAGGATGTGGAGAGAAATATCTGGGTGAAACAATGAGGCCACTACGAAGAAGGCTGGATAATCACCGTAGAGCACTGACGAACCCCTCATCAGAAAGTTTCTCAAGGCACCGCACCTTGAAACACACCAATGAACGCGCTCTCAAGTTCAAAGTTGCCGTACTTCATCGGCACTTAACGGGAACACTGGAAAGGAAGATTGTGGAGGCAGTAGAAATAAGGAGATATAGCCCGGAAATTGATAACAAGGAAGAATTAAGGGAGATGCTGCAACTAATCGCGTGATTTGAAGTAGAAACGGCCCTTCTACCTCTGAGCGCTTCGTGCTAGTCTCATTCTATAGTTGACATCGTAGGGGTGAGGTCTGCTTTACGTGTTAGTCTGTGTTCATAGAATGTCTAAGTCATCGATGTGTAGGTAAACGAATACCGTTCGGTTCGAATTCCCAGGACTAAAAACTCTGCCCTGCCATTGGTATTGCTAGTATTGTTGTGGATGTTTGTATGATTGTGATCAGGTGGCAAATGATTGTAAATATTAAGCTCTGAAGACGGTGTTATCGCTGAAAGTTAACGCGAATAAAGAAATTGAAGAGTCTTCACTCGAACAACCAAAGAAATCCATTAATAATGAAGCTCAGAGATGGGAAAATACTGAACAAATCAAGTTATTAGAAACTCAAGCGTCAATAACAACTTGAACTAGCTCGGAAAATAATTCAACTTCATTTTTTAGGCATCTACCGCGGAACGGATTCCACTAGTTCATCCGAACAATTGTCGGACGTTTACACCTAGCAGCAGGTTCAAGTAAGTTCGAAGATGGCTGTAATATTTCACATTTTTTGAAGCGTAAGGTAGTAGTTGTCTTTCATATTATCGCCTTTTCCGACTAGATTTGTTTCTGCGATATTATTTTCGTTTTCGTTGCTGCTTTCAACGCTGGGTTGTGCAAGGTAATTCTTTGTTAGGTTCACATCCGTAGGTCGGAGAGCCGAATATTACTTTACTCTTCCGAAAAACTCTCTGTCGTTGTGCTTCATGTACATGACACACCTTAATAGCGTCTCTTTCCTTCAGTGTGAACAGCTCTTCTAAGGGAAGCCCATCCCAGTCCTCCAAATTCACATCAAGAAGGGAAGATGCCATGGTGGGGGTCATATGCTGAAACTTTGGGAAGTTGCCATTGTGTGGACACCTACTTTATGATAATTAATGTAGTAATATTTCATCCTTATGTCTCCGTGTCGGACACAGGTAGTGTCTGTTCTCGATCCAATCCTATGTCCAGGTTATTATTTTTATTGTATTCAGCGAGGATTCCTCTACCATCTGTGATGAAATATCTCCAAAAGTCATACGAGACTTTAACCTTAAAAGGACAAAACCATTGTTAAAATATCATTACATTTTACAATGCCTCATGAATTACACTCACACGCATAGTTACAATATTAGCCAACTGCTCAGCTGCTGTGGGCTATGCAAACGCCCTTTTCGTGCGTTGTACACGGGTTGGTCCAGATCTTTATTCGTCCGACCTGCTCCTAACGGTGCTGTAGTAGAATGTTGACATAAAAGGGGCGTGGTAAAGTATAGTACATGAAGTACCTGGGACAGGCACATAAGCATATCAGTTGGGTCATGAATAATGGCCCCCATCTGGGAAGTACAGAACCGTATAAGATACTACAGTTCACATCTAAAGAAGGTGCCGCTTGAGCCGGCACATTACGGCGTGGCAAAGGAACGAGATAACAAGGAAAGAAAAAGCAAAATACAATAACTATCTATAGAAAAGCAGGAATATCATACGTCTGCGCATGTAGTTAGCTGGATTATCGGCTTCGACTTCTGGTAGTTGACCATTGGAGCAGATCCATATTGTCCAGTCCATGTAGGCGTTGAGTCGAAGTGTGAAGCGGAGAGAAGGCGGCGGCGAAACAATGCGATAATAATGAAGAAGAATCGTCGGTATTAGACGAATTCCAGTTGAGAAAAAGACATATTCTCGAGCGCATTTCGGCATCTTTTCAGGTACGATTTTCGCCATAATAGCGGCATGTTTAGCCTTTTCTTTCGATACTTTTGGGACTTCTTCACTAGCGAAGTTGTTGCGTGCCCTATCTCGCGACATGCGGCTTGTTTTTGCCTGCGGCGCTCTCGATATCATGTCTGGGATGACCTCGTCATTATTTTCCACGATGACCTCAGATTTCGTGGGCGGAGCCAATTCCGTGAGAGCTATTCTGCTACTTATTGCACAGCTCTTATGAGCATGATTGAGAGCACTTCTTTCACAGTCGTCTCTATCGTGAACAATTGTCAGATCCAAGTTATTAATATCGATTTCTTCAGGTCTTTTCAAGTTGCATAGAATATTTTGGTTCTTACACCGTCCACTGCCGCCTTTCAACGATGAAAACGAATAATTGTCATTCAACTTTGGCGTCTTTTCAAAAGCTTCCGAAGTTTGCTTACATACTATCCCGCTTATTCTGGAGTCTGGTGGAGGAGATCTGTTGTGACATCGTACTTGATTATCCAGAAGGTTTTTACAGTTAATCTGCAACTGGTGCAATTTCGCATCGGTTATCTGCTCTTCCATGGCGTAAGCAAACTTTTCTGCGTTCTGAATCAGTTGGTAGAAGTTTGCTTCTGCGTTAGGCTCCTCTATTTTGAGCAGTATTCTCTTTTGCACAGTTTTGGACTTTTCATAAGCGTAGATCTTTTTGATCTTATCGACTTCTGATTGAAGTGAATTCGTGCCTGCTCTTACCTGCGAAAGGCATGACGTAAGTAAGTGCAAGTATTTGCAGCATTTATCATACAGTCTGTCTGAAACGATGAGTCCCCTCAGCCGGCGGGAAACCTCGTGGCGGCGCGGCCGTCTTGGCGGCGTACATCGAATTGATCAGCTGATGAGGTCAACGCCGCCACACTCAATCGGCAAAAAGGTGGGTTTTCTTTGTTTTTATCCACTGTTGTAATTTCTTTTTTGAATATATCACCATGTATCAAGCCGTTGCTTGTCTGAGGCCGTTTTACACGTTTCTTTTTTTTATTTGAATGTGTTTTTTCGTTGTTTTTCTGCGGCCATAGTAGAAACTCCAGAAACACATCCAAATAAGTAGAAAGGAACATTCAAAACGGTCTCAGGCAAGCAACGCCTGATATATGATGATATATTCAAAGAAGAAAGCACAAAAACGGTTAAAAACAAAAAAAAACATCTTTTCGCCGATTGAGCATGGCGGCGTTGGCTGATCAATTTGACGCTGCCAAGAATGACGCGCCGCAGTCGCGCTGCATCGAGTTTCCCGCCGGCTGAGGGGACTCGTCGTTTCGGATAGACTGTACCTCTCCTTGTCATTTTCTGGGTAGGTAATTTTCTCACCACACAGTTTATACTCCCTTAGTATGATCTTGAGTACTGCTGAGTGGTATGAAGTCGCTATTTTGTGAGAAGTTAACTGCATGATGGGCATAGGTGCGATAGGGGTGAGAACGCCTCTGCCAAAGTGAAGGGGGTTACCGGGCAAAAAGTGAAGGGTGTCGACCCGGGGGGGGGCTTTCTGCTTCGTTTTAGTAAGAGTTGTGGTATTGGTAAGTGTCAATGCCCTATCCATTGATGTAATACCCAACATGTCTTCAAATGCCATGGAAACTGAGCAAATCTTGCAATATATTTCTGCAAACACACCGTTCAACAGTTTCATGAAACCGTACGATAGCGATGAGTCATCGCCATCGTACTGCGGATGCTCTAGGATACTGCTTTCAAATGAGGAAACAGCCATTAACTACATGAATGAAGATAGTCCTCACCACACCTTCATGATATGGTCCACTCATACATACACAACTGCACAACATTTCTTCTCTCCTACATACAAAAATTTGACACTGAAATCATATCTGCTTTTGAGCTATTTTTGCTTATTACAGCTTTATTCGGAAATGAAACCTAGGAGTGAAGGGTACCTATGTTCTCCTCCTCCAATCCCCTAACTGATAAACTACGTCTCGTTTCATGTGGTTGCGTGTCTTTTTCTGTGAAGGGGGGTGAGAATGTTTCTGAAGCCATTCTCACCTCATGCTCGCGCCTCTCTTCCCTCATCGCACTATCTCGCCATTTGTCTAACAACGGGCACGAGAATGCCCCGTTGTTTTGGCTCACCCACCCTATTTTTTTAACCAGAAAAGGGTTTCCCCCACACATTTGTATATGGGCGGAAAGCGCATCCTTTCTAGTATGTATACATGTAAATACTTACCACTTTCTCGGAAACACAAGACGAAATCCTTTGAAAAACACCTAATTTGTAGAGTTTTCGACCTTCCTGCTGGTAATACTTTTTTTGCCTGCTCATCTTACACTAACTATCACAACTCATACACGAAAATGAAGAGAAAATCTTTGCAAATTGTGGAGGACTATCCTCTTTCCGGTTATTTCACGTACTTTTCGATAATGATCTTAGAAACATACATGCTATGTTTTTCATACCCTTATGTGTTCGAAAATTTCTCCGCAAACATGCTGTCTATCGCTTCCCCTTCTAACATCTAAACTCTATCAGGTTTAAGCTTTAGTTAGATACCCTTCACTCATTTCTAATTCTTTATCCTTCACATAGAAATTCGCTCGTCATTTTCCCTATCTGCGGCAATGGTCACATTGCGCGCTCCATTCAACACTAACGTCATTTCGATTCCTGACTCCTTTATTCACACGGACAGCAATAGAATCGATCCTCTATCATTTAATTTGCTCAGTTTCACTTTACTAAACTTTTGATTTCTTCACTTCCTTGTCTTCTGTAACTGGTTTGGTGAAGGGGTCTATTGGCCCCCTCCCAAAGTGAAAGGGGTCTGAGCCTTGGCTCGGACTATCGCACCTATGAAGTACAGAGGCGTATAAGATACTACAGTTCACATCTAAAGAAGGTGCCGCGTCACAACACAATTTCGTGTTCTTGAGTCATTCTGAGAATTCTCTCTTCTCCAGTAGCTTGTCTGTTTGTTGCTATACTTCTTCGAATAATTACGTCTTTTGGTCTCCACTCAAAGAGGCAGAACAATTCAAATAAGTGGATGCGTGAGAAAAGAAGTGCCAAAAAAACGACTTTTTTCCGATTGGTCGACACCCCAGGGCTCGCGCAACTCGAACCAACCTATGTCGAGGCATTGAATTAGAGGCCTGTAAAAACGATATCTTTCTAGTTCCGGCAAGTTTCGGAAATTCAAAGGTTTTCAGCCCACTAAGATACCTTAGATTAGGTGGAAACCTCGAGCACGAAATTTTCCATGAGTGCTGCCTTCAATACAGGTGGTAGCCGGCAGGGAATGGTAGCTTCCGCGCCTCCGAAAAAGCGAGTCCTATTCATTACCTATTCAGTCGGAGACTTCCGAGAATTGAGGGTTAGCCAGAACCCTGGCAGCAGCCCCGCCATATCAATCATTACTCTGCCTATGAACGGGGCCTTCCATATGCCTAAATTTTTTGGGTCTGCAAGAACAAACAGCAACTTTTTTGTTATTAATTACTTCCAGGTTAAAGAATTCAAGAAGAGTAGGGATATTTAAACTAATTTGAACTAATGTATGCTAAACAATTTTGGTAGCACTTTTATTTTAAAGAATGTGGTCTAAATGTAGTATCTGTCAAATAACAAATTAAGAACTGTTCATAAAATTTTCCACAGCCAAACTTAGAATCAATACCAACATTGACGAGATAAACAACTGTAAAAGTAAGAATATCATCTATTGTAGGAGAAGTGATGAGCGTAGCAAACAACATGTTTTCCAAGCCATCATAGAAATCAAAGAAAGAACAAGGGGACACTCATACCACATTAACAAATCTGATATTAACAACTACTTTATGAACAATAAAGACGGATGCAACATGGATACCACTGAAATCACAGAAAAAATGAACAGATGTGGAGACAACTTGAACATGTATAGGTTAGCAAATTTTTTAAAGGCAGTGGCCTGTGAGGATGGAGGTTGCTCAACACTTTCTCGATGACAAAATTTCCCGCTAGCATTAGAAACACTGTTTTTGGAAGTTCCTGGTCGCGCTACATCCGGTAGATGTGGTCGAGTTGTGCGAGCCATGGGATGAGGACTTACAGCAAAAGATCGATAAGCCATTCCTTTCCACCATGCGGATCTTCGCGAAATCAGTCATTTTTTTTCTGAACTACAGCACCTCCGCGCGGTAGAAAAAAAATGATGAGTGCAAAATTGTTACCGATTGAAAAAAGGCCACTGGGAAAACAAAACATCTCGGAATTCGCTAACTGGGAAGAAAAAGGAGAAAATTGAAGCTTTGACAGAAACTAGCTCTTGTAGTAGTCAAACAGCTATAATAACACTAGAATGCTAATAAAAAAGATACGCAGTTACCAAATACAAAAAATAAGAAAATGAGGGAAACTGGTGTGAAACTGGTCTGAAAGCATACTGAGGAATTTCACTTTAGAAGGGCGGTGGTTTGGTAAATACTAGGTTGGGCAATAAGTTCGGGCGGTTTCATTCAAATCAATTTTTCACGAGGATTTGAACTAATTGTGATAGTCAGTCATGGATCATCTTGTAGCTCTCGCTTTGCTCTGCTCTCTACGAATATTATAACCAATTTCCCAAATTACCGCTACTTCTCATTTTTTGTCACATGAAATGTGACTTTTCAATTCGGTAAGAGCGTCAATATCCGACACCTCCAACTGTTCCACTGCAACAGTGGAACAAATGCAGCTCAAGCTGCTGGGTATGTTAACAGCGTCTACGTGAAAGCCATTACTGTTGAAAGAACAGCGCAGAAGTGGATGTCTGCTTCAGAGAGGTCGATTTTGGGCTGGAAAATGCACTTTCTTCTGTACGCAGAGTTCGTAGAGTTGTGAGACAATTTTTCACGAGGACTTGCTCCAGGTGTGAAGAAAGGTACTGCGGATATTAACTTTCAGAGAAAGCCAAGTTCTACTACTCCATTCCGTGAGGATACACGGAATGCTCAGGAAAACCGCATAAACTTATTGCTTAACCTAATAGATCAGCTGACAATCGATCCTTCTCGCGCCAAAAAAGATTTCGGTGTTCTAACGCAACCGAATGCAACCGCGAAAATACGTACGATCAGCTAAGAAACAAGTCCGTCTGGTCCTAGACGATCATATTGTAGGTGGATAAACGCACACTTCCTGTGTAGCTTGTACAGCGAGCGTATTCCCCAAGTCCAGAGTTCTTTAAATCTTTCGGAATTCTCGCAATGAAGTTTTCCGTGGGTGCTGCCTTCAAATGAGAAAACTATCGAGAAACTAACCAGGCTATGTTATGATACAAATATTATTACAAACATAAATCCAACGCAAAGGCACGCTCTCATTTGTATGTTATGCAAAATCCATTCTGAAAGTAAAGAAGATATTAAAGAAGAAAGAAAAGAATAGAAATACAAAGTAAAGCCAAGTTGTCAAAGTAAAGCCTGCACATAAATCACCAGACAATGTTAATATGAGTCACGTGGTCAGTAATAAGCAAATAATCAATATTATAAAAGGCTACATATTCCACAAAGAAAAATCAAGCCAACTAGTATTGCGTACGAATATGATAGTCCTGCACCAGCTAAGATTTTCAACCACAACCAAACCCTAAGATCTTTAACCAATGAGCACCTTTTTTCATATAAAGAGAGTGAATGTGTATGTTCTAAAAAAGAATACAAACCTTTTATCGACAGCCACTATGAACATATTGAAACAGGAGACTTGTCAATATTTAAGAACACATACATGTTCAAACTGCAGAAAAGGTACTCAATACCGGGAGAGCTATAACATCACAAAACAGAAAATGGGTAGTAGGTATAACATCTGACATTACTACTATGTCCCGACAAAAATACAAACTTAACTTACTAATCATCAAAAAACTGGAACAAATTATAAATACCAACATTAGTTTAAAAAAACTTAAACCCTTAGTCTATTACAACAAAATGATTAATAACGAAAACCAATCAAAATAGAGAGAATTGATCTATTCCAATCATATATTGCCTTCCAAAATTACACAGAACTCTTATAAAATTCAGATTCAGAACAGAAGATTACAATATTAGTGGACCTCCTACGCCACGGATCGTAATTGATGCTCGCGGTGCTACTTATAAGATCCAGAAAATTTCAGCTTGTTCCATAACAAAACATTCTAAAACGTCCGTATGAGGTATGTATCTGCTGCGGAATTTATCCTCACAAAACTTCGCCTTCTCATCCTCACATCAGAGTGGTGACACTGTGATGAAGAGACAGCTTTCCTCTAGGTATGATAGCCCGGTTAGATAACTATAAGAGTGGTATTTATCGCTGCAGAAAGGAAGTTTCTCTTCGGCTGGGTGTGAAGCTGTTTGCCCGATGGGCGTGTGAGTGGGCGGGTTTTAATCGGGCAAAGCGCTACACAGGCGGGTAAACCTCTCCGAATTCGGGCAAACAGCTACACGATCGGGCGAATGGCTAGAAGATCGGGCTTCAGCCTAGACTTATCAGATGCTCCCTCACGATCTGTTGTAAAGGTGAGATATGCAGAATAACCAAAAAATTATTTATTGTACATAACAGGAAGCGATCTATGAAAGCAGCATATTGAAAAATAAAATCTATATGTTCACTCCTACTTTAATCTCAGTTTGCCCGAGTACCGGTTTGCGCGATTAGGCTCGCTCCCGGACACGGGCGAACAACTCACCACCCTCTTCAGCTAGGTGTTTCTGAAGTCAACATGATCGACGGTTCTATTATATTTGTTTCCGTGCCAACTAAGCCATCCATACCTGAGGGGCATGTAAATATCAGTACTACGCTAATCACGCATCATTCTGTTAAAGTCAAGGTGTACACAGATGACATTAAGGTTTACGGTGTCTTTACAGCATGGAAAATCGAACAAAGGTCTACCAGGCTCTTTCACATAATTCTAGGATATGTTGTCACGGTGATTATGATATAAATTGTTTTGGTCTAGAGTATTGAAACAAAGACGAATACAGATATTTACAAGGAAAACCATGCAAACCAGCAAAATGTAAAGGAAAAAATGTTGAATTAAACCAAGTGATCTTGGAGTACGCATCAGCCCTGGTTTAAGTTTGATTGTCATACCGACGATATTGTTTGCAGAGCCTTTTCAGTTCTTTTCACCAAATGTAGGCTAAAATGGTTCAAAATCAAAACCTGCTGCATCGCCATGTTTTCAACGATTTAGTTTTTTTTTCAAAGTTCTCAGAAGCGAAACGAAATTGAGCAAGCACTGGACTTTCCGACCTTCACGAGGGCGAACATGCATTTTCTCTATTTAATACACTGTTTTGAATAGGAAACATCATTCAACGAATTTCAATTCTTTGTTCTTTCGAGGCGCTAGTTGGCTACAAATGTTGCCGTCAAGAGTTAGAGTCGCATGATAGTACCACATTTCGTGCAAGATTGCAGAAAAATTTATTTGCTTCCAGTTCTCAGAATTCCGAAATATAACGGCTCATCTTCGAATTCAGATGTACTACGAGTGTTTATGTAGGCCACTGCAGGAGAACGCGATCGTCATCATTCACATTTCATTCACATTTCATACATTTCATTTTTATACCAGTGATTGTAGATGATTCTGCGTATGCTCCAAAATATCTGGCGGTAGTTTTTTTGTTCTCTTCCGTTGAATCTTCCCAAAGGGTTGTGTCCAAAAGTCTTCTTGAACATTGGATTTTCTAGATATCTTCTTGGTGAGCATAAGTGGCGACTCCTTCAAGTAATTAAGTAACATTAAGTCCACTGATGGTGCCCAATTCAAACGCTTAGAATATGGGTAGATCGTAACTAGGTACGAGATCTATCAGACAAAACTATGGTAGCTAATGCGTTTGAAATCTGAGGAGGATCACGTTAACCACAAAGGATCATGTTGGACCATGTTAGCGATGGGAGAAGGAGGACAAGAACTGTGTGTGGCGAACGTGAAACACAAGTAGCCCAAACTTTGCGTAAAACATTAGGCGCCAATGGTGCCAGTGTGGAACTGGGGATCACCGTCTGATTAAAATAGTGACAAATACAATGTAGTCTTATGCTTTTGTTAAATTGAAAGGAAGCCTACATCATGCCTTGCTTTGCAAAAATGCTTGATGCTCTTACCATGGTACGACATAATTTCATGGAAGTTTTATACCTGTTCACTATACTTGCACATTTTTGAGAAAATTTCGAATATTCGAATAATCGAATATATTCGAAAATTGCCTTCTTCGAATATTCGAATTTCGAATATATTCGAAAAATGGAAATTTCGAATATTCGAATTTTCGAATGTATTCGAAAATCGGGTTTTTCGAATATATTCGAAAATCGGGTTTTTCGAATATTCGAATTTCGAATAATTATTCGAATAAATTATTCGAATAAATCATTCGAATGAAGGTCCTAGACTGGAATGTTAGATAGACTCAAGACTCTAGCAATCCGTAACACCTTTTGCTACCACCTTCAAATTTATTGTCGCGAAAAACCGGCAAGAGACCATCATGTAATCCAAACAAATCAACTCAAGAACCAAAATTTCACGTGACTTCAACTAATCCAAGCAAATGAATCCAGAAAACGAACCAAAAATTAAATTTTGGAAAAAATTGAGTATCAAGAAAAGAAAAAGCAAAGTAGTGGGTGTTGCTATAAGTCTTTGCGCTTTTTTTCAGTTGCAGTTTTCACCGCTCAGAGTGAGCGTCGATGGCGGTGCGTTCTTCGCGCACTCGGAAAGCATGCGGCCCAGTTTTCTTGATAGTTAACATCAGATGTGATTGAAAAACTACCATTAATACTCTGATTTGTCACTATAGTGGCGACTCCAGCGCGGGCGACGCGGCTGCGCGACAAGCCATATCCGGGGAAAACGCACTGCCATCGACGCTCACTGTTTTTATTCCACCTTTTGGCTACGAGACATAACGATTCGAAAGCACTAGTCTTGCTCTACAAGAATGTTACAATCGACTGTTAATTTGCTTCAGGTTCGGCACTACGAAGTTGAGCGTTGAGTGCATGAAAAACAGCTTTATCGACACTGCTTCTCCTAGGAGTCAGTAAGAAAGTTCGAAAGACCACCAAAACTCCTCACACTACTTATGCGAGTTGTTTTTGAAACAGTCACTCATCGGCTGCCTCATAACAAAAGACATATTTTTCTCCACATGTTTGTCTCGAAGATGCCATCACGATCAGCCAAATTTCTTCCATGAAAGCGTGGGAATAACTTGAGAGGAATTGCATGGTCTAGACGGGCACCGCACTTCTCAGAGGCACTATTCAAATGGAGTAATTGAGCCGTCGAAAATCGGAAAGAAAAAGAAAATCCAATCGGATCGGCTAAAAATCCTACCCGTTGGTAACCTCATGTGCCACTCGGCCAAGATCATCAAAGCTGCATTCCGAAAACTTGGCTTATAGTGTTCTTTCGCGTTTAAGTTCCAGCGAACCTACGCGTTGGCGCAGCATCGCATGCTTTCTGTTCCTACTAAACTTACAGAGAAAATGGTGTCTTTTTTCAACTTGGCATTTTCCTCCCTAAGCGTGAAAACTTGGTAATTTGACATTTTTGGAAGACCTCATGATGACAGAAGTGCAGAAAAAGAAGAGCGCTCTCGTACGATTGTAATCACTTTGTGAAAGAATGGTACTGGTACGAAAAAAAAATTGCGTCCGAAAGAAATCGCAAGGACTTATGTCAACATCCAATAATCCTCAACTCTTCATTAAGAGCATAATGGATGACTAAAAGCTCCTGCAAGTTGCCCGAAAGGAAATCGCCGTAGGACTACTCTGTACTCTGTCTCCGATCCATTTCGTGTGATCAGAATATCGAAAATTCGGGTGATGTAATAATCGAGTATATTCGAAAGTTGACTTTTTCGAATATTCGAATTTCGAATATATTCGAAAATCGAAAATTTCGAATATTCGAATTTTCGAATGATTCGATTCGAATAATATATTCGAATAACCGAATAATTATTCGATTCGGTTGCAAGTATACTTTACACCCTGTCGAGACGCGTAATCCCGTGAGTCCAGCGAAGCATTCTCATTTTCATTGTGTGGAGGGTCTGCTCGTGTTTCAGGGTGGTCGCCAGCATTCCGCTCCATACAGCGCAACAGCTCGGACTGCTGTGCGAGAAATCTTTGACTTCAGCTTCAACGGGACCTTGCTATCGCACATTACACCAGTTAGCTGCCTCCACTTGCTCCACTAAGCGTTGACGGAAGCTCAATGTAAAGCGTTCGCTCTACATTGAGCTTCCGTCAACATGTTACCGTAGGTTGAGATACGGGATCCTATGTACTTGAAAAAGGAGACCTTCGGAACTTCCTCACTATCAATAGAAATCGTACCGCGCATTTGTTCTCCGCATTCCAGGTACTCTATTTGTTTTTATGTTAAGTTTCATCCCATATTGCTCGATCCGGTCTTCTCAAGCCTGTGCCTCTTTCTGGAGTCCCTCCCTGGTGCTTGCTGCAATAACGACATTGTCTGCGTAAAGAAGCGTCCGTGATGGCCCTGACTGGAGATCACTCGATACTGCGTCCATGCAGAGAACGAAAAGAAGCGGTGAAAGTACAGAACCCTAATGGACTCCCACGCGGACATCAAACTATGCTGTTGTTCCTGCAGCGCTTCTGACTGAACTGGTGACATTCCTGTAGAGAAACTGCACCCATCTGACGTATTCTTCAGGGACCCAATGAGCGCATACTGACAGCCAAATCAGTTGGCGGGGTACCCTGTCAGAGACCTTCTCGAGGTCAAGAAAGGCTAGATGTACAGTCTTCTTCTTCTTTCGATGCTTCTTAGTCAGCTGCTGTACTGCGTCCATGCAGAGAACGAAAAGAAGCGGTGAAAGTACAGAACCCTAATGGACTCTCACGCGGACATCAAACTATGCTGTTGTTCCTGCAGCGCTTCTGACTGAACTGGTGACATTCCTGTAGAGAAGCTGCACCCATCTGACGTATTCTTCAGGGACCCAATGAGCGCATACTGACAGCCAAATCAGTTGGCGAGGTACCCTGTCAGAGACCTTCTCGAGGTCAAGAAAGGCTAGATGTACAGTCTTCTTCTTCTTTCGATGCTTCTTAGTCAGCTGCTGTACAGCATGGATCGCGTCGGTTGTGCCACAGTTCTCGACGAACCCACACTGACTTCGCGTTACTTCAACGACCTCTCGAATCCTACTGTCCAGAACTTGTTCAAAGATCTTCCTCGTGTGGCAAAACAGCCTTTACTTCAACGACCTCTCGAATCCTACTGTCCAGAACTTGTTCAAAGATCTTCCTCGTGTGGCAAAACAGCCTAATTGTTCAGTATGTCGTACAATCTGCTACGTCTCCTTTTCCCTTCCGGTGATCTTGATAGACATGAGACGGTTGAAGATGCGTTGAACGTCGGTGATGAAGTTTCGGCAGGTGTCGCTGACGACGATTCCAACTCCATTTCCCCCCGATGTTGTGGCATAACATATGAGCTTATAACCATCGCCAGTCTCGCGCGACTTCGCTCCGTTCCACTACTTTTCCTGTACACAAGCGATGTCGACTCGGCCTTCTTCAAAGTGTCAGCGAGTTCACGGCTTCGCCCTGTCAACGTCCCGACATTTATCGATGCTAGACGGATCGTGCGATTGTTCCGCTTGATTGAGTGGCGTCAGGGATTTCCTATCCTTGGAATGGACAATGGACTTATTAGTTAGAGGCGGCCCCTAATCGCCTCTCATGCGCTTCCCAGTCGTTAGAATGCGGGCTTTCGGTAGGACCCTATGTGCAGGATACAGCCTACAAATAAGCACTGGCACACATCCACACGCGTGAGTGCATGCTCATACCTATACGATAACCTCGAATATTGATGTTATGGAGCTAACACGTTCACGACAGAGCCGATTTTGAGAGGACCGCCGCGTGGGTCACGCGCGGTTTTGGACGCTTGGGTCCTGTGCTCGACCGGTCGTGCACTGGTCCCACAAGGTAGTAATTTTTCCGTTTCATGTAGAACGGCAACTTCTATCATGAAAATTCTCTTCTCGGTCGTAAATCTTAAAAGTTCTTTCGCATGTCTGTTACCTATGGAGTTGTTATTGCCAGAGTTAGGACCCGGCAAAGTGATGTGAACCCTTTGTATCGAGAAAGATTTACGTGCAAGACAATAAAAAATTAGCGGCGCAAAATAAACAACATTTATCCAAGGATGTGAGCTGGAACAAAAGAAAAAAAACTACGTATAACATGATGATTAGAAAGCTGAAAAGTTTATAGGCTGCTGTTTAACGAACTTCGATACAGTATGCTTGACGCTCTAGTCGAAAACAAGGTTCAGTGATTGCTGGTTCTGGCCTTCGGCGTTCTTCACGACACATTTGTACTTTGCCTCATCTTCCTTCTGGGGACCATGAATTTCGAGTAAAAACTGGAAGCCATCCTTGTCCTGAAAACATAAAATATTCGAATTTTTCCAGACGACATCTCAGTTCTTACCTTGTCATCCTTCTTAACCACCGATTTAATGCGATCCGAGTACTTGACCGGTTTGTCGTCCTAAAAAAGATGATTTTAGCATTGCTATAAGATGACACTTCTAAAGCACTCTATTCCTTAACTGATGTTTTAAAATATGAGTGAAGAATTTGAGCAAGACTTGCCCATAACCTGTATTTTATCGAATATCAGTTTTTACACATTGACGGCAATAGCCGCCATGGCGAGTTGTGCCACGTGCGGCCAGAGCGAAACTTTCGTTCATTTCTTCCACTGCAGTAATAACAGATCTAATGTTAATAAATGAATAATAAAAACCATGAAGACCATATTATTGAGATCATAATGGATTATTATTATTTATTAATATGCTTGCCGTTATTACAGACAAGTAATCAATTAATGGCAGCAACTACAACCAATCAATCAATCAACCAAAAATGCCAATAATATTGTTAAATTTTTAATAAATTTCAATGACTGTAAATTAGTTGCAAATAATGAATTATAATACGATTTGTCATGAATTTTACAATATACGTAAAATGAACTCACCATCATTATTTTTGATGAATTTCTCGTTGTTTTTTTTCTTGAAAGTGATAGTATGCCCAACATAACCCGCGATTTTGGTGATAGGGTACAAAATGGTGGTCATGTTTAAACCCAGAGAGTGAAATAACCCCCTATGCAAGGTTTCAAGAAATTCCGATATCGTGATCCCCATTTTTGGCGTGGGACCCACCTGTAAGTCCCTTGGTTGGCGGCCGCCAAGATGGGAGCCTCTCGCCCCTCCCCGTGGGTCCCGTTGTCATGAACGTGTTAAACAGTTCTTTTGGAGAAGAAGAGTAGGATTACAGAAGTAAGGGATAAACGCGAAAAAGTTCTACGATGACAAGGGGAAGAGGCTATCAATTTGAAATTGTGACCTTTCGAATTTTCCTTTTTATATTCGACGTTAAATCTCTTGAGAGACTGACCTTGAACCACTCGGCCTTCATCTCTAAGTGCGACTTTGCTCTGACTTTGATTACTATCACATTTCCATTGTCTCGTTGAACAATGTGAGGTTTGTCGTGGAAATCTGGCGCATCTGAAAGAATGACAGTATACGTCCAGAAGATACTCATAGTTTCCTCCCGAATAATTGAATGAATAGGCGAGATGGCCTAGTGGTCTAGGGAGCTGCTCCAGAGCACCATGTCCCCACGGGGTCCCCGGTTCGAATCCCGCCGCCGCCGCCCTCCGTATTCGAGCGACAGGCCGTCGTGCCAGGCTGGCTCAGGAAGACTTCACGTTACACCCATATTATCAGTGACAACAAATGGTTCCAAGATAAAAGCTACGGCGTCCACGGGAACCGACGCCCACTTTCGGAGCCCGGTTAGTGTGAGAAATGTGCGAGGGTCCTCGATGTTTCTCGAACGGTGGCATCCGGGGCAAGAATGCGAATCGTTCAAGATCACAACGTAGGCAAGACGCGCATTGCGACTTTAAACGTCGGCACGTTGACAGGCCGCTCATGTGAACTGGCGGCACCACTCGAGCGTCGTCAAAGACACTTCTGTTCAAGAAAAGAGATGGTCTGGTACCAAGTCAAAGGAGATAGGTCACGGCTTCAGAGTAGTCTACAACGGCAATCCAAAAGCCAGTAACGGTCCTATTTTGAGCTGCTGTAAAGCATCTTGGCGAGCGCTGAGGCCAGCAACACCATGTGCGTGATCTAGGGCAGTGTCACCAGATATTCCGGAAGACTCCGCCTGATCCACCTGCTCTGAGTTCGGAGATATGAGCTTTTAGGAGCAACCACGTCTTGGATGACCCGACGTCATAAGGCTGGAAGAATGCAGCAGTTTGAGATGCTCCGGCTAGGCAGGACGGCCATAGCTACCATGTGAGTAGATCAGGATTGGAAACTGGCGAGATGGTAAAAAGTGGAAAGCTGGAAAACCCTGCATTGTCTCACCGATTTTCCACGTCAATTTCACCTCTTTTCGATGAAGAGGCTTAGCATACACAAGCGTAGCTGGATTGGGACACCGTCTCCTATACTTTCTTTGCTTATTCTCAATGATTCTATGAGCGTTGCATTGCCGTAGCCATTAGCTCTCCCAGAACATAATAAGTCAGTAAAGAGTTCCATCGAAAATGTTCAAAAAATCTTACTTCCTGCCGTCACATTGAAGGTTGCGGAGTTCTCTCCATCTGCTGAGTAGAATACGGCTTTGTACTCTCCAGCAAGTGGTTTGTCGAAATCCTGAAACCAGAGAAACATTGAAAAAGTGTATAGTCACGGAGAAACAGTCGTTAAAGAATATAGTTTACACATTTTGTTCGTTCCAGCAACTGTAATGATAATCGCACTGCTGCCGAATTAAATTCATCCACAATTCTCAGGAAGAATCTGTGCTGCCTCTGGTGCTTCATGATGTGCAATAGCTTAACGAACCTGGCCACAAAAAGGCTCTCAAGCGGCAGAGGCCGACACGAGAAGAACAGCCGCCAACACTGCCGACATTAAGCCCACGCGTCCGCAAGGTTTTTGGTGCCGCCGGTGGAACGAGGGTGCTCCTGTTCCAAGGGAATTGCAGACGAAGTTCTAGCAGAAAGATGGAGAAAAAACAATGGAGCATCTCTTAGAGGCGAGTTAAAAGACGAGAAAGAGTAGTGTCTGCTCCTTTTCCGTCCTTTTAGCAGAATGTATTGAAGGTATTGTAACTAGTTGACGCGAACGTCTTCCTAGATCAACATCACCAACAGAAAGATAAGCACGAACATATGAGCAGGGAATGCACGAGTCGGCTTCAACAGCTCATCAGCATTTGTAGACCTTAAGCAGGGATACTGATCCTCATTATGCTTACAACCCGGATCTACAGCAATCTATTTTTTCAAAATATTTTTCGATATATGGGTAATTCTCACTGGTACGAGCATATTTTCACCTCTTAAGTTCACATTTCGAAAGTCGAACAGTTTCTTTGGCTTGTTGTAGCCGAAGATCTGTCATAGACATCCCCCTCTTGTGTCTCAACTTTGTTTTCAACTGACTCATTCATATGGCCGTAGCGCAGGTTGGGACAGTGGCCCTCTCGAAATGGCTTAAAGAACTAAAATTAATGAAGAAACCAGATGCCTAGATTAATTTGCAACCATCCAAAACCATGGATTAGCATTACCATTAGGATGAGGTTTCACAGTATTGTGATGTAGTGTGAAAGTCTTAGGGTCTAGCTCATAGTTAGTTCTCATCCAAGGTGATCTGGGCCTCCATTGGTGTCATCCGTGAACAATATCCTGCACTGTTATTCCTGTTCGCGATGACGAAGCAACAAGAAGTTTTATAACGTGTCTTGCGGTAATGTGTGGGAGATAAAGAGCGTCAGCTGATACCGTGGATTCATGAGAGATTTATTCAGTATTTGGTTGAGAAATCGTTCATTAAAAAACCGAACTTGATTCTGACACTACGACCCCCATCTTTTTCGACCATAGTGCTCCTCTAGCAATTATGAGAGCAGTATGATGAGTTGCTGATTGAAAGAACACTGCCAACCTTGATTTCGCAGACCAACTTCTTCCTGTTTCCTCCCTCATCAGAGTGACTGAAAATGTAGCATTCATTCTGTTCCAATTCTTTGTCTTGCAGCATCCACTTCGTTTTTGAGGGGTCGGCACCGGTGACAACGACCTGAAAATCCTCTTATATGAATCATGGTAGTGCAACAAAATTTTCTAGAGCGCAGGAGTAGGGGGGGGGGGCTAGTACGTGATCGCATGCGCTCGCCGTGAGACTCAGTTATAGACAGTGCCTCGCGAGGATGCGCAGCTGACGGGGCATTCGGCCGATGTTTCGTCATAGGTGCATAGACGTGGTGGAAGTCGGGTGCATTCGGGATTTCGCGGTGGGACCAGCGGCTAGCTAGCGGTCTCGAACCCTCCAGGCGAGACAGTGTTTACAACGATTTGACGATGCATAGTCACAGTGTACGGAGCAGAGTAGCCCCTCTGCTGGAGTTTTATTGTTAGCGCCATTCAGTTTCTAAGCACTAAACGTTAACCGTTTCGAAAAGACGGTGAATGCCGTGTAGGCCATAGCGAAGATTGCTCTCGGTTTCCTCACTTACTCCTTGCATCATATGGTGGGGATCATACAGTCTGAGGTTTTGTCTATTTTGAGAAGTGCAGTACAACCAAATATACAAGATGAACGAGAATGCATCCTTATAGGCTGTCGAGACATTTTCTGAAACCAGATGTGCAACTGATCAAACTTTACCTAACTTTCTTCCATTACTTTGGAGTGCGGAGCACGCTGATGACGGGGCTCCGTATGTAATTCTGAAAAATATCAGGATATGTGTACACCAGTGGCGGACGCAGAAAGTGGGCGGGAGGGGGGGCGTGGGAAGAAAAGTGGGGTCTCCGCCGTTTTGGGGACCCAGACGGAAAATAAAATTAAAAATAATATTAATTATAATAATAAACAATAAATAAAAAATATATTAAAGATAATAATAAAAATAAACAATTAAAAATAAACTAACACAAGATTTTTATTTGTATTGTAAAGTAATTTCGAAAATTTGGCGACCCATTCTCGGGGCGCGCGCCCCCCCGCCCCCCCCCTGCGTCCGCCACTGGTGTACACCTATCGAGAAAGAGTCCGCCGTTGTCCAGTAGTGGGAAAACGGCAGGATACGGATCCATCGACGGAGAAAGGGTCCGCCGTGGCCCAGTAGTGAGGAAGATACCAGGACACGAGTCCATCGATGGAGATTGGGTCTGTAGGGGCCCATTAGTCCAGAAATGCAAGGGTACGATTCCACGGATGGGGATTGGGTCTGCCCTGGCCCAATAGTGGAGAAAGCGCCATGATACGGGTCCACGGATGGAGGCTAGGTCCACAGGGGGCCCATTAGTGGGGAAAGCGCCAGGATACGCGTGCACGGATGTAAAATGGGTCTGCATGGTTCCCATTAGTGGGGAATACGCCAGCATACGGGTTCACGGATGGAGAATGGGTCCGCCGCAATAGTGGAGAAAACACCAAGATGCACGTCTGCCGGTGGAGTAGAGTCACGCTACGCGCTCATTCGTGTCTCAGTCGACCTCTTCTTCTGCTTCTCTGTATATTGAAGCAGAAGCTCATCAGTTGGACTATTTCAGTAATGTGAAATTTGAATCATTTCATCTGATTATTCGCCACGGCAATGGTTAGACTTCATTGTTCACAAGTACTAAAGCCATGTGAAAGATGTGCCTGTGCAGAGTTGGGAGTGGCTGTTCATAACGGGTCCGAAGGCATGTAAGAAATGTGACAAAAAAGAGTAGGACATACCATTGCATCGCAAATTAGCTTTACAAGTAGATGCGTGATTAAGAATTTGCAAACACGACTAGGATCGCGAGAAGACTCAAAGTCCGACGTTGGCGAGGCGGCCAGATCCGTAGAGTATACGAAACTCAGGAAGAATTTCGTATTTGAGCTCAGTTAATGATTAGTTCTGCTTATTTGCTAATTTTCTAAGCATTTCGCACGAGTGAAGCTTTTGCACATACCTCAAATGGCTGCCCCACTCCACTTTCTAGGGTCCCAAAGGGGCGCTAGTTAAAGAAATCATCAGATTATGGATTCGTTTACAGCTTCTACCGAAATGATGAATTATGGAGATGGGCGAGATTGAAGAATAACTTTCGCATTCAGCAAGTTTATAGAGATATGTTACAGTCACTCCTAATCTGGTGGCTCATTCTAAATAAATTGGAAGATAAATAAATTGGAAGATTACGCATCCCATGCAGCAAAATTCCTCAAAAATGCCTCGAGCTCATTCACGCAAACGCATTCATGCAATGGGGACTTCAAAGTGACAAAAATTCCAGGCACACAAAAGGCCAAGTTCACATGCTTTAGGACCAACAGGAATCGTGCAAATTCCTCTCAAATGGTTGTTTATCTCAACGGATGACGTGAAAGTACAGTCCAACAATATTCCAATTTCACACGCAAAGATTCAAGAAGAATAGCTGTTTTTGTAGCGAATGCAAAGATTCCAAGTGTTTCGTTGCATGATACATACATGACTAAACTACTCCAAGACCATCTCCCCAAGAATCCACACTACGGTAACTTGCTGAAAAAGACGTCAATCTCGAAAAATTTTTGAGAGCAGAATCCACAAATATGGAAAGATTGCATAGAAATCCACAAGAGTTTACATCTAAGTTTATATTGTGCTTTCTGCGAACTCAGTGCATTCATTCTTGTTTTGTTACATATTTTTGAACTTGAATGTTTAGAAGTGCGACCATCCATCCATCACAGCCTCTATGGAAGAAGTAAACGACAAATTACGAATAAAATATGTACTTCGACGAAAACAGATAGTGCTGTATTCAAAACATAGCAACTGCTCGGCCTGAGCTCAGTACAAAAACATTTGAAATAGGAACACTAGATAATTACCATAGCACACATAAGCTAACAAATGCACGCTAAGTAAGTTCTTCATGAGTCAGATTAGGTCTTATTCCAGAACTAACATTATTCGCATTCAACCGACTGTTAGTATTTGACTGAAGGCAGATTGCTTTTCCCTTACCTCTAAGAATACAGAACCATTGTCGGTTGATCGGATCTTAGGCTCCCCATAGATCGTTGGTAGTGGCATACCTGAAATGAAGATAGATTAAAGCTCTTCCAAGTAAGGAAATATTACTCTCCAATATTGCGTGTTGGAGAGGATGCGTAACAGAAAGAAAGCAACAAAGCATCAAAATTCTTTGTAAGTGACTGGCTATGCTCATTTGGAGTTTCAATAAAGTATCAAGAGAGCAATTTCCGGGGAAGCCGTCTGTAGGTGTCGCACTAATTTTGTAACAGCTTCTAATTTTTCCGTCTCTGTCTTAACCCCGCACTCTACTATTCCAGGTCATAGAATTTCATGTAAAAATTGTACGAATCATGCTGTATTCAGCAATATTCTGTGAGAAATTTCAAGTTCCACGCTAAAGAGGGGCAGTCATGGAAAAGGTTGAGAAGGCATCAAATAGCGCTTTGTTAAGGCAAAGGTGTGCGGGTTCGGCGGATGTGAGCCGGAGGATGACGACGTTGCACTGGGCTGCCCTGGCGGTCCGGGGGCAAGCCACACTTGGTGGGCAGCGAGCATATGCTGATCCTGCCCTCGGTTCATAGTCTGGAAAACCATGCCGTCGCTGCTGGCACATCAAAAAGAGGTCTTTTGACTTCACACTAACGACATGTGGTGGTAATAGGTGAACAGGTGCGAGCGTTCAGAATATCCCGTCAAATGCCACATAGACTAAGCAAAATGTAACACTGTGATTTGTTGCCATAAATACAGCAAGTGCTTGCTGACAAATTTAGCTAACCGGTTCCAAATTTCTGATTCTCGGTGAAGAGCAGGATGTGCAAGAACCAGCTGCGACTTCAGAGATACATTATATTATATTTTCTTCTGGTATATTAGGAAGTGTACGCAGCTATTATACTGATACGATAACAAGGAGGACTCAAAGGTACACTGGAGCCGAACATTTGATAGAAAGAACCTTGAACTCTGGGAAAAAAAAATTCGGTGTTATCAAATTTATATGCTTTCAGTCTGCTGATTTATTTCGTCCTCTCACATCGCAACCACCCGCACAGAGTGATATTTGAGGTGCTCTTCTATAGACGACTCCAGTGGCTCGGAACAGCACCCTACAAAAACGATGGAAGATAAGAGAAGCGATGTTGATGAAATGATGCAGCTGAGCAGACAATCACAATGCCATGGTGCACAGGATCATCTACGGACACTTATCATTCGTGCGCGTAGCGTCAGACCATTTTGCCTTTTTAAACCTTGGAAAAAACAGCCAAATGTGGTTTAAACGAGCCCTAATTTGCTTTAACACCTCAATTTTGGTCACCTTGGGACAAAGCCGAACTGTCCTTCCTTGGAAAAGATCGGGATCACCAGCATTCTACAGACCGTCCCACCGGGGTCTGACGCGGACAGTTGGTAAATTTCCAATAATCGCACAACATGTTGTGAGTCGTTCAGACCTATTGGTTGCTCTCATATTCGACGAGCTTTTTCATGGTAGGTTGATACAAAAATTCCTTCTCCACTTCGCCATTTCCATTACAAATGAACACACAACATTGCGTTGAGTATCATTTGTAATAGCTCAAACTCGTCTTCAGCCAAACAACTTGCAAAAAGCAGCATTAATCCGGAAAAGAAGGAGGTCACTAACACTGCCAGATCCTCAAGAAAAACCGCTTCGTCGTAGATTCAGTAGGCCTACCGCTCCCTACATCCGTCAGTAGACTAGTACCAAGCTTATCTGAGGAAGAGCAGCTTATTTTTTCATAGAATACTTTGTGCAAGTCGCTACAAGGTCCCTCCCTTTCTGAATTTATGTGGGATATCCCAAAGGAAACTGATTGGCACTAACCACTTCACCCTTTTAAGGAATCGCTGCGCTTCTGACTCTCATCTAGTTCGCGAAGAAGAAAACCGAGTTATGTAACGCTTAATTCAAAACGGTACAAAGATCAGTTAATTTTTGTCCAATCTGTGATAGTTTACAGAAGAAAACTGCAATATGTTCTCTAATCAAACGTTGGCAAGCCTAGTATGTCCTCACTTTCTTGATGCTGATGAGGTTAAGCAGGTTATCAAAGCTCGGTGATGTGAACGTCTTTGCGTATTGCCATTGTCAATACTTGTCTGCAGAACATTTCTGTCTTCAGTAACTGGTAACCCACACGGATGGCTAGCACTGCTAAAATGCGGACGCCCGACTCGAATGCCTTAGAATCTCAAGACTTTTCTAAATAATGAGGTTTTCTACGAGTTCCACTGATCAATAATTGTATGGCGTGCACGGTGGTACTGCGCTTTAAACTAGTACCCAGGGCCGGATTTTTATCTATGCGAGAAAACTACAAAAGCTGCAAGAGCGTTGTCAGCCAAAAAGCGAGTACTTTTCCTAATTGTCCACTACGCTTAGTTGCGGCTCATAACTGGTTTCAGTACAATGCTGAAAGTACTAATTCGTTACCAGTATTCAACCTAGGTAGTCATGAAACCCATAAATGCTTCCAAATTAACTCTCAGATTCTTTTCTAAGATTTCATAGATGTAGAACTGCTGCACCAGTCTTCAGACAACACCATTAGTCTAGTGCATAAAATGTAAAACTGCCCAACCATTGGTTACCTTCTTTGGCTTATTAACGACGGGGTTCTGAGCAACTGCCTGCTTTTTTCCCTCAACTTTCATGCAGTCCTACCTCTCTGATTCCGGGAGTGATATTTCTACAGAAGAGCTTTTTTTAGCTCAATGGTTATAACTTGCACTATGAAAAAATAGGATTACTCGGAAAAGCACGACCAGCCGTGCCTACTTCGTGCTTTTTTGAATACAGAATAAAGTTACCACAGAAAACACCCTCCACTGAAAAGGCAGGAATTGCGCTGCTCCTGAATGAACAGCCTTGCCAGTCCTGAACAGTCAATGTCAGTCTTGCCATGTTTTCGATAAATTGGACGATGTTATAACGAACTGATTTCCGTTGGAACGTCTCAGCCATAGAATAACGTAGTCTTGATGCAAATCAATTTTGCTAAAAGCTGCTGATCACTTGAGGTTGGTGCGTGATAGGAAAGTAAGGGACTGAATATAATGTGGCAGACCCCGGATGTTAGGTGATGAACTGGGAGGAGTAATAGATTTTCTGGCTTAGTTGACATTGGTAAGTGCAGCCCGAATCGTCGCGAAGTGCCACGTCTCTTTTCGCTCTCAGAAGAGGCCAACTATTCTCCCTCTGCAAGAAAACCACTGCATAAATTTTCTTTTCTTTTCTGAGAAAAATTCTAAGTGCTTTGCACATATAGTCATAGCTTTTCGCACTGAAGACTATGCAGCATTGGCGTACTCGTGGGGTCTGAGTATTCTGAGTCTTATAACCATTTGCTAGAATGAGCGAAAAACGTCATCTGATGACCTCCGAAGAGTCGTGAGAGAATTGAGGAATTATGCGAAGTGGAAACTTAACAGAATTTGATAGAAGCTTGTTGGAAACCTGCCAGTAATGGTGATATAAGAGCGGCTACAGTGATGGAAGTGCGTTTCCCGCGGGCTCGGGAAGCACGCCGCTTGCGCCGGTATCGTAGCCGTGACGACAAGCTAGAGGGGTTTTTTTTCAATTTTTCATCAGTTTTCATAATAGTGACATCGAATAGGATGAAAAACAATTTCAGAAAATCCGCCAAGCTGTGTGTCGCGTTGAAATTGCCGCCGTAATAGGTACCAGTAGTAGTAACCACGGTAAACCGCACTTTCATCGACGCCCTCTATACGTATTTACGCTCACATTTACCTATGTAAAACTCTTATTTGAGGCATAAAGGATGCTTCCGCAGATTCATTTCTTGGAGAAAGGCAGCGCTTTACTGTTGTGATTTCTCATATGTCCGATAGAAATACTCTGTTCTCTGGGACATCGTTGAAGACTTCTAACCAAGGATAGAAGAAGATCCAGTCTGACTAGCTAGCTACCCGTGCAAATGCAAATGCTGGTATGACAGGAAAACTGATAAAAAGAGCGAAAATGCTTAAGTATTGAGCGATTTTTCTGGACAGAAATTCGGGAGGTGGTTTTCTTTGTCAGCATTGAGTGGGTATGACATCCCAGCCATATGATTCCCTCCCCGCAAAGCATAGCCTGCTACTCTGACGAAAAGACATCTCAGCTCGAATTTTGAGTGTTCCAGTAAATAATCGCCAGGCACATTCTCCTGCGAACAATTAAATAAACAGCAATCATCGGCTACAGTAGCCCGCACTGGGCTTTACAATTTCCTGCCTATTTTATACATAGACAACATTGAAAAGGATAACAGTAGACGTTACCACAGAGCCATTTGTTTTTATTGCCCTGCGGCAACGTTCTATGGCGTTGTCGGAATCCGTGATGTTCTTGAGGAGGTGAAGACCTACTTGCTCTCCTGAACTGGACGAACTCTCCAGGGGAAATATTTAGTTAGTTACCTAGTTCAATAAACTTGTATCAGTCAGAGGTGGCAACTAATAGTGAGAATAAGAAAATATACCACATTTTGCTCGAGAAATTAGCTCACACTAGATGACGGGGAAGGCTCAGACCTCTACGAGAACCTTCGTAAATTCCTGCACAGGTCATTGCAGAATTCGCTAATTCGATGTGACATAAAAGTAAGGATATTTGGTCGATGCCGTGATTCACAGCGAGGTGCGTGCTTATCGTGTATAGCTTGCTACGTTCGTCCACAAACCGTCCCCCTAATTTTCTTCGAGCTCATTTCTATGATGAGTCACACTTGCTTCCCACGCATGTTTAAGATAACCTTTTCGTTTACGAGTCCTAAGTTATACAATCCAAGGGGTGGGTGGTCTTCAGAGGAGCGAGAGCTTCGCTAGAATTGCGCGGCTACGTACCTTACCCCGATTCAAGTTCGCACATTAATGGGGAAACCTAAGTTAGTTGGGTAAAATAGGCGTGGGCGATTACAATGGACAGCACAGGAAATTTGGGATATAAATTTGGATTTGTTCGCTTCCACAGAATCCCAATTATAGCACTCATCGCACCACGAATGACCAGTTCAACGAAGTATCATTCTCTTGTACATCAGCTCCACAGGATCAGTCAAAACGATTGGTCCATTTACAACTCATTAGAAGAACCTGTCCTCAATTGATTCTGTGACATCTCTAAAAAATCCTATGAGCTCGAAAAAATACACGCTAAACTGTAAGCAATTATGAAGATGAGGATGATGAAGACTGTTTTATACTACATTAGTGAGACGTATGGACTCAAAATGTGAAGGAGAGAAGTGGTTGGGCTTCTCCGCCGTAGAGATCCTCAAATCGTAAGACTATTTCTGTTCTTTGCTACTGGCCAGCGATCAGAATCAACTTTTACTTCTAGCTCGTTGTACTTTTTATGTACCAAAATTGAATCACCCCCTTAAAATTGCATATCTTCCAAAGAACTATTCTTGTGTGTATAATAAAGTCCAAAAAAAAAAATTCAAAAAATGCCTCTCAATCACGCGCAAACTCATACCTCTCCACTCTACAATTGCTCTACGATTCTTCTTTTGAACACAAAAAAGGATTCTCGTCATCTGCTCGCACGACCTGTAACCGATCGCTGGCCACATTACCCTGGTAACATCGAAGCTTGAGCTTTCACTCTGATATCTATTAGAAATGCGATGAAAAAAAACAGGCCTAAAACTTCGTTTGCGCAGGTTTCGAGAAATTTGATCGCAAAGCACCTTCGTCGACTCGTCCCATTTCAGTTTCTCCTAGGAGGGCGATTCGTGAAAGCTTACGCCAGTATACAACCGTTACTAACACCATGTTTGCTCAGAAAGAACAACAAATTATCATTAAACATTTTTAAGCGTGAAAAGTGTTTCCTCATTCATTTTTCCTCGGGTTGATCCTTGAGCGACTATGATAGTTAGATAGAATTTTAAAAAAATCAGAAATACGCTGTTACCATAAACATTGTAGGAACGGTAATGGATCGGTGTTGCAGCGATTGTAGTCCCTCGAAGAACTTTATCGCTGGACAATTAGGGAAAGAATATCATTGGTGAAAACGTTGGCGAAAAGGAAGAATTTTAATGGTCAGCTTAACCCATTGGCGACCGCGTTGGTCACCGGTGCGCCGTGCCTTTTTTTCGCACGGTTCAGTTTGAGAGCTCATTAGGCCTTAATGACATACCTGTTTTCTGAGCTGATGACATAATAATATCTCTAAGTCTATGCGATTATAAAAACCCATACTGAAATTTACGTTAAAAACTCGGAACACAAAGGAGAATGACAACTTTAGAAAATGTGGAAAAACCGTCAATGGGTTAGTCTTAGTTGAAAAATGAATCCTTCGATTCTGCAAAAACCTTAAAGGCCCGGAAGTCTTTGCTGTGAGAAGCAGACAAAGCTCGCGATGGGTCCTACTGAACCACGTTTCAAAAAAGCACAGCACTTGCGCGGGCAGTCGAGCTCACATGATAAACAACGATGACCTCGATAACGAGACGTCAAAAGCGAGCGTTCATTTCAATAACGCGGATGAGAACATGGGCCCAACGCACTTGTACAACTCGCACGGGTATTTTTTTAGTACAAGAGCATTAGCAGCTGCAGTAAGCAAGAACATTGGGGGGGAATCTGGTAAAAATCCCATCATTCAGGAATGCTCACTGTATAAGCTCCATGCGTATATTTAATGCTGTGTTACTTCTTAGTTGTTTCCACAAGCTTATTTTGCGGACCCTTGAATGAAGCGAGTCGATTGTCGTGTAAGCAACACTGATTGGAGCAGAGTAAAGCCTCCTCTTGTACCCCTTGCAGGATTACTTCACTTTAAAATGCGTATGAGGAAGACCTCTACCACGCCATTACCAAGTTACTCACCATATTTTCGTGCCAAATGTACCCCCCCCCCCTCCCCTCCCCACCGGTCGCATCGCAGTTTTCGAGGGCTCATTGTGAAACAGAACCGGAGGGAATGTTGCTGGCGAGAATGAGCAACAAATTTCCTCATATCGCAAAATCTTGGCCCATGAAAATTCACCCAATGATTTAAAGGCAATCACAGAAATATCCCATGCATGTTAGTCGTTGCGGTGAGCACATACATATGCTGCATTGGGAATTAGTAAATAAATATTATTTAACATCATTAACTCAGTTATGTTCACAAGCATAGATTAGAGTTTGAGAAAATACAGGTGATATTCTGCTGTTAAGAACAGGAAAATTCTAGGTTCTTCTTATTTTTCCGTACTCCTCAGAAAAAATTCTGATCTGAGTGTTAGATTTTGACAAGGTTCAGCCATAAGCCACAAAACTAAGGGAACTTTCGAAATTGGCTGGTCCCCACTTATTCGCATGATTAATGGGACCATAACCGTGGAGGGGGGGGAGGAGGGTGGTACGTCGGCTCTTGTCGATTTCAGGCCTCTGTCCCGAAAAAAATCCATACTGACTTGTTGACGCAAAATTCTCAGTCAAGGTAAAATGGAGTCTGAAAAGCACATCAGGGTGACTTGGTCAGTGTTTGAGCTGTGCCGCTGAAGTGGAATTGAGCCATATTTGAAACAGAAACACCTCGTTCACCTCGCTCTATCACTCAGGCAAGAAGTGAGATCCCCGAGAAGCTCGTTCGGCTGGCGTTTAAGCAGCTCGCTGACTTTGTTACACAATCATAACGATAACGATCAATGACGTCAATTGAGCCGCGCACGCCCAGAAAACAACTACGATAAATCTTTTTGGAGGGCCTGTAGAGTCTTCTTTTTCAGACTTTATTGCTCAGCACTGGTGCTTGCGGATCTTTTAGGCTACAGCCACTTTGTACTGTCGTTATTTCTTGATTTACTGAAGTAAGCTCATGAGATCTATATCACACCGCAATAAAAAGGCATGGAATAAAAAATTGACGTCGAGCTAAACCTGAGAGAAAGTCGGTCTTTACTCAGAAATCGTGCTTTGCAAGTGCTTCAAAGTTTATTCCCTTAAAGGCAAGGTCCGGGCAAAATTCCATCTTCCGAATTTCTATTGGATTCGTAGCCCACGACGACGCCTTGGACGAAATCTATAGAAAAATCCCTGCAAAAGTCCCACAACGAACGCTTTCCATCAACCAACTTCGGTATGGCGTTTGCGGGTTTGCGGCGTCCAGGCTTTCAAATGACGTTGCATGACGCGCCCTACGTGCTGTCTGTTGTGGCGTCGTAGGAAAAAAATCATATCCAAAGGATCGGTGGTCCGTCTCACGGGGTGGGAAAGGTTTCACGAAATGTTCTTCAAACTGTGTATATCTGAGCGTCCTTCGCTGTTCAGTATGCACGCCCGCAGCTTTTGTCGGTTGGAGCATGTTTTCACACAGTTACCGTAATTCTCGGACATTTTGTCCCACAGCTAGCGATAGAGCTTATATCTAGGTCTCAAACTTGAGATGCATGCAACGCATATGGTCTGGACTCCAAAGAGCAAGAAACCTGGGTTGACAATGTTTTGACCGGACCTTGCCTTTAAGTCATTCGTTCGTCATGCTGCAGGACACTTCACTCTAGAAAATACATTTTAATGGCTAATAACTGAGCTCAGCTGTCGGCTTTGAGAATAGTAATTGATTTGTGAGATCCTGCCCGGTAGGGTTTGCGGAAATGAAGTTCACGGTAGCCACTAAGATCCTACTACCTATAGCTCTTTTTTTCGGTTGCATCTCGATCGCAGCATTACGCAGTTCACTGAATATTGTACCAAACAGTCACCAGAACCTTCACCCCCCACGAGTTACACAAATACGTTGCTCGCTTTATTCCGGGAAGGGCAGAGTTTGCCCTCTTCGACCGAATGAGCTAGAAAAAATTTTGCCACTCATTTGGAAACAGCAGCGTAAATTTCCATTGCTGTCTCCAACGACAGCTCTCTCTCGACATTTCGTGAACAAAGGTATTTTTGACAAGGCAACAATTTGCACAACAGTTTTTAAGAAGAAGAAGGTGGAGGGGTCATAATCCACAGTTAGCAGTCGTATTAAAAGTATTTTTGTTCAATTCATTTAGAGAGTGTTTATTTGAATCGGCGGATTATGAAAAGCGAGAAACATGTGGCCCCACTTCAGTACAGGTGGCTGCAACAGTAGGTGCTAAGTGAACCACTTGAGTACTAAATAATTTCCGGTAGGACTGCATTGTCCTTTAAGCATGAGAGGCTGAGGCTGAACAGCATAAGCACCGTTCAGCAACGCAATATGAGATTTGCTCAAACGACTGACAGCTGAGAGATGTTTTTAAGGACAAGCGAAAAGATGCGCTCTCATTTTGTATAATCTACTGCGACTTGAAGAAGCCGCAAAACATGTGTGAAACTTAGTGAAACTCAGGGAAAGAAACCCCAAAACTGGGGAGTACGTTGAAAATATCAGAACAGTCTATCGTGTGCTATGTGGAGAGCGTGGATACAGTTCAGATAGCAATGAAGTATAGCTGCATTTGTGGTTAAGAATGTGCTAGGGTGGATCAGTGCGGGAAGGATTCGACTGGCGATATGCTTTGAGCGACAAACGGGCGTACACTGCAGGTATAAAAACTGCGTGCAGTCGTTGTAAAGCGTGAGCGTTGTTGCTCAAGCTCATGTTTCATTCTTTATCGAGGATCTTCAAGGAATTTAATGCATACGCTGCCATGCCTTGAATGCCTTGGACAAAGTTGGTGATTTTTATTGTGGGATGACAGTAGCCTAAACCGCCCCAATCGAGCGAAAATTTGAATGCGAAGATATGTTTTGCTTCGTTCAACGTTTGGAGACTTTCCTAACTTTGCTTAAGAAGTCTTCTTGGGCTTACCGGTTGATCCTGTGCATGTGCGCCTGGGCGACGGCTCTTTCCGAGCGTTGGAGTGGACAGATATGAACTCCGGCCTTTTGCTTCTAACCCATGTCAACGGACAGTTATTAGGACCGAACAATAGTTGCCGATTGTCGATTCATAGAGTTGAAGAATGCATATTCAGTTGTTCATCGACCGCATGAGCTCACTGTTTTTTTTCACATTCGTCTCAAGTAGTTAAACAACGATTCAATGAGTCAGTTGGTCAGAAATTCCCACAGAGGTGGAGAGAGGAGCTGCATAGTAAATCCTTCTCCTATTCTTCATTCATTGGGTGTTTGGCCCATCATGGAATGTGGGTTGAACATCAAAGGCGATTAATACAAATAAAGCAGAAGAATATGTATGACGGTGAGGAAACTGAGCGAGATCTCATTTATCTTCGAAGTAGGTTCAGACAGAGTCCATGCCGTGCTAGAGTCCACCATGCCTTCCATATAAGAAGCTTCTAATGGCTGCTCCTTTAGCATGACGACATTCTCGTTTCATCAATCATGGAGAAAAATTAATTCTGTGTTCAATGCACTGGCGTCACAGTACTGCATTTTGACCAGTATTAAGCGGTAAAACTCAGCCAACAGTCAAATTTCATAATTAAAAAGAGGTGGAAAGCTTCCTTTCAACCTCGCCGTCTGTGTCATATGTCGCAGCAATGTTTCCAAGCGATAAAAAGTATTGGTTTTTTAGCATGTTGTGCGACTTTAATGGTAAGGGAACCGCAGGCAAACCAAAACTTGGATAACGAAAAATATAATGAGGAGTACCAATTCTTGTTTACCACTCCGCCAACATCTATATTCACCATCGGCTACCGTTTATTGCATCTTCTCTAAATGAGTTGGATATAGCGCTTGAGCAACATAGTCCTCTTTCAACTGTTGGTACCCATTGAAAAGATCGTGTTCGTGTTGAGATGCTAAAGGAATTGTTCAACTGGAGACAATGCGCGCTGGCCAAACAATTATGGCAGATCTCTGCTCACAGCATTGGAAAAACACCGACCAGGAACATCGCAGATGTCGGACGAGGTAACGGCCTTAAAAAATCCTCACGAAAGTGCCTGCTGGCTTGTCATAAAATGGTTCGCCGTAAAAAGCCGGTGATTAAGTTGAAAAACTTTGACTTATGCTCCATATAGCCCATATTTCCTGCTGTCAGTCTACCAACTGTCCATGTCACTTAGCCTATTGTTAGCGGGCCAACAAAAAAACTTAAGCTGTGTACAACTGCAAGCTTGAGACCGTTTACTCTGCCCTCAGCCAGAATCAGTTGTTGAGCAACTCGAAGAGCCCGCATGTCGCCCACAAATGCCCTTGGGACTGAAGACGACGACCAATGCCACGCCAGCCTCTGCCACGACACCGCCACTGCTACTTCTGCCACCCACAAGCCACGTGAACGCCAGCTTCCCCCCCCCCCCCCATCTTCTACCGCCGGCCACGCACCGTGCAGCCTGATGCTGAAAAGAAAACCTCCATCGTTGTTTGTAGAAATATATTGGTTTATTTATTTAATAATACACCAGCATGGTGCGCCTGACCGTGCAAAACAGCAACACAGTCAAAAACAATCGGTGCACACCGGAGAGAACTGGCTAACTAACAGCTCAGTTGGACACGTCTTGAATCTCTGAGGGAATAGTTTCGTAACAGCAGATAGGAGACAACGTTGTGCATGGGAGCTGAGTATATTGCGGTGGCATTAATGGAAATAGTGCTCTAGATTCCAGTGGCAGCTTGACCTTCACTGCAACAAAGAAATGCCGTCAATTGCAAAGGGCGATTTTGAGGCTGCTGCAACGCTGATGACCATAAGACCATTGAGATAATCACGCACCCAAGAACGCAACTGGGGGATCCATTGTGGAGCGTGCGCCTTAGGGGACTCTTTGATCTGGTACAAACCCCAGGCGTGAACTCAAGCGGATGCTCTCAAGCTCTTTGTCAACATTGTGCTACAGCAAAAGCTTTTTGAGAGAAGTCCAACAGTGTTTCTGGTTGAATGATGGGGCACCCTGATGCACACCAAATGTATAGTGCTGACGAGAACCAGCTCCAATGTAGCACGTTTTCAGGATTATGTCTAGTGAATGATTCCAAGGAAAGCTAGAGAAACAAGACAAGTCGCTAGATCAGCACGGACAATAATATTAGGACAACTTTTACTGCTTGAAAAAGGGAATAGTGGTAATTAGTAAAAAAAAGATTGACATAGGCAGTCCTTGAATAATGCAAGTAGCGCGAAGAAGTAACGCTCACTACATCTGAATATCGTTTATATCCAAAATGTCGAAGACCTTGCAAATTGTAGAAACTTGACTAGAAACCACTTCATTTGATAGTAACCTGATCCAACTGGTCATTCTGAAGAATAAAGAGTTAAAAATTACCGGCAAACACCTGCTTCCGAGTTTGCGTTTATGGAGGCTGAGGTAGGTTGAACGTCCTCACGTGCGGCAGACGATCCAGTAATTGCTAGTACGAAGTTTTTTTCTTTACGTAAGATCCGAAATCATAGAATCAAATCGCTAACAACTCGTCGATACTTCAAGCTTTTCAGTTTCAGAGTCACAAGCCTTCTTTCACCAGCCGTTGCCGCTACGTGGCGTCATCCGGCTGGCCCTCAGGGCTGAGTAATATGGTAAGTCATGTTTAACATAGGACAACCCTTCACCTAGGGCTATCCCCTGTCACGTCGCGTCCGAGACAGCGCCCGAGACAGCTCAATTGGCTGAGGTTCAGGTCATCTAACATTTTTTTGAAGTGCTTGCCCAACTAATCCAAATTCCGAAGAGGGCATGGATAAGCCCTGGACTCGGGTATCGGAAATGTATTTTTGACTAAGTCCCGGATAAAATAGGCTTGTGGTTCGGAGCATGTTCCGGTAAAACATTGTGGAATGACACCTCAACTAAGTTTAACTTCAAAGCAAGACAATTTTCCTCAGAGGAGAAACAAGCATTGTTACCGTTTTTTTGGTCCACCCTGTATTTGGAGTGCTTCATAAGTATTATCGAACCGTGAAAATTTGTTATTGAATTCATTAGTGAATAGTGTGAATGGAGCTTATTTTTCAGCTTTGTACCACCGCCTGATGATGACCTGAAGTACATTATATGTCTCAGCCAACACGACACATTTCCAGGAAAGGTAAGTTGTCAGATTTTGAATATCGTTCATGTGCTGTACCCCCATACCTGCACATCTTATCAATGGGGGTAATAATTCATACGAACAGCAAAACTTTTTCGGGCTTTGAATATGTTCGCATGGATCTTAAAGGCAGCACCCACGGAAACTTTCGCTCCTCAGATTTTCACACTTCCCGGTACTTTAGAGCAAACCGGTTTGTTCCGTTACAATTACAACAGCAGAAACCCACTGCGTTCAGCGCAGTAACAGGTACATCTTTGTGCTGGCGCCAAATTCGGACGAGTTCTCCGTCGATTGTTTGTTGCGCGAATTGCAATAGAAACAGCTGTTTTGCTGCAATCTTTGAGAGATTAATTCGTTTCTTCAATGTTTATGAGTTCTTATGGTGATTTTTTGTGCTTTTTACTATTTTTATTAGCAGGAATGCATTCTCATTTACACTTTACAGAATTTGAAGTCCTTTGGCAACGGTTCGTACTATTTCGATGAAATTTCAATTTTCTCCAAATTCTTGAGAAAATTCATGATCTTTTGATTTCTTAGTGAAGTCTTTGCTAAGTGCTACACAATTTCTATTGTTTATTTATCTTGATGAGGTATTAGAAGGCTGCAGTTTAGAACAAAAAACTGATCGCGCGAATATCCAAGCGGTAAAAAAGACATCATTTTTGGTATCGTTCCCCATCACCTGGCTCATGCAACTCGACCACACCTGCTGCACCTAACCTAGTCATAAGCTTCTAAAATCTGTATTTCTGGTGCTATCGGAAAGTTTCAACTTCATGCAAGTGTTCAGCACCTTCGATACCTTCGCAATACGCTGAGATTTTCAAGTCGAAAATTTCCGTGGGTGCTGCCTTTAACTACATTTTGATGCTGACTTCGTTAAACAGTTCATCTTCTATTACATGGGTAATCGACGGTTTTTTAGAGCTGCACATAATTCCAGCCACTAGAATTCGCGGGAATGAACAACTGCCCCATCTTTAGGAATCACTTTCACATAGTTATGATCCAAATATAGTTAACAGCATCGATTTCTTACTATCCGCGCAACGACTGTGTTCCAACTTTCTGAACTACTCATCTCTACTAGTATGTACATATAAACTCCGCCGAGGTTTGTGACGTCACAAATGTTCCTCATTAGTTATTGTTTTTACTGCTAGACCATCCACATAACGATCACCCTCAAAGCTGCTTAGGTAATCTCAGCCTTACGCATAGAAAGAGTTACGACCAGAATCAAGCGTCTGATGGGAATTTTCCATGAGGGGTTCGTATGGGAGGGGGCTGGGAAGGGGAGGGGGAGGGTTGTTTGGAAGGGTGGCGGTCATGGGAATCGCCCAATGCCACGACTCACACGGAGATCGCCCACATTCTCGCAAACCGAAGATGGTGTCTATTTGATGTATCAGTGGTGCCATCATTCTGCTGTGGATTCGATCACCGTCTCCTCCGTGCGAAAATCCGATTCAGCTGCAAGATGGAAAAGAACATCTGCCACCGCGGAGGAGGAAGGAAAGAAGTCGTGTACGACAGCACCGTTCTTGAGGAATCCCTATCTGAACTAGATTGGCACATTATGGAGGATCCAACCGAAGATTACGAGCTGCTTCTCCAAAAGCTATCAGCCTGTGCCGAATGGGCCTCAACACGCCGAGCGACAAACTTTGAACGTATTTCAAAGGTCACCAAGGAACTGCTTGGGAAAAGAAGGGCTTTGAGGCTTGACCCGAGTGCATCACATATCGAGTAGTTGCTAGCCAATGCCAACCGCAGAAGAGCGTTGCAGGAGGATCTTAAAAACCACAGGCGGAAGAAGCTTTTGGAGGCAGCAGAAGGAAGAAAAAGTCTGAAGAAGTGTCGGAAGGACCTCCGCGATTACAGAGTCCCGTTGACCGCAGTATTGAACGAAAAGGGAATCGTCACGTCTTCCCGTCGTGAGATGGAATCCATCGCGGAAAGGTTCTACACAAGCCTATTCCGCTCCTCAGTTCTTGTGACAAACCCACATATCCCCCAGGCGATGAACCACCTCGGATTCTTCCTGCAGAAGTCCACGTTGCGATCAGTAGCATGAAGCCCGGCACAGCTCCAGGATCAGACCGTATATCAGCCGATCTTCTGCGGGCTGGAGGGCATCGCCTACACGTAATTCTCGCGGAACATATGTCATTGTATCTTCAGAAATGCAGGATCACGAACCAGTGGAGAACCTCGCGCACCGTTCTTCTTCACAAGAAAGGGGACAGGGAGGACCTTCAGAACTATCGTCCAATATGTTTGCTGAATGTGCTTTACAAGCTTTTCACAAAGATCATTCTCATGCGAATATCGAGGACCCTGGATGAAGCCCAACCGCAAGAACAGGCCGGATTTCGACAGGGGTTCAGATGCATGGACAACATCCAAACCGTTTCAAGGGTTATCGAAGTTTGCCGAGAATATCGCTTACCCCTTGTCCTAACCTTCGTCGATTACGAAAAAGCATTCGATGGCGCTGAAACAAATGCCATACTGTCAGCACTAGTCGACCAAGGAGTGGGTCCATCATATGTGAGGAAATGGCCGACTGCTACCGTCAATGCTCTACAACGGTGCAGCTTTTCCAGCGCCCTATTACCATTCCGGTAGCGAAAGGAGTGCGTCAGGGCGACACTATATCGCCTAAGCTGTTTATCGCAGCCTTACAGTGGACAATGAAATCACTCGATTGGGACGAAAGGGGTATTCGAGTCGATGGAAGATTCCCTCGTTTTGAAGACGACATCGTTCTCTTTCCGAGAAGTACCGATGGAGCACAGGCGACGCTCAACGAGCTAAACGAAGTTGGGAAAAGGATAGGGCTGCGAATAAACAGGACAAAGACCAAGTTCATGAGGAACGTCTTCTGTGAAAGAGAAGGAATAGAACTTGAAGGATACCAGATAACGGAGACGATGTCCTATGTGTACCTTGGACGTTCAATGAACATGGAGAACGACCTTAAAGAAGACTTGGATAGAAGAAGAAGAGCAGCGTGGACCGCGTTCGAGCCTCTCAGAGAAGCCACAGATCAGCTGGAGGATCCCGACCTCCGTGCTCATCTTTTTGATTCTACGGTTCTTCCGGCACTCTGCTACGCTGCGGAGACGTGTGCAGACACGACGACCACGTCAAAGACACTACGCACTGTGCACAGAGCGCTCGAACGTTTTTTTTTTTCTGAAGTACAACCGACGCACACAACTGCGAGCTGGACTTCACAGCTCCGATTTACGGCGAATATCCCGTCTTCATGATCCAGCGGAATACGTGTCGAAAGCGAAACATCGATGAGCCGGTCATATAATGAGAATGGAAGATGATAGATGGACAAAAAGGACTTTGGAGTGGATCCCGAGAGAGACGAAACGACCTCGAGGGAGGTCACCAACGAGATGGGCAGACGTATTCGCCACAGGAATGGACCAGCTGAATGCTCAGTCAAACTTCTCGTCAGCGTCGGCCGCGGTGCTCCTGGATGACGATGGCAAAAGAAAGAACAGAATGGACGCGATGCTGGGGCTCGCACAACAAGTGAAGACGGGCCATCTAAGTATCTAAGTAAGTAAGTAAGATCTTGTCGGAGAAGAGAGTAATGTTAATTGGTCGAGAGTTGGAGATAAGGTTAGAGCAGTTCCGTTTGGGTATGGCGGCGCATCTTTCCAGGCACACGGAATTTCACGTAGCATCAAAAAAAATTGAAAATGTGACAAAAGACTTGATATAAAACTTTTGCGCGTTTCTTGTATACAACCTGTGCTCGTAACCATCGTAAGGAGATGAAGTTGACGATTTCATCTTCTTCGATGTCGCTAGTATCTCATGAGCGTGGATGTATGTCCAAGGACAGTCAGGAAATATGCTGCATCGAACAAAGGAATAAGATAGATCAGGAAGAGTTAGCTTTTCATCATGAGATACATCAAATAAAGAGAAGAAAAAACGTCAGCAAAAGCAATGGCTTTTTCTAGGTCGGATTCAAACGGATTTCCCCTGCCATCTGTTACAGGGTGGTCCAAAATAACGGAGACACGCTAAAAGGTTCATATCTAACGCTGGAAAACGAGTCGGCAATTTCGTATCCAATAGGATATTTTTCACTCTACAATGAACAAAATCTACCATCACATCTCACTATTTTTTCTACCACCGGCGAGAAAACATATGATGAATTCAAACTAGTCCCATTCTGTGGCGCGGTAATGCAATCTTCCTTGATAATCTACCCTTTCTAAAAGCGTTTGCTCCAAGGATCAAATAATTTTTATGAGAGTGAAGTCAGTTTTTGTCCTCGAATGAATATCATAACAAGAAATCTGCTCGAATGAATAATGAAAATAAGACCTATAAGGAAGCGGACACGACTTCCTACGCAAAAATTGAGCAAAACGTACTTTAGGGCTGTTTCTGGTTTATTTTTCACTGTTTAGGGGAGGGGGGGGGGACTGGAACTTATTAGGCTCATCAACTTCCATTCTCAAACTTCTGAGAAGTATTACCCTCATAATACATCTAATGATGGCGATTATCATGGGGGGCATCCTCAGCTCGCGTTGAATTTCGGCGTTTCCGCACGAAATTCCGGATCTCATAACCAAGGTAGGTGGCCATTCACAAGGACTTTAACGTTTTTCTGTTTCCCACACCTTGTGCTTTTTGATGTACTGCTTAGTGTGCCTCTTGTAAAATTTCACACTTTAGCACAACATGCGCGCCAAGTGGGCGCTAAAACTAGGCTTGGCTGACGGCCTAGCTGTTCCTAAAAATCATAGTGTTAGGTAATGTTTTGGAAGAACCTGTACAATTGAATAAATGAACAGCAATAAATGGATGCAAAACGCCAAAACTCAAGATGAGTCGAAAAACGTGCATCGCACCCTTGTCTCCGTAATTTTGGACCACCCTTTAGAATGGGTATCCTCTGCTGTGACTTAATTTCTGTGACTAAACGTTCTGTACGAGGACTTCATACCAACTCCAGGCAATCGCTGTTGGCCGCTTGAAGGGATGGTCAAGATCCGCGCATACCTCCCTATAAAGTGGGTTCTTCAAAGGGTCTACTAATTCGCCAAACATGTGGGATTTTTGCTGGATTAAATCAAGTACTCGAGGTGTATATCGAGGAAAATGAGGTGACTTTACTTCAGTCCAAATGGAACGGCCAGACAACTGTGAACTATTAGACAAAACTCGTAAAACATTTCAGAAGCAGAGGAGTAGTCTGAGAAGATATGAATCAAGTCAACATCAGCAAGGTACGTCGCTAGTTCTTAGTAGTTTACTAGCTAAAATTGGGTAATGGTAGAAAAATAGGCTCATTGCAACTAATATTGATCGTGAACCTGACAATGTTATGACCAGAGTTGCCAAAGGGAGGATAAAGTGTTTTTTTGTCATCTCATGGTGCCACCGAAGTGTTATCACTCCAGCTGTGACGACCCCAGCATTCTGCACCGCTCACCCCGACTACAAGTACGGACAGGGTCATTGAGCCTCCAGTAATCGTACGTAGAGCTCATAAGGGGCAGTGGCTATCCCACCATCGTCTAAAAGCAAGGACTGAACCTCATACTTCACTTTCACACCATTCCTAATACACGGTGTGAAAAGCATTTTGTAGCCTTCCGGCAATCCATATCGTGGATGCTTCTGTAAGTGCATTATTTCCGACGTCTTCTCGCATCAATACAACGTCAATTTATCAGTCGCTATCACGCTTACTACGCTTACGCATCTTTCATAGTGGTCCTCTTTTCCCACTTGGAAAATGACAATGAGTCAATGACAATGTTGATTTATATATGTTGAATTCACTGATAAAATAATGTACCTTTGTTTGTCATAACTGTAAGAACGAGCGCTCGATTGACGCCCTAGGATGACGCTCTTGCTGGAAAAAAGCATGGAGAAATTCCAAAAGTCAGAGATAGCCTAGTTCCGTTTCGCACTGAACCTTATACGGAACTAAACTAAGAGTACGCCTTCCCCGTGCTCGTGAGTGAGGTATGGGAAGGGCATATACAGTGCGTTTCATAATTATAGGGACACCAGATTTTTTGCTGTAGCGGGCTTCACCGTGAACCAATCGATCTGATTTTTTCTTTGTTCAATTGAGGATGTGAAATAACCTCTAGAGGCATATTTTCCATTGACATCATCAATAAATAACATTTTTATAGAGAAAGATAGAAAAACCAGTGTTTCAAAATTATAGGGACACTTGGACTTGATGAAACGATTTACCCAGAAAACGGAATCTGTCAGTGCAGTTGTTACCACTGGGTTATTCCCTATCCATTGCTAATCCGAACCTTCGGTTCTTCAAACTGGTGTAGGTGTTCCAGATGAGGTTCGGCCCAACATCGATTTTAGTTTCTTGAACTGTGCTTTAAAGTTTTTTAGCATAAAAGTTCTAGACGTATCAAGCATGGAACCATCTAGAATTTGTCTTAGAACCATTTTCCGCTAGAAATGAGTGTTTACAAGCGCTTTTCAGGCACAAGGCCTCGAGTTTGTGGCAGCTTTATCGTGCTGTCGCGCCTTGACCCACGGGGATAACTGCACTTTCTTGAACCAAAGCAAACTTTTGTCAACGATAACCACTCAGATGTGATGTAGAATGATCACACAGGATTTGGTGAATGTCTCTATGTTGAACTCTAGTTGATACAAAGGCGATGGACAGCCTACCACATGCACGAGATCCAATCGACACTGCACACAGTCGCTTCCTAAATCCCATCATAAAAAGGAAACATAATTGTGGCCTTAATTCTTCAATAAGGCCTCTTTTCTGTATGAATCGATCAAATTCTCTCTTATTCATAAGATCAGATAATATTTCTGGAGAAAAGAATTAGTTTCCCAAGACGGTACTTGGGAGGCAAAATGGCTTGTTCAAGCATGTCATGTCGTGCACGGCGTAAGTTGTTCATCGCCTTTGTATCAAATAGAATTCAACATAGAGGCACTCATCAAATCCTGTGTGATCATTCTACATCACATCTGAGTGGTTATCGTTGACAAAAGTTTGCTTTGGTTCAAAAAAGTGCAGTTATCCCCGTGGGTCAAGGCACCACAGCACGATAAAGGTGCCACAAACTCGACGCCTTGTACTTGAAAACCGCTTATAAAACTCATTTCTTGCGGAAAGTGGCTCCACGACAAATTCTAGATGGTTCCATGCTTAATGCGTCTAGAACTTTTATGCCAAAAAACTTTAAAGCACAGTTCAAGAAACTAAGGTCGATGTTGGGCCGAACCTCATCTGGAACACCTTCACCAGTTTGAAGAACCGAAGGTTCGGATTAGCAATGGACAGGGAATAACCCACTGGTAACAACTGCACTGACAGATTCCGTTTTCTGGGTAAATCGTTTCATCAAGTCCAAGTGTCCCTATAATTTTGAAACACTGGTTTTTCCATCTTTCTCTATAAAAATCTTATATATTGATTATGTTAACGGAAAATATGTCTCTAGAGGTTATTTCACATCCTGAATTGAATAAAGAAAAAATCAGATCGATTGGTTCACGGTGAAGCTCGCTACAGCAAAAAGTCGGGTGTCCCTATAATTATGAAACGCACTGTAGAACACGTCATACAATGAGTAAAAGATCCACAAAATGAAAAGAAAAATCAATAGTCTATAGAGATAACCATTAGTCCATAAATTTGCACAAATACCAGAAATTGCTGAAATATCGTTGTAATGGGTTCCTGGAGCGAAGTCGTAGTTGTTTTTACCAATTGTAGAGAAGAAACTAAAGAGCAGATGATAGTAGGGGAAAGGAAAATCAGGAATGGAAATTATCCAGGAAGATACTAATTTATATGGATCGAAGTTGGTTGCCTCATAGATGGTGTGACAATAACTAGGTGAATATAGGCGACAGAGAAGTAACCGCGTAGGGACCACATAGAACGAAGAGGATTAGCGTACAAAAGCAACATAGAGATGATATTGACTGGAGCGCGAAGATGGTGGTCGAGGATCGCAGGTCAAAAATTCTTTAGGATAACAAAAGCTGAAGGATAACAGGGAGATTTTATTGAAATTGAAATTTGGGAAGGTGAGATGTGTTATGAAAGCCAAGAAATTGGTGACTAATAGAACTAGCTATTGAATAAATGATGTACAAACTGCCTCAGCACTTGCGAGCTATCAACTAAGTTGTATTTGTAGGAAATGAATTTGTTTTTGAAAAGGCATTTGAGCAAACAAGCTAGTATGTAAGTTAGTGAATAGCCCTGCTTCATCAACTGGATTTTAGTGGAATTAATTTTATCAATAAAATCTTGTAATAATGCACAACTACGAGATATTCTAAGAAATTCTGAGTGAATAGTAGCTTTTTTTATTATTCATAGAAATGTTGGAATAGTAGCTTTTTTAATATTTATAGAAATGTTGGAGTCAAAATGTGGAAGGCATTTAACCCTGAGAGAGAAGCTATCCGTTTTATTATACAATTTGCTTACTATTTCATTGTCTCGGATATTTACATCCAAATCTAACTAGTTACGTAAACATGACTTGTGTGTAGCTTCTAGAGAGAGTATGTATTGATATGTATTATTAAGAAGATTAAAAATGGCTTCTTCGTTAACACTATGTATCATTAAGAGATCACCCATGTATCTGTATGGAATAAACAAATGGTCGATGGATTTGTTAACTGAATACTTATATTCAAAGAATGATATGATAAGATCAGCCAGTAATGTTTAAAGTTGGCATTCATGACCGACTAGGAGTCGTGCAGGCCTTAGATTGTTGACATCCCTCTACTATCGAGAAGCAGCTTAGCTCGAGTTTTTATTATCGGAACGCAGCTTAGCTCGAGTTATTGTGTCCTGCCAAGATTTCAATTTTTCTAGAAATGGCGATAGTCTATATTCTTCATATTTCGCAGTATTCAATAAGCAACTTTTGTTCGCAATATCCAAGGCGTTATGTACCATACTATTTAAAGGCAGCAGGAGCTGAAATCCTCGACTCCGAGCTGAGCTGTGGATGATGAAGTACAGACTCGGCACATCATAACTGTGAAACGAACACAGACAATGATGGCTTACCTGCAGAGAAAATGGAACATTCGTCGCAAACACGCCTGGCCGTGTTCGTGCGCGGACGAGTTTTCCCCGGCGCGAAAGCCATTGCGGCGCGTGGTTTGGCGCAAAGGGAAAACGAAATGCATTCAATTCACAGGGTTTCATGGTGGGACTCGGCCAAAACCACGCGCCGCAATGGCTTTCGCGCCGAGGAAAACTCGTCCGTGCGCGAACACGGCCAGGCGTGTTCGCGACGAATGTTCCATTTTCTCTCGAGGTAAGCCATCATTGTCTGTGTTCGTTTCACATTTATGATGTGCTGAGTCTGTACTTCACCACCCGCAGCTCAGCTCAGAGACGAGAATTTCAGCTCTTACTGCCTTTAAACCAATCAATTTCTCAAGCAGATGCTGCGTACTGACGCCACGTGGTGCGAAGATTATTAATAGTTGTAAATAAAGTAATGCTTGAGAAAATGGCCTCTTATTGAATGAAATAGGAGACCGGGAAGAGCTGGTGCCCTATAACACCGCTTGGACACTTGGCTGGCCATATATGTTACGCACAACACGGGGTAAGTACAAACATAGGAAAATAATGCTCGTCGCCTAGCTTCAAAGCGCTACACACTATTCGAAATTCTTTTTTCAAACAATCGAACTTCGACTTTGCTCGATTTTTAACTTTTTTCAAACAATCGAATTTCGAATTTATTCCGTCCTCCAGCTTTTTCAAATAACCGCTTTCTCTTGAATTTCTGAACTTGATCGGTTTTTCAAATCTATTAAACAAAGCGCCGTAAGAGGGCTAGAGCGGCTAGAGATACGGCACTCATAAACACCGTAACTTTGAGGCGAAGACTGTGGGGCGAAATGGCCGATTTTTAGGGACGCAGGCACTTTCGTTTTGGGATTCGCAATTACGTCACTGCTGACTCTCCCGCATGTACGAGGTAGTGATTTCATCACCATCGCAGGCGGTCTCGTAGCATATGGGTGAGGGAATGTTTACAAGCTTTCAGGCTGCACAATGCACGCAGCAGGAGAACCACCCTTCCGCTCAGGGTCAAGATGATAGAAAGTCGACCTCCATACGACCCCCCCCCCCTCTCAGCCGCCAAAAATACGATTCCCCTTTCGTACACAAATTTCAAGTGAGATGAGAAATGAGAACGAAAATGCAGACACTACTCGATTTCAAATGTAAACGTTATAGCAGCAGTAGGAGTAGCCATCGCGTACACCATCAAGGGTTCTATCCCCTCTCTATCCAGAATTTTTGCAAAAGTTGAAATGTACACGTTTAGCGAATATCGCTCTGAAAGCATGAGTTCAGACTTGCTCAAGCAATTTGCTTTAGATTTGTCATGAAAAATATCGAGATACATCATCTACATAGTCAAGGGTTCGATCCCCTCCCTGGCTGAAATTTTTGCACGACTTGAAATAAGGTGTGCTTGTAGTGGGCTCGAGATATTCGGACGTAATGCACGAAAGGACACTAAGTCAGATTGCTGGACTGGGCAGGACTAGCAGCACGAGCGTGCGAAAATTTTCATTTAAAATTTTGGCTTGCTCAGACTTGTGGTTGTAGATGGACATGAATAGGGGGACACCTAGCCAGTAGAGGTGCCAATTTTTTCCCAGTTTTAAGTAGTTTTAAGTAGTCGAAGGTTTACGCTTTCACGCTATTTGGCTCCTTTTTCCGCAGTCGCCTCCACCGCGATTCAACTCCGTCGATAAAAACATGTAAAAAAGGCCATTTTTATCGACGAAACCTCATCTCCGTAATTCCCGTGCTGAATCTTTTCTCTTCAACCTGGAGACTTGAAACTTGGCGGAAAAGCACAGTCGGGTGGGTCCCATAGAATCACTTTTTATCTGCTTGCAGGACTGGGAAGGACTGCCAGTACGAACGTGCGAACATTTTCACCTAAAATTTTGACTCGCTCTGAGGCATGGTTGTAGTCAGACACGTACCGATTTTTTTCCAGTTTTAAATAGTAGAATGTATGCGCTTTCAGGCTGTATAAGTAATTTTTCTGCAACTGTCTCCACTGCGATTCTACTCCGTCGATAAAAACATGCAAAATAGGCCATTTTTATCGACGAAACCTCATCTCCGTAATTCCCGTGCTGAATCTTTCCTCTTGGACATGAAGATCTGAAACTTGATTGTAGAGCACAGCTGGGTGGGGTCCACAGAACGACTTATTAACAGCCTGCAGGATGGGGTAGAACTGGCAGTACGAACGTGCAAAATTTTTCACCTAAAATTTTGACTTGATCGTAGGCATGGTTGTAGTTGGACATGAATAGCAGGAAACGTAGTCAGAACAGGTGCCAATTTTTCCCCAGGTTTAATTAGGCAAAGGTTTGGGTTCCCAAGCAATGTGGTTCTCTTTCCCGCAGTTGTCATCCTTCCTGCTTCGATCTACTCGATAAAAACAAGTAAAAACGGCCATTTTTATCGATTAAACATCACTTCCGTAATTCTTGTGTTGAATCTTTTCCATATAAGCTGGAGAGCTGAAACTTGGAGGCAAAGCACATCTGGATAGTGTCCATAACGAGACTTTTTTCGTCTTCGAGGGAAGAGTAAGACTGGCAGTACGTATCAACAAAAATGGCTGTCCGAAATTCGTCCTTGTTCCGAGACATATCTGCACTACTATAATATTGAAAGGAATACACTAATTCTCCACCACAACCACGCCCCCCCCCCCCACCTCTACGACCCCCCCCCTTTACCCGCACACCATACGACCCCCCGTTGATAATTTATCAACACAGGCTTGACCCTGCTTCCGCTGTTGTGACGCTGTAGGCACTTCCAAGAAAAAGGGCGTGTGTTATGAGCGCTGCAGCGTTTAGGAGGCTAAGGAGAGGCTGAACCTAATCGGTCGCCCCAGCTAGTGGATGCTATTGCCGCATCCTCTGCTGAATTCTCGCAGCGATTCCTTCCTTAGTCATGACATCCGTTCGTTTCGAGAAAGCGTCTGCACTAACACAGAGTAAAAGCTTCATTTTATCAAGGCATGACATTGTGTAACGAATCAACAATATATGGATACGGGTCCACCGAAGAGCAAAGGGCCCGCAGTAGCCCAGTGGTGTGGGGAAGGCCAGGATGCAGGTCCACCGATGGAGAAAGAGCCCGCCGTGACCCAGTGGTGTGGGGGACGCCAGGATACGGGTCCACGAGGAAGGATCCGCCGTTGCTCACTAGTGTGGAGAACACCAGCATACGGCCCAGCAGATGGAGAAAGGGTCGGCCACGGCCCTACAGTGAGAAAATCGCGAGAACGCTGGTCCAGCGGTGGAGGAAGGACCCACCGTAGCCCAATGGTGTGAAGAACGTCAGGATACGGGTTCACTTCCGTTCGATAGTGTTGAGAATGCCGGGATGCGAGCACGCCCCTAGAGAACCGATCCGGCTTGCACTAACTGTGAAGAAGGCGCCAGAATGCGGGCGCTCAGATGGAGGAAGGGCTGACCAGGGGTGTGCGGAATTTTCCGCTTTCCGTTTTCCGCCCATTTCTGGCCTTCCGTTTTACGTTTTAACCTTTTTTAGCCCGGAAAACAAAAAATCCCTGGAAATTATGGAGGGAGACGAGGCATTTGTTTTCGGGGTATTTCATATCCTGAAGAGGGTTCACATGTTTCGATGCGCAATGTACATGAGTTCACAACAATGGCGCCAAAATTGACATCCAACCGCCATTTACCGTCGCAATTCCGATGGTCGTCATCATTATTCCAAATATGCCATACAAGTGCCCTGCTCTCTTCAAAATCCTCAAAAAAACAAGGTTCCACAGAAAATTGGGGTGAACTTATATAAAATTCCCATGAAAATGTGATGTGCCATGGTAGGAGCATCAAGCAATCCTGCGAAGCAACGCATGATGTAGGCTTTCTTCCAAGTTGACAAAACCAGAAGGCTACATCACAATTGTGACTGTTTTAATCAGACGATGATCCCAGCTCCACACTGGCGTCGTTGGCGCTTGATGTTTTGCGTGATATTTAAGGTGCTTGTGTTTCGCGTTCCCTACACACTGTTCTTCTCCTTTTCCCTCCCTCGCTAACTCGCTCCAACGGGATCCTCCGTGAATAACGTGATCCTCCCCAGATTGCAAATGTATTAGCTACCATAGTTACCTTTTCGACTGAATTTTTGCAGAATAGATCTGCTCTAAAGTAAAGCAAAGAAGTCGCACTTTTCACATTTTACAGTTTCTCGTCTCAGTAAGTAAGTTTAGTGAGAAATGTGCTCATTGATCATGTAATTCTGATAATCTCTCGTAACTAGGCGAAGGATAGATACTCCTCGATCTCCCTATATCCTAAGCGTTTGAAATAAGTACCATCAATAGACTTGAAGTTATCACCACTTATGCTCATCAAGAAGATAATTAGGAAATCCAATGTTGAGGAAGACTTTTTGTCACAAACTTATGCTTGGGCGAAATTTTCCGTTTTCCGTTTTACGCTTTCCGTTTTCCGCCCATTTTTGTCCCTCCGTTTTCCGTTTTGCGTTTCACGGGATTTAAAATTTTACTTCCGCACACCCCTGGCGGTGAACCAATGGTGTGGATAAAACCAGGATACGGGTCCTCCAATATAGGATTAATCAGCACGGTTCAGCCGACGGTGAACGGGTTCATTGTGACCTAACAGTGAAGATGACGCCAGAATATGGGTCCACCGATGGAAGAAAGCCCGCTACGGCCCAGCAGTGTGGAGAACACTCGGATACGATTTCGCTTTGGTCCAATAGTGTGGGGAACGGTTACAGATACAGTTCCTCCGATGGAGAACGCGTCTGCGTCCGCCCGGTAGTGAGGAATACGTACGAATACGCCATACGATGGAGAACGGACTTCTCGTACTCATACTCAACTCATAAGAAGGACTTTATGTTTGGGTCCATTTAGGGATTGTTACTGCTTCTTTATCAATTTCCTAGAGAATTGGCAAGTGCGAAGTTTTTGCACGTGTCCCAAGTGGCTGCATCACCCCACTTTCTAGCGTCCCGAAGGGGCGCTAGTATTCGAATAAATTTGGAATTCGGCTTCAAATTTAATAACTTTTTGGGCAAGTCGACTACTATGGAATTGGTATAAATTGCAAAGGCTTGAGAATTTTTACTTATAGCTATGACGATTTCTTTGACTTACTGCCATAGACATTCAACAAGTAGGACTGACTTCAACAAATATCTTCCTAGAAGACTACTTAAGTGTTTCACTCATTCTAGGTAAGATATATCGTAAAACGAAAACGAATCCTAATAGGCAGATACTGTTGCTCTTCCTTGTTTTTTTTTTTTACAATGAAGCTCCTAATCGTGAAAAAAAAACGTGAAAGCGAGCGCTCCAGGAGCACAGTCGGACAGTGATTTTTGGTTAGGGTAGGAAAAATTGAGCGTTGGATCATTATGATTGCAATACTATCTTATATACACATGAAGGCTCACATAGAAAAGTAGGGCGGAATGATGTCCTTGAAAATATGTCTGTTTCGTTTGAACAGTGACATGAACGGTGGGCGAGAAGCGAATCGCTGATTGATAGATTTTTGAAAAGTTGTGCACATTTTCACTGAGTATCCACTCTTAATACCCATAGAAAATATCAAACCTGAAAAAATCGGGAAACATACGATCACTCGTTACTTTACGTTGATTGTGAACACACTTACAAGGAAAATGCACGAACTTAAGCTGCGCAACCCAGCTGAACTAGACATATATGGTTGGAAAGCTTATCTCAAATGATGTTACAGATTACTATATTTGAAATTTGCTAAATGGTTGATACAAGCTCAAAATTCCATTTCCTGCCATATTGACATATACCTCCCTCAATCTCAGCTTGTCAGCTGAGTAGCCGAGTGGATAGTGATGATGACACATAGGATGGAGGTCGAGGGTTCGCATCCTGTCCCTCAATAAAACTTTGCAAACTTTAACACTGCCGCTATAGTCCTCGAGCACTGTAGCACCTTGCGTCGCCGTCGCCGGCGACTGTGAGGCCGATACGCATCGATTGTGGGCGGAGCGGCGACGGCGGCTGCCAGTCGCTGGCGACTGGCGATCGCCAACATCGGCGGCCGCCAATGTTGGTGACTGTGGCGTCGGTGCGTATCGATTGGTCGCCAACATTGGCGATCGGCGGCCGTCAATGTTGGCGACTGCGACGCATCGATTATGAGGGGTCGCCAACATTGGCGACCGCCGTCGCCGGCGACGGCGACGCAAGGTGCTATACTCCTCGAGGAGTATACCGGCTACCTAATAGCTAATCTTTGACAGAGTGCGGAACTGTTCAGGAGATAAATGAGCAATAGCTGCGAGTGCTGCTTTCAAAATAATGGAAAATTGCTCTATACTGGGTGTTAATGCAATGTCGCTGCAAAGACCAAGTATTTTGATGTGCCATATAATCTATTGGGTCACTTTCTCATTCTATAGCCGCCTTACATGTTCAGTGGATATTTTGTTCTCCCCTTTTCCATGCCATGCTTCGATATTCGTGGAAAGCAGCAGGGTATACGAATGTAGATCCAGGGCATTTTCTATCTTCAAGTTTGCTTCCCTCCTGATCTTCGCAGTGAATGTGCCTCCAGCGTTTGCAACTGCGTTTCGTTTATCGTCTGTCCATACTGTTCTAACTGTTACTGTTTTGAACACTTCATTGCTGACGTTCATCGCTGCGGTTAGTATGAAATTCTTCTATCAGATTGCACCTGTTTTTGTTCAGGCCATAAGAGTGAGCAATTGTAAAAAGAATTGGGCCAAACCTTTATCGAACAGCGTAGTGGGCTTCACACAGAGGAAGTCTTCCTGTAGCTTTCATAGTGTAGCATCAGTAATCAGCCATCTCCTGAACAGCTCCTCACCCTGTCAAAGGTCAGCAGTTGAAGTTTGTAAAACAAAATTGAGGACAGGATGCAAACTCTCGATCTTCATCCTATGAGTGAGCATCACTATCCACTCGGCTATCCATCTGCCAAGCCATGATTAAGAGAGGTATGTGTCAATATGGCAGGAAATGGAATTTTTGAGCTTGTATTAACCACCTAGCAAAACTCAAATATGATCTGTAACATCATTTGAGATAAGCTTTCCAACCATATATGTTTCGTCCCGAAAGCGCAGCTTAAGTTCGTGCACTTCCCTTGTTAGGATACTTAGGGCGAAGCGTTCCTCGGCAGGGCGATTGGCTTTGTGCGGGTCCCAACTTCTCTTCCACATCGATCAATCTTGCGCCTAGTCGACCAGTGGACCTTAACTGAACCGGAAACACCGTTGTTGCTTCGGTAAGTCACCGAATTATACCAGCTTATAGGAGTTCGGTCGCGAGGTCTTTTTCTATCGTGAGGATACCATCTCCACCGATCATCCTTGCATCTCATAACATGTCCTGTGTGCCAATGTTTCGACTCGTCTGCGTGGAGAACAGCACCTCTGCCCATCGACATTGCTCTAACATCTGAGTTATGCACATTACACTGTCGCTTCTGACGCAAAGACATCCCAAGCATGCGACGCTCAAGTGAGAACTGATTTCAACGAAGCTGGTTTCGGATTTTTATCAACGCTCCGTTCCCATTGGTAACACATGGCTGGCAGCACGGTCTAGCTGAAGCGATCTGCGCGAAGGATCTGGTCCTTGGTAATTTCGAGTACGCTTTTGATTGAATTATAAGCAGCCCAGCTTACTCCTCGTCACCTCGCAATCTCGGGCTTGATGTTCGACAGGCAATCGAGATAGGCATATTAGCTGACGTCCTCGAAGGGAACATCCTGAAGAAGTACCGGCTGCTGACTAGAGAAAGCGCTTTGCATGACCTTGGTTTTTGTTGTGTTGGTGTTGAGACCTGCTATTCTTCCTTCTTCATTCAGCAGTCGGAGTATTTCAGAGCCATCGTCCGTTGATCTCGTAATCAGCACTGTGTCAACTGCGAAGCGAAGATGGTTTAATCGCTTTCCGTTGACGAGGACTCCAGAAGTGCTTCAGTGTTTCGTCGCAAATGAAGACTTGTTGTGCACGTCGAATGGTGTCCGAGCGTTCGCCCATCCATCATGAATGAAACTTGTTGTGGTTTGTTCAGCAGATTTCGCTGAAGCCTGGTGGCAATTCGAGCTGCACGGGCGAATGGTACAACAGCCTTGTGAGCATCCTCAAACTATATAATTAAACTGTATTTGCGAGCCCAATTAAACTGTATTTGTGAGCCGTACCGGAGATTCTCTACGGTGCGCAACAGCTACAACTGCTGTAGAATCTCGCTTGCTTACGATTTTCTTACAAGAATGCGGTTAGGGATGCATTTCTTGCTTTTCTTGTTTCCATAAGCTAGAATCTTGACTCGGAGTTGAGGTGTGGTGGTGAACTAGATGTGGTGCACATCATAAATATGAAACGAACACAGACAGACATAGCTAACCTGTAAGGAAAGGGGAAAAGCCGTCGCAAACACGCACGGCTGGCTAGTGCTTTGTACGACTTGACGCGTCAGCCAATGCACTTGAATGCATGCGTACAGCGTGTCGCTTGACGAGATGTCGCCATGTACAAATTTCAACCCAATGAGGATTTCCTTGTATTTTCGCAGGTGAGCGATGTTTTTCTTCATTTTTCTTTCCAGAGTACTGCCGCTGCTGTTAGACATGGCCGAGGAATGGTGAATAGAGTCTGTTCGCTCCCAAAAATCCCGGAACAGTGCCGCTGCTTCCTGTGGATTCGTTAGATTAATAGAGTTTTCACTCGCATGGTTGCTTGTTTTACGATTACCTCATTCACTTGTCATGTTGAAGAAGTGCTTGCCTCTTTCATTGTTACTCGATATTTTCGTGCATTTTAAGGCGTGGGTTGCATGCGTCTACTTTTCAATCCTGCAATAGTTCAGCACCATACATGACAGTGTTCTCGATTCCGGAGGACGATGAAGAAGGAGGACGACTCCTGCAAAATACCATGAAACGATCGTGTTATATTTGCGGAGAATATGTGCATGATTGTAACGCTTATTTAGCGAAAACCGAGGGCAGTAACGATACCATCGTACAATTGTCACTAGTGGTAGTTGCTGGCAACGACGTCGCTGATACGAAAGGAATTCACAAACAGTACCAGCAGAGGAAAGCCATTTATGAACAGCATTTCGTTACTGTAACAACTAAAGAATGACTGGTCTTGTTCATTTTGATACAAGAAGAATGGAAGAAAAATATTTGTAGGCTCAGTACATAGGTGCAGAATCTAGATGTACAGGAAAAGGTTGCTGGCATCACTTGGATGAGACATGGGGCGTGATAATGGCGCATGTGGTGGATGCTGATGTGCATGAGCAACTTTTGACAGCATTTAACGAAGCCGTGAGATTAGCTTGAGAGCTCACCATTTATCGGCCCTTTAGAAGATTTGCAATAGTTTTCTTCACTTTCTGGTGCCAATTCCGCCTCCTGAAGGAACACAGAGGAGTTTAAGAATTTTTGGCAAGATTCTGGGTCATCGAAGAAAAACACGATTTTGTATCGATAGAGAAAGGATTATGTTATTTACCTTACTTTGACAAACATTTTTTCAGAGCTCTCTGTACACCCTCTCCGAGCATCTATCTTCAAGCGATGACTCCTCTTGCGATATCGCGCCGCTTCCAGAAAGGGATCTGAAACCTTTGAACGAGTTCTTCCTCATTCAAGAGGCGCTTCTTCTTCCATTGTTTCGGTTCTGGCCTGAATGTGGGGGAAGTTATCAACCTTTACAAGGAGAGTGCTGCAAAGGGCATGACACCCTTCTCTGACAACTGTGCAGCACGAACGCAGTCCGAACGACGTAATGGTTCGGTTAGAAACGCTCGCAGCAACGGTTCCCAGTTGCTGCCATCCTCCCCTTGATTGCTGCCGTCTTTCAGCAATTGCTGCCAAAGAGCCGACAGCTTGAGCAGGCGTTTCTAACCGAACCATTACGCCGTTCGGCTGCGTTCGTGCTGCACAGTTACCAGAGTTAATCCACTACATCTACCGCAGCTGTTCATTGCGCAGAAAACCCGTTAGAAGATTTGGGGGCCAACTACGCACAGTCGAGCACAGTAGAAGGAAGTCATCGCGAGGAAATGAGAAGAAGTTAAAGTGGTGGAAATCACACGAATCCACAACAGGGATTCTGGTTACAGTAACCCGCGTCCTTAAAATTAGAGCCGGGGCGCGCTTTCGCTGCTGCATCGAGAAGTTGGGGGTTTTCTTTTTGTAGAATCGTGGATTTCGTGAATTTTGCTGTGATTCGCGGATTCTGTTCATGAAGGTTTGAATAGTTGAGTTTTTATGTAGCCTTTTGCTTTGTATGAATGCAGAACATTACTGTTTGTCAATTTTCAGCAGCAATTCTAGAACATCGCTGCAGCTACGCTGTCTTAAATGCTTCCAGTGGACAGATTATTTTGGATGTTCTGGGCGACGTTTTTTTTCAATACAAATCCTTTTCAACTATTTCTTTTTTGAGGCTCCATGTGGACGTAAAAAAACCCAGTACTCGAGAAGCTAGACGAATTCCATGGATGTACAATCGTGACGAGACCTGGACGAGAGATGCGGAGAGCACACACCAGTTGAGAGGATCGAGTAGTTCTCGCCGCGATTCTGTAGCTGCGACGCTATAACACTGCCGCTATAGTCCTCGAGGACCGTAGCACCCTGCGTCACCGTTGCTGGCGGCTGTGAGGCCGGTGCGTATCGATTGTGGGCGGTCGCCAACATTGGCGGGCGCCGTCGCCGGCGACGAATCCTCCTTACTTTTCGACAAGGACAGTATCTCAAATCCTACTGATGTTCACATGACATATCTGACCCGATTAGTTTCGTGTAGCGTTGAAATCTCACTACTTCCGCTCACGATCACTTTTCGAAACATTGAAGAAGTACATTGGAGTTGGAGCGAAAATACATGAGAAAGCATATGAACATTACATTCATGCGTTTGAAAAGAACATTGCTAGCATTCTACTAAGTGACTGGAAGTAGGACAATCTTGGCAGTAGTGTCTTTATTGATTCAGACTTTGCTTCATTTCAGGAAAACCCAACAAGTCGGTCTGAAGCTAGTCTTAAGTTAAGGAAAATTTCATTTGGAAAAAATCCATTTTTGCTACTCTATGGCACACTTCTTCATTTATCGCGACTTCTATTCACTCATCGTGACTGGGTATTGCCTGTTTTATAAGCGGAGGCAGTTGAACAGACATCGGGAAATAAAGAACGAGGTATTAAACATTGAATGGGGAGCAAGAGCTAGCAAAGGAGGTGATATGTGCAGGTATTGAATTGTCATCGAGTTCGAAACCGAAACAAACACGCACCCATGTTCCGTGCCCTTTTAACACAAAAATGAATACGAAAACTCGTTTATATAAACCTTCACCAACAAAATTCACGAATCGCAACGAAACTATCATAAAATCCACGCGCCCCAGCTCTACTCTAAAGGACGCGGGTTACTGTAACCAGAATCTCTGTTGTGGATTCGTGTGATTTCTACCACTTTAACTTCTTTTCGAGGAAATGAGCTTGCAGTCTTCTCTGGAAAAGTGACGGGAACGCGCTATGTAATTAGTTTTTTTCTTCGGTGATGTAAAAGTGAACGTTCGTAATCACTCCAGGCAAATATCCGAAGTTGGAGCGCTGGGCGAAGCACATGCTATTGGCATTCTTATTTGATGCAATATTTCGGAAATGGTTTGAACTTTGCAAACCAGCGACCGACACGTGTACCATGAACACCAATGCAAAATGCATTAGTTCGCGGAAACACAAATGTGAAAAATCATGCTCCATAGAAGAAAGAAAGAAACTAACGTTGCACCCCTTTTTGTGAGGAAGGCGGTCCTCATCTTGCCGCTTATGGCGCTTTTGATAGTCGCTGATGGAAGCCTTGATTGGGAAAGCAGTGATGGTAGACAAAGCACAAGCCTTGCAAGACACGCCGAAATGCTTTATCGGGACGAGACTGGTGCGCCCTTCATTACCTACTATTTTCACGGAAACAATAAGGAATGTTCACAGGAGTCAGCTCGCGCATGGAAACAGAAGGAATGAAAAGGTTGTTCATCTGGCTCAAAGCGAAAGCCATTTTATTGCTGACTTCGGATAGGAACGGTGCACTCACCGTTATGTTAGAGGAGTTGCGGAAGGATTTCGGCGCTGTTACCCCCACTATTTCGACGGGTCGTACCTTTCAAGTGGTTGGGTAACAAATACCTGAAGGTAGAGTGGAACCGCATTTTCGCTAATGGTGACCATGTGATATACTCTAAGGTTACATGAGTCTAAGGCTTGTGCGCCCATAGTACCTTGCAGAGAGAAAGTAAGGGCCCGTCTGTGAAAATCAATGGAGAATGGAACTGGGGAGCAAGTGCGCCACATGTTCAACACGACATTTCTCATGCATTTTGTATGGTATCCATTTATGGCTCCAGTTAATTAATTCATGGATGCGTTTCGGATACTAACTCTCTTCCATTTTATCAAAGAGGGAACGACTGGACCGCATACGGCATGATCGCACTCCCCTTTGAAAGGACAAATGGAAGCCCTGCATTCACATGGTTCCACAGCTCCATTTTCAACAAAACCTTCTAGAAAGATCTCGCGAACGCGTCCGATCGTCCGACTTCTATCAGCGAAAGCAAGAATACATTCTCCGCGAATCATTCCCGCAAAGAGATCTACTAACAAGCTCTAATTGGTTCCCATCCGTTCATTGCATTGCTTCCAACCGTTCGACTTCGCCCCCTCTCAATTTAGCAGCAGTATTCAAAGTTGGCCTTAATGCATAATAACAGATTGAAAATTGCCGAGATAACAGGGCAAAGGGCAGTGGAGCGGATTCATGCGGTCCAGAAGAGATTCCTCACACGAAAGTCGCTCGTGGTTTTTAGAACTCCTGTTGAGCACCTTTGGAGAGAAGGAATGATACAGAAGATGCTGATGACTCACCTAAAACTCCATGGACGACGATGAAGAGGAAAGAATAGCTATTGAAATGGCCGAAGCTAAAGGCGACGAAGTGGAGCTGCATCCCAACTCTTATCACGTCTTCCCAGGCATATCGGACTCCGAATATAGGAATGATGAGGAAAATTTCTACTAAATCTTTGTTAAGTTTTCGCAATACTCCACGCGGAGTGTAGCACTCTGCACCGCAGTCGCTAGCGACTGTGACAGCGTTGCTCATCGTTTGTGGGCGGGACGGCCGCAGAAGTTGGTAACGAACGACTATCATAATTAACGACCCCCTCACTAATGCTTGCGACGCAACATCGGTGCATATCGATCGCGTGGGTCGCTGATGGTGGCGATCAGGGTGTTATACTCCGCGTGGATGTACCAGGCTCGGATGGTAAGCATGCAACACATACAAAGCAAAATAACATTACATGCTCAAAGGCCACAACGTCGTTGGTGTTTCTTTCATATAGAGAAGAAAGATTCTACGACGAACAGCGCAGGTGCGGGGAAGGAACAATGAAAAAGATGCAGAGATGCATGTTTGCATCTTACACAACAATTAATGACAAACACACCTGTCATGCTTGGGCATGAGAGTTGTCCAGATTCCATTATTATGTGATGAGAATTGGTTACAAGGTTTAATAAAGTAGTAGTACAGCTAGAAACAGACTGCCCTCTACCTTCGCTTGAGAGGACGGGGCCTACAGAAGGGCTATTATTCGACATGTTATTCCTTCCAAAATGTTGCCCTTCAAAAAAAGCAGTGTATAGCTACACGAAAATGCATGATGATAAGGAAGCGTATGACTACTGATTAGGCACTAACAATAATGGGCTTTCTTTGCGCGCTCCTCAAAAGCTATCCCAACATCACACAAAGGCGATGATGCGGATTTTCGGAGCAGTAAGCGCAAAGGGTCATTTTTCAGTAGATGTCCGTGTGACGCTTCAAACAATTCGGGCACGGTTGCTTAGCGCTCAAAATTTCTGCTCTTTGAGCGGATCCTGATACAACTCTACAGCTGTCGCTGTAACCAACATGCTCACAAAAACGGCAGTAGCGGAGAATCTCATGCGGTGAGTGGCGATGGTTATTATACATGGTAACATGATGTATACAGGGTAGAAGTTGTGAGCATTTGAATTTATAGGCTCATTCGATCGTTCTTCCATTTTGTTCTGCTCTGCTAATTCCTGACAATTTTTTTTCGACAGGGGCATCCTCACCAGCCACCTTTTGCTACCGCAACTTTTGGAACCTTCTCTTCATCACTTCACCGGCAGCCAGTGATCCGACTGTCTTTCAAAGCTTTTGAGATTTGTTATTTAACCGTTAATTTTTGTTCTCGAATTGTGATTTGCTCGCTTTTGGTCGTGTTTAGTTGTTACATGTGTTTTTTTTTTCATCAGGAATATAGACGGTCTCGAGATCATCAGTAGAGTGGCCAGGCGTGCGAATTTTGGCGAATGATAACGATTCCATCTATAATAACACGTATAAATTGCGTTTTTTTTTGCCGCAGTTTAGAGGTGAGAGTAAACTAACAAAAAGAGTAATGAAAGTCGTTGAGTTTGCTCTCTGTTGTTGCCCTTTTCTGCATCTGGTCTAACCCATTATTGTCCTCTGGTATCTGAGGATGATAACGGGATGACCGCCCTCTTCATCCTGGCAATTCACCGAAAGATGGGTCTCGACGCCATGATACTACTAATGGAGAGAACTCTTCAGGGCAATAAAACCTCTTTGGCAATGAAACCTTTCGAATGCACGACTGTTCAACCCTTTGAATAGTTATGTTTGGATTCAATACCTTATATTTTTCTGATATTTGAGCATCCTATTCTTTCCATACTAATCTTTTTTTATTTTCCACGCGATTATTCAATTGTGAGTCAGTTAAATTTTGTACGAAGTGGCGTCAAACTAGGTGTTTCGAAGAAATATCAAGATCCCGTCTCAGATTAGTTGAAGATCTCCCCTGTGCATAAGGAAAAAGGGAGATTTACCGTTAGTTTCATTCCTTGATTCTATATTGACTGCAAAAACTGTTCATTGTCGGAAATCTAACCAAGTTTCGCGAGATTCTTGGAGAAAACATGTTAGGATATCTGTTAAACTTTTTACATACTTTCCACCTGTTCATTGCATTGGTGATGGTATGACGTTGCAAATATGTTTTTCATCCCTAGTATTTTCTCAATGCTGTTAAAAAGTTGACTAGTGTAGTTTGGTCGTTGATCCTTTGTCCAAAATTAGTGCCTCTGGCAATTCAAATGTAAATATAACTTCATTAACGAATGCTTCAGCTAATGTGAAACCACACGTATGAATTAGAAAACATAAAGTTCTACTGGTACGGATTTGCATGGGTCCAATGATATCTGAGTAAACTCTGAAATATGGCCTTTCCCTGAAGGCAGTCATCCCAGCTCCTCTTTTCTTATGGTATTTGACGGAGACATAACTTTTTCACAAACAGGACAGCACCATACGAATGATGCAATATAGGATTCACTTTCCTGAATCTGATTTTATGTAGTACAATGCTAGTTCCTATATGTCCACTGTCTGAACAGCTTTCACGATGTCGCATGATTTTTTTCCTTATGTAGGTCGGATGTTATTACCAGCCTAACGTTTCTACCATCAATGTAATACAAGGTGTCTTTTAGCATAGAGAAAAATTTTCATCATGAATTTGGTTCCGTAACTTTTGGATTCATTGCTTATATGGGCTAATTTTTGACATGTCATCATTTCGCCGAGGTTTAAAATCATGTGTAACTCATCTGTTGTCAAAATGTCACCATATTCCACAAATAGATTAGATGTTGTGCAGCGTTTACCCATAATAGAGAAGGAAAACAAGATCTCATTAACTACACATCATATACACCTATGCCGTTTTCTAGTCAGCGTTACTCTTTGACTACCAGAGTGAGAAACCGCCTGTAGTTTTGTGTTAAAGGCATGGTCCGTCAAAATATAATACATTCGTGAGAAAACAGGAAAAAACAGGAAAACAAGGTTTCGTTCCCTGTGGCGTGTAACATTTGGCGTAATCGCCTCAGAGTTTTGGATAAAATCTTTTCGTCTTCATAATAACTTTGCAAATTTCTGCCGAAATAACTTCAGTCCTCACTACATTCGAATCGACATTTAGAGTTAGATGGAAAACGAGTTCGTGCATACAATTTATGATTTCTTGTAACAATGTATCCGTTCCTTTTATTTCCACGGTACGATGTTCTCAACGTAAATTTCACCTCAGTAGGAGCACAAGACGATTTCCCTAGGAAGTGTCCAGTTAATAGACTGTGGCTACGGGATGACCTGGTTTACCACTTCCACACAACTTGGACTCCGGTCTGAACTGCCGCAGAGGAAATGGTTAAAATTAATGTTACCGCTATGAATGAGGGAGAAAATGCTTTGGGATTTGTTTATGACGGTTATAAGTGTTGAAGACAAAACAGAATGATAGTTCTTCACTGGACACATTTGTGCCACTATAGCATTAGGCGTCAAATTATCTCAATACGGTTGGTGCACACTGCGCACACAACACTTCGATTTACGACCGCTTTCTCCGAATGGCTCGGAATTACTTCAGAGACCGTATCCAAGAAAATATCCTTTGGAAATAAAATCCAGACGGAAATGTGACAGCGCAATGGCGACTTTTTCAATCCTGCAATCCAAGAACGATATATCCGGTTTGGGAACATACCCGTAGACGACTTTGCGTTTCAATATCGAGAACGTTCGCTGTTTTGCGTCTGGAGCAGAGTTTCTATAATCTGTCTTGCAAAAATTCCGCATGCCATCGGCGGAAAAATGACTCCATTCAAAGAACAGATCTGATTTCTTGGGGAGATAGTCCATACACCTTAAGGCAGCACCCGTCGAAATTTTCAAGTCCGAGTTAAGGTACTAGTGGTGACGGACACTGACAGCGCATCTAAAATGCTAAACGAACACAAAGAATTATGATTACTTATGAGGAAATCCCAATTGCAATCGCAAACCCAGTCCCTTTGCTCGTGCTTCCGTAGCGACGACGCGCAATCTCATAAACACTCATCACACTCACAAGCGTGTATGATCGAAGCGGCACTCGCGCGGCACTCGCGACTGTAAGAGAGGCGCGACAAGACACACGGAAGAGTCCCGGCTTTCTCGTGAGCTTCTCACTTTTCTACTGTTCAATATGAGTTCTAGGACCTTGAAAACCCTAGAATCAAGCAAAACCTCAGATATGAAGGTTCGAGCTCTCTAAAACGTTAACGAGAAGTGGCGGCTAGTTTGCATTTCTTGGAAGCGATAGGATGTCATTCCTCTCTTTTTTAGAAACATCCATACCATTTCATCACCTCGAAAAGTTCCTCATTCTAGCATCAGAAGATGAATTCGAGATACACACTCCTGATTAGAAGACCAAAATTATTCTACACAAGTGTCAGTTGAGATCATAAACGACTGAACACACGCATTTCCTTGCGAATTGTCATCAGATTATCTGCAAAAGGTGAGTCAGTGATCTCCTATAGCGAATGATTAGTATTACAGCCACCAACAAGGACAATGTTGAAGGAGAATTTTTTTAATTTTGGATTCTCGCAGTCTTTTGGGATGTGTTTCTCTCAAATATCACAATTTATGTGACACGCTAAAGATAAGACTTTATGGTATACATGCTTGGAATGAGGCGCATCACCATCAGAGTGAACATGGGTTGAAGGGAAAATCATCAAGTACTTGACCAAAGTACATTTTGCAGCTGCAGAGTCATCGTTTATTAGTAGAACAAATGTGTCCTGGTGAGGATTTGTCTCATTTATTTCTTAAGAAGAGCATGCATCTCGTCCTCTTTTTTTGCATCCCGTTTTTTGAGTCCTCCTTCCTCTTCGAACTCGTTTTTGTTGTTTGCGCAGATAGGATCTTTGCCAAGAAAAGTGGCAAACTCTTTTGAAATGAAAGGATAAGCACCCATTACCTTGTGTAGGTGTTGGTGTCGAAGCTTGAGATCGCACACTTCTTGAAAGCTCGGGATGACCTACGAGACATGGTTAAGTGGCAGTTGAGCAAAACTCTTTGATTAAATTGGCCCATCAAGCCAGAGACGTATTGGAATCTTTCAAGCACACGGGTTCCGCCTGGATTAATAAGCCAAGGGCATAAGATTGGGATATTTTAGGGTATCATTTGGTTTCCAGTAGAGCACAAGTACAGAAACGTACATTGACCTTTTTTTCGGCAGCCTTTTTTTCATTACCTGTTGTATGTACCATATAAGTATCACGTTGTTGCGAAATTAATTGCCGTTTTGGGGTATGCTCACTTGAAGCTTTCTCTTCTGCCCAATTTGAGCAACGTCAGCCCAAATTATGTGACCTCCTGAAAGGGCTTTTCCTCCTGTTTCGAATGCTGCTTCAATATTCTGGCTAGCTCTTCTCTGAGGGTTTTTGTGAAGTCCGAACAAATCATGAGCCGACGTGATTTTCGGGTGATTATGATCCATGACTTCAAACTCATCAGTCTTTGTCGGATGCTTGCCGTAATCTTGCATTTGTTTTGGCTTCGAATCGCATTCCAAATGGGCAGTGAGCTATTCGGTCGCAAATTTTTCTTCCGTCGATTTTGATCCCCAAAGCAACCACTGTCGTGACCACAGGTTGTTCTCTGACGATCAAGCGTTGAGAAGAGTCGTGGAACCTAATCCGGGTCCAACCATTTGGACTTTGAGGGCAGGGATGGGGGCTCACTACGCTACAGTTTCAAAACATTTGAATTCAATCGACATGACGAGAAAGATGCGGAAGTGAACACCCCACGATCTGACAGACGACCAGCGTCTCACCCGCTGTGTCATCTTTTCTAACTTAATTTCTCGCCTCAAAAACTACCCATTTCTACACCGCGTAATAGCTATCAATGGAGCTCGGTTCCTGTGCGATAAAAAGAAACGTGAATTTGTTTCGGTAGACACTTCCTCCCATCTCCAACGTTTTCTAAATCAAGTCTTCGCACTAGGGAGGTTATGTCAGGAGTGTGGTGATGCTGTAAGAGTGTGATCCACTGCAGTCTTCTCCAACCTAGTTAAGCACTAACATCAGAGTCCTGGTATTGTAATTTCGAGGTGATACCAGCAAATCTGCCATAGATGTGGTCGACAGTGGCGAACAAAAACTGATTTCCCCCTTTTCCAAGGTAACGTTAAGCCTCACTCTCCAAAATTCACGCGACAAAACTGATGTAGTAAGGCATCAAGGCTCTCACTCATTGACCTCATTCCTCAGACCATTACCCCACTGTACGTCTTCTTCTCGAGCTCCAGATGCAATCTTGCGACAGCAGCAGATTGCTGGTCTGGAGCATGCTGAAATCGCCTTCCAAAAGTTTGCGGATCCTTGTGATCTCGGTTTTACAAGTGGAGGCATGCAGTCTTCGTAGAACTGTCAGGGAGGATTTATTGACTTGAATGGTTGCTGAAGCGATGAAAAAAATTGTGTTTGAGCCGAGTTAAAACACTTTGAACTGGTGTGTCCACTTCGGCAATTAATTTCGCAACAACCTAATAACAATCGCTTTGCCGTCGAATTTGGGAGGCCTTTTTTTGAACACTTAGCAAAAAATAGTATCACTAGTATCATCTGTGATCTAAAAAAGTCCGTATAGAATGAGGGCAGAAACTCCAACGCTGCTGAATAGTATGGCAACTTCGACTGCAGTCATCCCAAAAGTCAGATATGAATTGATCAAGTTCTATAGGACTTCCCAAATGAAAAGATAGGAATAGTAAAAATAAAACTTGACATATTCATAAATTAGGCAATACCGCAGTTCATGTTTATTAATCTCAATGATTAAAGGACTCACCTATAGGACAACAAACATCCTTCTAGGAGGGCTTCGTGTCCTTCGCCTGAAAGTAGTATGGAATGCCACTGTTGTCTCAGTACGCTTTAACCCTCATTCGGATCGAAACGTATCTGTATTGTAGAGTTCTCCAGGCTATAGCACGCATTTTGCAGCGATGTTCCTGAACGAATTGTAATCAAATGAACTCCTTCTGGTTAATATTCTAATGGTCTCACCTAGTATCCCGTGAAGTGGCAAAGAAGTTTAGTTTTATTACCACCCCTCACTTGCATTCTTATCCTTCTATAAACCTGTAGGACTGTAAGGCTTTCCATTAATAAGGATCTTATCTAGGCCTCAGACTGTTCATCAGGTTTAAGAAGAGAGTCCAATCTCGTGTCCAGAGTGGATGAAACAATATTCTACTTTCACCACTCCATCATCTCTTTCAGTTATCTGCGAACTGCAATTCCCATGTAAATGTTCTTACCCCTTACATTCATGTATGAAGTACAATGCTACCGCTGTCTTCGTTCGCTCCTGAACAGCGGAAGGTGCGCATAAAGAGAGACTATAGAACATGTAAGTGATGATACTTTTCTTCTTTAGGCCACTTTTTACGTATGAACCGACTTATAACGTTTGACTCCTTCAAAGCATGTTTCCGTTCCTGAAAGGGTGGAGATTCGTCGGTCTAGTTGCTCGGTGGGAAACAACACGTCTTCTGGCAACACATTCTTCAATTCAAGAAAAAGTGAGATGGACATTCACAATATTAGTTAAAATTAACTTCTGTTGCATTATACTTCCCCTTGCAGGAAAACGATATACATAGATTCGACAATGTAATCATGCAGCTTCTCCGCGTGGCATAGATGAGCATGTCCTCCTAGGTCACGGTGTTTTCGGAAAGAAATTGAGAGATTATTTGTGTCCATGATTTCTAACTTTTACATGTGTGCTGACTGAGAAAAAGAACACCTTCACACTAGGAACACCTTGGTCGCAATGCGTAGTCTTCTACATGCTTGGTCCGTTGATATGTCAGCAAGTACTTCACGGGATGAAACAGTGCATTACAGAACTGCCATCCATAGTGAATTCTCCTGCGCTTGTCACGTTTCTTTCAGCCTTTTGCTCCTCAACTTGCTCCTTCGTAAATCCGTGCACATTGAGAAGATGTCGATAAATCTTAGTTCCTTAATCCTGCCCACACATTGAGCACTCCACCTCCAGAGAGCTAAAAAAATTATACATTTGTTGTGAACAACACCGATTGCTGCAGCAGAGTAGTTCAATGAAAAAACCGAAAATAAGGAATACGGGGGTAGGAATGTGAAGAAAGGATTCGAAGCAAGCTCATGCGCGCAAACCACCTGTTTGGACAGGGAAAACAGGAAGCACATGAATCGGACAAGGATGAGGCTGGTAATATCTATGAAATACCTGGATTCACAGTGATGAAGCAGATGCGAGCGAGCTTTGACCACTAAATTCTCCTATACATCAGAGTGCCTGTGTCTTCATGACATAAGGGAGCGTGGCAGGATCGATTCTTGGCAAGTAGCACTCTTCAATTCAAAGTGGAGGAGATGATGATTGGGTAGTGCTTGCATGAGCATAAATAATCATACGTGAGCAAACACCAAGGCTTTTTTGTGTTCAAATACACACAATCATATGTGACGACAGAGAAACGCAAGAAGGTGAACCCATAGTTGTGAGGGAATTAGAACAAAAGAGATTACCTTCACAGATAAAGCGGTGATGGCTCAAGAAGAAACGACACTATTTGCCTAGCTCTCCTTTAAAAAGCTCGAAATAACAAATCAAAATAGTTGTGCAAAACACAGTTTCGAAGTATTGGGTTGGGGAATAAGTTCGTGCGCTCTTTTCGATTTAATTTTTTTGCTGTGATTTGAGCTTCGCTTGGTTTGCCGTCATTGCCATTTTGTAGCAGTCGATTTGCTCTTCACCATTATTACAGCCGCGTTCATACTTGCTTAACCTTGTTTTTCGACCGCATGGAAGGTGACCCTCCAAGTCGACAAAAATGAACCCGTTCGTCACCGGCAACAGTTCGACCTAACTTGCAGATCGAATGAAGCTTGCAAGGGAAGTGCACGAGGTTAACTTCAAGGATGAAGCAGAACATCTATCTTTGGTAACATTGTCAAAGGCGATGTTAATGTATGTGTATCAATTTTGCTCAATGGTCCTGATGCGCACAGGAAAGCGCGTCAAAGACTTTTCGGCGTCATTCATCTTTTACGCGCCCAAGGTTTTTAGAAAGGTTTTCTTGACTGAAACTTCGCATACGGGGGTTATTTGAGTTGCTGGATATGAATATCATACCCATTTTGTACCGCAACGCTATTTTTTGGGTTTGGTTGTGGTAGCTGTACTACCGCATGCCACCGTACACCTACCGTAACCCTACAAAATGGCGTTACGGTGCAAAATGGATAAGATATTCGTGTTCAGCACCTGAAATAACCTCCGTATGCAAGATTTCGAACAAAAAATTCACTTGAAGAGTTTGGGTGTATGATGGTTGAACAGTGCCAATTTTTTTCTATTAGGTTGGTGCAAAAATAATGCGCGTTTTTCGTTGCTTCATTTTGGGTGCAGTTAACTTCCAGCTTTTCTTACAACCGGTACGAGAAGTTGTAAACGATTTTGTAGCAAATTTCATGGCCTTTCAAATATCCTAAGCATTTTGAACGAAGTCCATGTTTTTGGCGAATTTTTAGTTCTGGAATGAAAGGCGCCAAAACAAGTTTTTTGCCAAACCCGTTTCAGCTAGCTAAAACTCTGCGGTTTTGCAGCTGGAACTGCTCGGAATACCACCATAGTTTTGGCAAAGGAAGTGTGAGCGAATGCATTCCGCCAAGCTTCTTCCGGACTTTTCGGCTTGGTGTACCTTGCTTCGAAAGTGAGCAATGTTGCATAGGTCTTCCTGGGATTTGTGACCCCCAACTGATGGCAATCATCGAAGAGCATCCATTCAAAACAACATATTTGGTTTCGCAGAACCTCGCCGATAATTATTGCCGGACCATCCCTCCCTTCAGTTAGAAAGGGAGGATGAAAAAGCTCGACGAGTAGATGTCGCGCGTTTTGAACGAGTACCAGATTGGTCCTCATTGAGAGGTCTGCTTCGCGCTTTTGTAGTGAAAGAATTGCGGCCAAACATTAGGTCACTTAGTAATAAAATATGAAGTGTAGACCCTCTACGACAAAATTAAGTGCCTTGCTGAACTGTTGGACGAGGAAGATGCATCGAAACACTCCCAGAAATCGATGCAACACCAAAATGAGGTGTCGGCGATTTTTGGTGACCTGCTGCAAAAATCGCTAACTGCAGGCGACCCATTTTTTTCTCCTCTGGGAAGTACTTTCATGATGTAAATAAAATAAATTAGAAACTTCGCTGTGTGAACCCAGCCTTGCTCAATGGATTCTACACTCCTACACATCACCGTCCAGCCACATCTTGCACACGAGAGCTCCGACAGGCTGGAACAATTAAGATAGGAAGCTCTGCCTCATGAATCATAATGAGCAAACCTCTCGTTCACCGACTACCACTTCCCCGGGAATTTGGACGACTTCTTCCCGGAGAGTTTCCTCGAAAGCTTAAGGGATACCAAAATTGCCTTCCGGAAGTTCGTCGACCCTAGAAAGCCCTATTCGTGAAGTACGGTAATTTAGAACATTCGCCTCATTGACAAAAATTTGCGGATTACAACAGTCCTAAGCACCTCTAGAAAAATTGATTTTGAAAGGAGTTATGAGGTTCGGAATCAAAGGCATGAAAACGCGCATTATTTTTGCACCAACCTAATAGTTTTCAATTTTTCTGTCATTGGAGTCCTGCCTTGGATTCGAGGAACCTTGGCCATGCAACCCAGCTGTGATTGCCGTGATTAGCTGTCCTATGGACTATCGAACGTTTCCAGAAGCAATAAGCTTTTTGAATAAGCTGTTTCCGTCTGGTTACGCGATTATGAGTCCTAGCTGCAAGCATAATAGATGCGGTGAGGTGGCCGAGTGGGTAACGCATCGGACGAAGTTTTTGCGGTAGTTCTTGCAGTGGCCCACGTACCTGATGTGTTCTAATCATTACAAATACTCTAAACAAGTTTAGAAGCCTAAAATTCAAAAGTGCAAAGAAAGTTGACCTGGCAGGATTCACACGCTCGACCTCCTACTTTATAGCCTCACGCGCTATCCACCCGGCCACCTCGCCACTACTGGCATGATTGGCTCATCATCTCATAATGGAAAGAGACCAAGTTATTTGAAAATGGGTCTTTAAACACTCCATGGTCCCAGGAGAGGTAATCAAAGTAGCTGGTTTGAGTGATCAAAGTTTCACAAATCCCAGTTTTACATGGATTTCTATGGCAGTGCAACTAGAAATTTTTGGCGCGCTCTTCGGATCGCATCAGGACATCAGGACCCTTGGGCACAAAAGATATTTTTACAGTGGACTTCAATGGTGGTGGCCCATCTGCGGCCTCGAGAGGTACACGGCGCAACTGCGCCGCGCGCTTCGTAAACGATGTTTTCTGCTGCTGTTATAGTATATCTAGCAGCTTTGTTTTAAGGATTTTTGACCAAATTGGGAAGAAAACTAAATAGAAATAGCATTCCGGCAGCACACGATACAGATCCCGGCGCGCGCGGCGCGGTCGCGCTGTGTCCTTCTCGAGGCCGCGGATGGGCCATCGCCATTGAAGTCTACTGTACATCAACATCATGTTAGACAATCCTTCTGTAAATGAATGTTTCGTTTCGATCTCCGGGGTTAGCCTCGTGCAATACTCTTATCAGATGGCTCTGTATATCATTGAAATCTACAGGGGGCCCTGTGCTGCTAGAAGAGCAGCACGAGAGCGATATGCCCTTAACACGGCAATTCTGGCTATGAATTCGCTTGTTGTTCTGGATGTCAAGTTCGTGGGACATGGAGATAGTTATCCACTAGGGTTACTTTATATGTAAAGAAGAATCACTGCCGATGCTAACCCTCATTAGTATGTAAGTTTAGCAAACAAATACCGTGCAAAACCCTAAATGCTCGACACGAGTGATCGCTCATATCGGGAAAGCTCGATTTCTCTGCACAAATTCCATCAAAATGAGTAGGAAAAACTCTCATGTAGGGTAGGGGATTCTCGGCTTGCCGACTGTACAGGTCTGGTGCAGTTATATACTGATCAGTTTGTTAGATTCCTTACTCATTTCTTCAACTTTGAAGAATTGCGGTTGCGGGCTACGAACTGAGTCACCTCAAACAACGCAATTTTTTGCAGACATGAAGCTGAGAAGCTGCCCCGTCTCCGGAAGCATTAATAGAGGAGAAGAGAAGCTATGTAAACTATTCAGTGTGATTGATACTGTTCGTAGAAAATAATGTTTCTATGCCCACGAAAAATCGCATGAACTTATTCCCCAACCTAATAGAAACGAGGGTGGAACCATTACTTTATAATATCTCAGTTCTACTGAACATTTTTGGATGTCATGAAGAGATAACTGAGACCTTGGCCCATACAGGCGGACTGAATCAAATGCAGTAGTCGAAATGTTCGACAAACAGTGGAGATGAGTCGGAATACTGCAACCTGAATATTCAACAAGGACAGAAATTACGGAGTGTAGTAACCCGAATTTTCAGCAAATTCAGCGAATAAAGCTAGGATTGGAGTGGCATTGCATGCAGCAGTACGACGGTCAGGACGAGCAAAAATGCAGCTCTCTGATGTTCAGCAAAGACGCATATGGATGCAGTGCAGAAACCAGAAAGTATGAACATGCATGGGGCGGAGCAATATGAATATTCACCAAATTTGAATAAATAAGCTGTGAATGGAGATGAATGTATGCAGTCGTGCATCTGGCACGCTTTCGCAGGCCAGGATGGACGGAAAAGCAACTGTCAGAGTGCTCAGCAAAGACGTACGCGGACGGATTGCAGAAATCTGAATGTGAGCCGGAAATCGAGCTGTACTGTGCGCAGTGTGCACAAAACATACCTGTCACAGAGATAATTTGACGCCTGAGGCTACGATGGCACAAATGTGTTTAGTGAAGGACTATCGTTCTGTGATGACGAATGCCACTCTGGTGTCTCTTTTTTGTCTACCTTTGATGAAGTACGATACCTGTTTGTAAGCTTACTAGCATTTTTTATACAGTGAAGGTAGGCAGAGTCGATGTCGGCCGTATATGCATTACCTTGGAATACATGAACATTCCTCCCTCTTCTTCTTCTTAGCGGCTGTCCCACGCATTCGCGGAGTCTGCCATTTTCTCAGACATTCGGGCGTTTGGAGAGCCGGCCCACACTGTTTCTCGTGGCATGACACCTGCGAGACAAACGCAAGAGTGCGCGGAGTTGGGGCGCTTAATCCGCCATTAGTTGGGCCTTATCCTGCATTTGACCTACCGTGATCCTGCTATGGGGGTGGCAGGATTAAGGCAGGTCATGTTCTGTTGCAACCGGTGAATACAAAAATAGTACAAAAGTGAGTTCGCCAGGCAGTTATGTGCTACCTGCACCAGTAGTCACGAAACGGACATCCGCGGCAGGCGGGTTTTCCCGTCCGCGCCGCTTCTGCACGCGGCCACATCCCACGCATCTTGTCTGGCCAATCGGTACACTGGGAAACACTTTCAACCGGGCCTCAGTTGGCCAGACAAGACAAGATATGCCCTGCCTCACAACAGGTTTTCCTGCTCCACCAGTGAATACCCGCTGGAAGACTGCATCGGCCAAAAGTGGGGGGGGGGGGTTCACCGGCACTCCCGCGCCATAAATTGCGATCCTGAGCGTAATCATTGGTGACTCCAACCTATTTTATATCCTTGCCGACGGTGTCCTTCCATCGTATTTTTGGTGCCCCCCTAGGACGCTTGCAGGTGACGTCCATCTTCAAGGACTCTCGGGCAGGGTGTGGCGGTGGTCTTCTCATGACAGGATTACACCATCGCAACCGCTGTTCACACAGTATTAGCTGTACGGGCGCCTTCATTAATGTTCTTATGACCTCGTTCCACACCTCATCACGTCGCGTAAATCCACATGCACATCTAAGCATGCGCATCTCAGTCCTGTTCAACATTCGTTCGTGCGGCTTCGACACCGGACAACATTCACTGCCATAGATCATTCTCGGCCTCACAACAGTGCGGCAGATTTTCCCTTTCAAGGCCCTTAAGTACCTTCGATCGCAGAGAATTCCCGTTGATTTCCTCTCTCCATTTCAACAATGCGCAGGCAATCCGTCCTCTAACTGCCGCATCCACCGTTCCGTCAGCATTCGAGACGCTTCCTAAATACTGGGATTTATCTGCTTGTGTACAACCAGTACCGTTTCGTCAAACGTCGTCGTCATCCTGTACTGCCCATGACTTCGGTTTTCTTTAGATTTAGCTTTAGACCCACTGATTGCCACTTCTGGATCTTGAGCTGGAATTCTGCTCCCGAATTTGCGATTAGAGCGACATCATTCGCATAGAGCAGTGTGTACGCCGGCCCTTCCAGGAGGTGTTTTACCACTGTGTCAAGTGTCATGATGAAGAGGAATGGCCTCAACGCTGACCCTTGGTGCACACCCACTGTTATATCGAACTTCGATGTTGTTCAGTGTGAAGTGCGCACCCTTGCGGTTGATCCGGCATACAGGACTTGGATGAATAATGAATGAATAAACTTTCCTGCATACACTTGACTAATCATGAACTTGTAGTTCATGACAGTACTTTCTTTATGACAGTTTCATTATGCGGAGCGGCCGAGGAATCCAACATTCGTAAGTGACGTGATGCGTAAGCCCACTTCTCGGACATCGCCGGCAGCAACGCAGTATAACTGCGAGTAGAGCTTTTATTAAGATTATTGGGATGTCTGCAACACTAAACGTAATGCAACTTATTTTCTCAGACACAACAATTACCAAATCATAAAGATAGGGGTTAAGCCTCTTAAGATGGTAAAAGGCCTTTTAAAAAGGTAAAAATCATAACCTTGGATCCAGGAGTTACTTAATTAGCATCATCTTTACCTTTGTTAGACTTCGTCTTCTCGGCATTAGTTGTAGCTAATGCATGGTAACGGGCTTTCTCGGAGAGTATTCCGTCGACGGTTATGCCATAGAGGATTTGAGCCTCCTGTATTATGTAGTATTGTAAAAGCAAACATCAGTAGGATAATCAGTAGGGTAGCTAAAAGCAGTACTTACAGTTTTGCCGACTCATTTCAGAAGGATGCCTTTATGAACAAAAACAAAAAGGACGACGTATTTTGGGTCTTCCAGCTTCTTGGCGCGCATTTTGCGCGTTACCCAATGACCTATAAAAACAAGGAATAACTCGAACAGGTAATAGCAGCGAGGCATGGCTAAGAAGCAATAACGAGCTGTGGCGTGTTGTGTGCAATTACGTCATAAAGTAGGGACACAGTTAGAATCACAGGTTATCAAAATAGTGGATGCGATCTGAAATCACTTTGTGTGGTAATGGAATAAAGGCAGCACTCACACTGGAACAAGTTTTCTCGCATTTGTCCCCATCCTAAAGGAGCCATCAATTGGAATGTAACTGCAAAAGGAATCTCTCCAAATCCTGCAGTTACTCGAGTAATAGGACTCGTACGCATGTACAAATGCGCCTGCCATGCTCAACCCCGCCCCATTCTTTTTGATCGTGAGCGGCTGTGTTTCTCAGCTGATACAGGATCGATCAGTATTTTCGGATAGCGGTGATCCTTTCCATACCTCGGCGGCCGCACCCATCTCAGGCGATAGATCTCGTACAAATGAACATGTATTGGCAGAATAAAACATAGTATTTCTCGCAAACGTATCCTTTTTTGATAGTCTTTCCTCCATTATGGGCACTAGACTAGCTTCCAGAGTAGAATCTCATGAAAAAATCGAAGACGTTTTTTATCGTGAGTTCTGTCTTTAAATAGACTTAAATGTATGGAAAATGAACTTAGGGATTGAAAGCAGTAAGTAGTTTACTGCAGTTAATGAAACTTGCACGATTAAGTGAACCAATAAAATCGTTGAGAGAAAGGAGCACATTATCATTCTTTGAAACATAGTTGTCAGATTGCAGCTGCCAGAAATCTACTCACAAATGTGTGGCACTTAGCTGTCCTCTCTGTGCTTCTCTACCACAGCAAATGAGGTCTCCTAAGAAATTCGAGGAGTCAACTATCTCTTCCAATTCTTATTTTAATAAAGGCGTTTCGTGGAGAATTTCGCAGAGTCGCATCCCGGCCTCCCCTACCACTTTTCTGGACTGCACATTCCTGGATATGATAATCGGGGTGCGAGAAGCACATAGAAAGGAGGATTATGCAATGCAGATCATAACGATTCTCCATGAAAACTGACCTTCCAGAGTAGAAAGCGATAGGAGGAAGTGAAGAGTTTTGGTTTAGTTCAAGGACGCCTCACACAAAGTTTATTTAGTGCACAACTTTTATAACATTCTTGAATAAATATAGGTACCTTGTAAACAATTGCGGCCCGTTGACACACCGACTCTCCGTGGTAAATGCGGATTTTTCTGGGCTGCTCAATGTTGCTGTAGATTTTCATCATGTATGTGAATTTTCCAAGTTTGAACATAGTATCTCCACTTAACAATAAGATATAACTGCTTAGGAAGAAAAATAGGGCACTATCCAAGTGGCTCTCAAACTACCCTGAAATTGAGTTTGGCATTCAGTCATGAAAATGGAAGAGGATGATCACGTGCTCTTTCGTTCTTCGCTCCATGCCTACCACGAAGTTGTAAAGCATAATGTAACAAAAACTACTACAATTATCTTCTCGCTTTCAAACTAGGCAAAGATTGAGAAACTTTCCTACAAAACAAATGAAACAAGACATTAAAAGACGGAAATAAGATGAGAAACTCTAGACAGTTATGCAATACTGTTGTATAATATCTATAAGAGACACCACTCATGAAATCTAAGATCAGCCCTATGACCTGGTTGATTGTAAAAATGGCATTGTTCTCAAGGATTGAACAAGAGGCTACTTTTATATCCATTACTTTTTTACAAATGCACTCATAAATGCTAACTCAGTTATGCTTGGGTTTCATTCCCGTGGCGACTCGAATTCCTCAAACTCGGAATGATGATGGTCACCTCATAAACTGCATTGGCGTGAGACCTTAGTAATTGTCAATGGCGAATAAAGAAGTAGGCCTACCTTGTAGTGTGACCCCTAATTCTTCAGCACGGCAGTCCTCTCCACACCACACAAAACACGGAATAGAGAAGAAGATTGTGGTCTGAAGAGAATAATGTGACTGTGATTTCTTTCATGAATGCTCATAGAAAACAGATACAGCAACGCATTCGCATTATGCTCGACCAGTTGTTCTCGTAAAGAAAAAAATTCGGATGAACAACACGCTGAACACCGGACAAACCTCTTCCATACATCCCTTACTCAAATTCAGATATAGGACCTGCTGATTATACAGTGCGTATCATAAATATATAGTCGCCACTTCACAGTCGTGAGACATACAAACAACTTGTTACTTCTAGTGAAATAGAAGCAGCTCTAAAAAATGTCGTTCACAAAAGGCTTGTTCTTTTAGTTAGTAGAGAGAAAATGTATCATTTTCCCAACAGAGCCCAATATTTGCGATCCCATATAACAGATTCCAAAGGGATGCTGTGTATAGTGAATTAAATTTTCACTTTCCATGAAGGAGTCACAGCATTCGAATTCTTCTAGATCTCTCACAGACACATTATTACATTCGAAAAAAAACAAAGTTATCGAACCAAAGGTGTCTATCTCCTCCACCCAATCGCACCCCTGTAGGTACACGACGTCTTGCCTACTACGTCGGGTTCTACCACAGCACACGAGATGAGAAAAAAGCTTCCAGTAGTGATAAATCGTGTGCTGTAAGGAGCAACACACGGTCACTATAAAATTTAGGAAACTGCTGCTATGCGTTATAGCCCGTTGTGGGGAGCCATAAGCACTTTGTGCTCACTGTGTGGTGAATCGGGGTCTACAAGTTCTGGTAGATCTTTGATCGACATGCCCACAAGGAACCTTAAAGTCATCATCATCAAGCAGGATTTTTCAACAAGAAAAGAGGCACCTATATTTGTGCTTGTAATCAACTCGGGTTTAAAAGGAAAGCATTGCAGCATTGCGTGCCACGCATGCATCATTGAACATTTTTCTAAATTCTTTATTCAAGACATACCTGAAGAGGCAACGTCGCTTAAACTGTCTTAGAGTGACTCTGATGGCCATAAAAATGATCTTTCTATCACTGCCGCTCTGCAGGGAACTGATCCAGTCTAATCTGTAGTCTACTACGGAGATTTTAAAATGGGCTAGAAGACCAGTGGTACATGAAAATCCAATTTCTCCGTTGCCATTCCATGTTCGAAAAACCACAGCACTTATGCAAGAAATTTTGCGAAGACAACTGCCATGCTCCGCACTATAGCCGTAAATACTTCACAGAATGATGTCCGAAACAAAATTGATGGTTCCACTCACATGACATTTCATGATACATGTATGTGATGCCGTTGCATCAAAGACTTCCTGGGTCATTCTAGGTGGTTTCTGAGCTTTTTTCAAAGCAAATTTTGTAAGTGTTCGCCTCAGTGCCACGATTCGAAGACATAACAAAAACCCCCAGCAGTGAGCTGCTGGGGGTTGGGTAAGAAGCGTGAGTAAGAATGGATCATACTTTCAATTACGAACGAAGGGAATAAAGCTAACCAGCCGAATACTACTCCTTGCAACATATGTATTAGGTTGTGTACAAATTAATTGCGTTTTGTGACGTGTAACTTTAAACGTTTACAACTCGGCTCAAACGGAAGTTTATTAGACAAAATAAGAACCATTAGAATCTACGCATTTTTGCCAACGTTTCACAAGATCATAAATTCTCTTGCGATAGAAGTCCGAACTTGTGGAGGCTGTGAACTCGTTGAAGGCATTTTCAGCATCGGTCTGACTTTTGAATACTCTTCCCTTGATGAAGTTGTCGAGGTTCTTGAAAAAGTGATAATCGGTTGGCGGAAGGTCCGATGAGTATGCCGGATGAGGCAGTACTTCGTAGCCAAGGTCCTTTAACTTCAGCAGCGTTTTTCTTTAAACATGAGGTCTGGCATTATCGTGGAGAAGAATCGGACCTTTTCTGTTCACCACTGCTGGGTTCGCATGTGCCAGTTTCTCATACATTTTGTCTATTTGGTGGCAGTAGTTGTCCGCATTGATGGTTTTAGGAACTCGTGATGTAAAATTCCTGCGTAATTCCACCAAACTGTGACCATAGTCTTCTTTTGGTGCAACTTCTCCTTCGGAAGAAGTTTTGGAGGCTCATCTTTGTCCAACCACTGCGAAGAACGTTTCCTATTATTGTAAAAAATCCATTTCTCGTCGCAGGTTACGACTCGATCAAGGAAAGGCTCGTTTTTATTCCGTAAAAGCAGCTCCGATGAGATCTGATAACGCCTGAGCATCTGTTCAGCGTCCAATTCATGTGGCACCCACTGATCCATTTTCTTCACTTTTCCAATTTTTTCCAAACGCTTGGCGACAGTGGAAAATGATACTTGAAGATCTTCCGCTATCTCACGAACAGCTTTTCGTGGATCCGACTCCACCACAGACTTCAGGACGTTGTCGTCAAGTTCACGGATGCGACCTCGACCTGGTTCATCTTCAAGGCTCATGTTTCCTAATCGGAATTTTTGGAACCAGAGTTGAGTGGTGCGAATTGAAACGACACCTGGTCCCCATGCTTTCGCGATATTTTCGTGAGCCTCCACTGCTTTCCGTCCAAGCTTGAACTCATGAAGCAAAATGATACGAATTTGTACCTTGGAGAGCATCTTGAATAACGGGCGGTACCAAGCCAAGAGTGAGCTTCGAAACAAATGAACATCACAAAATGAATGAGCGAAGATAAGCTTCTAAATGGTATACAACATTGGGAACGTTACATAAACAATACACGAAAACCAGTAGGTCAAAAACTGGTTTGCAAAAAAACGCAATTAATTTGTACACAACCTAATAGAAGAAAAAGCAACACGTCTTCTATACCCTACCAGCTTCAGCTGTTTTGAACGTCCAGAAGTCTATTCGTGGGGAGACACCCCTCTGAGGGAATCTTCGATGGTATTCGCAAATCAGTAAACACCAATTTGACGCTGTATAAGTCTGGGGAGGGATGCGTTGAAATGAAGTGAAAGATCAAATGAAACATCATACTATGACTTTGCCTCGGAAGCACTTTTATGCTGATCTCGAATTCTGCCCGCTGGAACCTTATCATGTGAAAAGAGCATCAGAAAAAAAAGAGCATAGTAGCATCAATCTCATGAAAGGAGCTATCCCATTAATTAGAACTTGTGATGAAACGGGAAGGAGCTCGGGATACATTGATGACAACACACGTGGAACACCACGAACCCTAGAATGACAATCCACTACTGATTAGCGACTTCACACCAGCAGTGTGTTGTGTGTTGCATGTGTCGGTAGTGGGGCTGCGTCAAAAGTCTGAAAGCCGCTCAAAGCCCCACTCAGAGTTTTGCCGCGAAACGAACTGTCACCGGACGACATGCTTGGAGCGCGGTATGTTGCTGCCGCCGAGCGCCAGGCGAGTTTTGTCGTGCATAGCAAAACGAGCAACGTGTAGAGTATCCGTTGCTCGCTGAGCGAAATAGTCGCGATAACACAGGATGAGTGACGATGTTTCGGAAATGCACAACTGGGCGTTGGGCACGCCACGCGCGTGGCCAACAATTGGCACCAGAGCACGGCAATCGCCTTACAGTCGATAGATTTATATACTTCACTATTGAAAAAGCTTCACTCTGGCAAAAAGAGTCATTGAAGAATCCCATTTAGAAACTCACCGCTGCTGATGAATGGAAAGTCAGCTCGCAGAGGCCTGAAGAAGTAAGGAATGGGAGTAAAAAGAAAACCCGCACGCATGAGGCTCATTTCCACAAATGGGTCCACTCTCATGTGTCGAAATGACCCAGGGGCGAATGTGGACAATAGCATTCTCAAAAGAATGAAACAATACATCAGAAAACAAGCACTCAGAAGCATGAAACCGCAACAAAATGACAAAAACAACTATTGGATGTGAACAATACAAACATTTACAAACACCATTCCGAAAGAAATGAAGAAAAGCTATGAAAGGAAACATCGCAGAAAATCACCAGGCCTGATTTCCGGCAGCCAGTACCAATCGCTCTGAGCTGATTGGCCGCTGGAACGTCGCCAGCAGGACGCGATGCGTGATTTCTTCATTGCGGAACTCTGAAGTCCATTGGCGACCTATTTGGCGAGAGAATGTGTTTGGCAAGACATTTTACGGGCTAAAATCTTGTTTGGCAAGACATTTTCCGGGAGAATGGGGCTAGAGCCTGTTTGGCAAGACAAAATGCGAGAGAATATGTTGACGACCTATTTCCCGGGTGTTTGGCAAGACAAGTGGCAGGAGAAGATGTTGGCGACCTATTTTCCCGGTGTTTGGCAATATAGATTGCGGGAGAATATGTTGACGACCCATTTTCCTGGACAGGCACATACGACGCATTGGCTTTGCAGTCTAAGACCCGGTCCAATTACCCAAGTTTGAGGTACGCATTTCAAAGGGGGTCGTATATTAGGAGAGTGCCGGTGTCAGTCCGGAGTGTCTGCTAGGCAAAATCACAGCCTGATTTTTGCATGAGGAGATGTCCGTGGTCCTCGCCGCATCACGCACGACAGTGCGCAGCCGGCTGAACACCACGACGATGTCCGCGGACTTCGTGCCTGCAGGCACGGAATCGATGGATGTCATCGGTTCAACTGCTTGAGGAAGTACTTCACCCAAACCACTTCCTGGATCTGACCATTAAATGTAAAGCTTAAACATTGTGGTAATTTTAGAGGCCTCTCCTGGCAATGGAAGGAAACAGGAGTACGTGGCGAAATATCACGTAAAATGTTAAAGCGCAATTTTTGCATGGCGACCTATTTGGCAAGATATGTATGGCGACCTATTTGGCAAGGTTTGTATGGTGACCCATTTGGCAAGGTTTGTATGGCGACCCATTTAGCGGGACATCATGTTTGGCAAGACATTTGGCGGAGTTCGTTTGCCTGGCTCGTGTGCAAACCTTCCTAGGTTGCCAAACAAACCTCGCCAAATGGGTCGCCAATCGACTTCAGAGAAGGGCGAAGTTCTTAGGAACTGAGGGACTAAATCTTTAGTTCACGTCTTTTCCGCGGTAGGAAAGTAAGATACAGACGTATTACGTTACTTCTTGATACAGCTAGCCTCATTTTACTCCATTTCCCAATAGTTTTCGTAAAGACAGCACCCATCGAAATCCTTGTGTCTGGGATTTCGCAGCATTTGGGGGCTTCTGGGAGTATATCCCCTCTATCCCCTTTATATAATAAACTTTGAAGCTGATGCGAAACTGTGTGTCTCTCGCCAGCAAGCTCTAGGCGATTTGATATCTTGTGAGGCGTGCATAATTTGCGGTGACTTTAACATGCCTGACATCAAATGGGATGCACTTGAGCCATTTGCATCTAACTCTGTGTCAAAACATTTGTCGGTCTTGTGGCCTGACACAACATGTCAGGAGTGGTACATTAGGGAATAACCCTCTTGATTTAGTCTTGCCCACTAATAAGTCATTAGTGGAGGAACTAAAAGTTAACGTCCCGTTGGCACTGGCGACCAATGTTCCATACATTTTAAGCTGAATCTTCCCATAACAAGAGTTCCCAACGTTGTTAAACATAATTTCAAAACAACCAACTTTAGTGAAATCAGGAACTACCCATACACTGTTGACTGGTATGGCTCATTGGATACAGTTAGTCGCGCTAATGGAAAGTATGAACTCCTCATTACGATTTTATGCCATTGCATCGACCTTTTTGTTCCAGTTATCGAACTCGCCTAAACATGTCCAGGGTTCCCCCAAATCTCAGGTCACTGGCCCACAGGTGCTTTCTGGCTTGGAGTGTGGTCGTTCCTGAAGGAAATGGTGATAATTGGGCAAGGTACTTGAGGCTTAACAAATTGCTTGAAAGTAAGCTGTGGAAGTATAATGCTAATTTTTAAAAGAATGTTATCAAATCAAAGAAAAAAAAACGTCTTTTACAAGCTAGTGAATTCGAGAATCCGTCAGAAGCATTCAGTTGGGGCCTTGCTTAAAGACGATGGCAACATCGCTTACACTGATCGCGATAGAGCTGGAGTGTTAGCGGATGCTTTTGTACACTCTTTCGATAGCCCTAGTGCCATGTCAACTGTCTCTAGCGTTCCAGCTTTTCCAAAAATGAGCGATTCAGTATGGTTCCACGGGGATGAGCTTTATAATATACTCTCTTCTTGGCCTGCATCTTACTCTGACACACCTGATCATATTCCAATGATATTCATTAAGAATGTGCTGGATATAATCACTGGGCCGCTAGTGTATATCTTTAACTTGAGTATTGTGCGGGCAGAAGTACCTAGTAGATGGAAGGATGGAAGCTTTCTTTTGTAACCCCTTTGCCTAAGAAACCTCCCTTCACCTCCCTGCTAAGTATCGTCCAATCAGTATTACCTCGATTTCCGCCAGGGCATTTGAAAAAAATCCTTGAGAAAAGAATCGAAAAGCACCTTCAAGAACATTCAATTATATCCTCATTCCAACATGGATTTCAGAAAGGAAAGTCAACGGTAACCGCTATGCTTCAATCCTTGAACGACTGGACACTTAATGCTGATCACGGGCATGCCACAGATGTAGTCTTCCTCGATTTTTGTAAGGCTTTCGACAAAGTACTGCACGATAAGTTACTTTTGAAATTAGATAGAATTGGAATTCATCCTTGGATGACAAGCTGGATTCAACCTTTTATTTCCAACCATATTTTTGTTGTGCGTGTAGGGTCTTCTTTTTAGGAGCCAAGGCGGGTCGCAAGTGGGGTTACACAGGGGGGGGAGTTCTCTCTCCGATCCTTTTTAACATATATACGTATGAGCTTCCCCAACTCATTCCAACATTTGGTGTTGACTGCTGTGCTTTCGCCTATGACCTTAAAATCTATGCTAAAAATTCTGACAGGTTAGCACTTCAGAATGCGATCGATTTATACACGAATGGTCCATGGATTGGGAGATCCCACTATCAGAGGAAAAGACTAAGCTAATGCATATTGGACCACGGACTAGTTGCCACGCTTATATTATAGGAGAAACCCCGATTCAAGCAGTTGACAAGATTAAGGACTTGGGGGTTTTTGCTTTCAAGCGACCTGAACTTTGATCACCACTGTGAACAAATTGCCGCTAAGGCCATGAGTGTAATGTACAAACTATTCAGGGCGTTGATTACTAAGAATAGTTCGATTCTCCTACTTGCCTTTAAAACTTATATTGAACCTTTACTTGGATACGGTACTGCCATCTTTAACCCGTACAAACGGAAGGTTAATGATAAACTTGAGAAGGTCCAAAGTAGTTTCACAAGGAAACTCTTTACGAGGACAGTCGGTCTTTCTTATGATAGGATCCCCTCCGCTAAGGAGAGGAATATGAATCTTGGCACTCACTCCCTTTCTTTTAGGAGAAGAAAATTTGACCTTCTCATGTTCCACAAACTTATTCATGGTCATTGTGAACTTGACCCCGAGAAATACTGTTCGTTTAGATTTTCTATGACTAGGGGTAGCACACTTAAGCTCTACCTTTCTAGGGTCAAGCTCAAATGCCGATCACATTTTTTATCAATAGGGCAGGTTCCGATTACCTAACACTGAGCAGAGTAAAAGCAGTTCCTACTAATCCTCGATCCTTCAAAAACATGGTCCGTAGCTACCTGGAATCATGATGCTACCCTGGCCTATGTTCCGTTGCTTTCATTTGTCTACTCATTTTATTAATTGGTTATGATGTTTGCGTTGTTTTGACAGAATACCTAGGATTTCTGTTGTTTTGTTTTTGCTCATTTTTAGCATGAGGTATCTCATGTAATAAATAAATAAATACATATATATTATATATGAACAAAAAGAGTCACATAAGGAGTTAAATTATAGGATCAAAAGCTGCAAAAATTTTCGTATTTCAAATCTTCCGCAGAAAAAGGAATAACGAAGTGAGTTCGCAGAAAATCACTGTCATCCGCGAAGCGGAGCGAAGCTGCGTTTCGTGTGGATGAGTTGGGGTCCGAGGGTATAGTCTGTTCCAAACGCAACGATAGTTGAGTAACCATGCGGACAGCTTGCTTTTCTTTCATTCCTCTCCAATTGCTGCACACTTTCCCGCATTCTTTATCTCTCTGCTGTCTTCCCAACTATTGTCAGTGGTGGAATGCACTATAAGGTGGCGCACAAGTTCGAGACACAGCGTCGTGAAACGGCGCTCTGGCGCTCTCTCTCGGTAACTTGTATCTATCTGATAATCATATCGCAAAAGACACCCGAAAAGCTGAGAAAACGTAATGCTCTTTTCCGTGCGTTTGATGAGTATTTGGCCAGAGCCCTGCATGCGCAGATGAGTTACATCACTGGAAGAGAATAAATAGGGAATCAGTAGAAGATCCTCTCCACCGCTGTGTATCATGCATTTAGCCGTGTTCACGTTATTTCTCCTTTCTATCCAGCGATTTCGGCATTGTTTTCGCGTCAGCCTCATATTCTGCAAAGACAAATTCCATATCAGGTAAATTTCCCTACTTTTCTTCCTAAATATATACATATATATATATATATATATACTAGACGGTGTACCCAGCTTCGCTCGGGTGTTTAATTTCTCCCGGCCATTTAACACATTCGCGACAACGCAGATTTTCCGCTCAGGGCCACTTTGGGCCAAAGCGAGTTTGCGCTTGTTTCTCACCGGATTTGCGAGAGTTAAGGCATATTTGACATAGATCACAATTATGCCATCTATTTTACTTGGTAAAGCACTTCTGTAGTGTAACTGTATGTATACTGTAGAAACTGTAGAAAGACCTTTCTATCAGAATTCTACCAAAATTTGCGCAGGAGGGTTATTTTACATAAAGGATAAAGTAAAAAGGATAAAGTGGTCGGCAATAATCAATCCCGTCACGAGGGATGCGCCACGCATTCGACTTCATCTGAGCATCGTAGAGGCGTTGAATGCGTATGTGCCCTGTACAATGACTTGCGGGGGGCACCCGATGTACCAAGTCAGTGCTTCATCCTCCCAGACTCCTCTGGTACCAATTTACCGACCCCGGAGGGATGGAAGGCTTGGTTGGCCTCGGGCGGGATCGAACCATCGATCGTGTGCGTGCGCAGCGAGCCTCTTACCACTGCGCCACACGCGCCCTATTTTACATACAGATTAAGAATATGAAATCCACTGTCTACCGTATCGCTTCACTGCAGGGTTACTGTAATCATACTGTAGGAACTGTGGGGATGCTTTTTCATCAGAATGTGCCCGACACTGGGGTTATTTTACACTCTGAACTCGAACATGGCACCTATCTCGAATATGGATCTCAAATCCGTGTTCAGCATGTCAGAAACCCCCACCTTCCAAAGTTTCACTGAATTTGGTGAACAAAATGCATCTACAGTATGCCTACGGTAGTTCTACTGTACTGCGCTACGGTAAAAAATGGATGTCACTTTCGTACTCAGCATTTCAAATAACCCTACTTGCCAAACCTTCACTGAATTTGGTGAATAAAATCCATCTACAGTATGCCTACAGTAACCATACGATAACGCTACAGTAGCCTTAGAGTACTGCTCTACGGTGCTGGACTGATGGCGTATTTGCGTTCAGCACGTCATGTAACCCCGAAGCTCAAATTTGCTGTAGATGCTGTGAGAAAATACATCAACAGCATCTACAGTATGACTACAGTAATCCTACAGTACCGCAGTTACGGTACAAAATGGATGTCACTTCCGTGTTCAGCAGATAGAATAACCCCTAGGGGCAGAATTTGGGGGAGCTCCACCTAAGAAAAAGTGATAAAACGGATACGACCCACCGGTGGGTCGTATTGTCCTCTACGTAACTTGCCGCGTACGACCCGATGGTGGTGAAAGAGTTTCCGTGTTCCTCTTCTGGCTTGCTGCCACGCGGGTCCTCGTGTGGAAGTGCGCAGTAGGGAATAGTTTATTAGATAACTCTAACAATAACAGCGAATAGCCAGGACGTCCGATATAGACGATAATAATCACACAATCCAGGGTGGGCCTTTTATAGGCTCCTCCCGGAAGACGATGTTCAAGGTTCCAGATATCACGGTTGTGGCCGGATCTGGATCAGAGTCTGACCAAAGTTCGAGCATCCTAGCGCCCACCCTGGAAGATCACACGTTTTTTTGCTTGCATCGCCTGTCTTGGCGTAGGTCAATTTTGATTAATCAACAACCTAAATCGCGCTTCCGCGATAGTCCGGCACTCAGAAGGGGTGGGGTCAGGGAGTTCGTCCAGTCCAAGCTTCTGTCTGATCGAGTTGGCTTTTGTCCTCGTCCGCTGGAGTTCGGACTCCACTTCCTTTATGTCGTCTTCGATCTGCTGGGCTATGTCCGGTTTCTCGCAGATGGCTGAATGGTGTCCCAGCTGGCTGCAGTGATAGCACTTGGTCCAGTATTTCGGTCACTGCTCCGTCTCGGTGCAGCCGATCTCGAGGCAGGTGGGCCACCGGTGATCTTCTTTCAGGAGCAGCTTTCGGCGGTTGCTATCTCGTACTTTCCTACAGGAGTCGCTGTAGTGGTCACCGCGGGTTCCGCAGAAGGCACAACGCATGCGGGCTTCTCTGGTGCGATCCAGTCGCGAACTCTCGTGGACGACACGGTTGCTGCTTCCTGAGCTCATCGATTCTGATTTCCAGGATGTGGATCTTCGCTTCGAGACTTCTCCTCACGAATTTCATCGTCTCGTGGTCTTGCTCGGGAACGGGTTCGGTCTCATCCATTGGCTCATCTCGACATCACGACACCTGGTAACAATGCGATCGAGAAGATCCTCGGGAGGCATGAGGTGCGGTATCGGGAGCGGAGACGTTTCAGATCGCGCTTGGTCCGTCGCAACTCCTCGTACACGTTCATGCTTCGATTCATCTCTGAATAGTGATCATTAATTGTTGTCGCACGGGTCGTCGCTGATTTCGCTATGTTTTGGCAGATTTGCGCGATTGCGAGCGATCGTGGAGCGCTTTTGGGCAATATCACCGGGCGCGATGAGATCGCGGCGATTTGGCATCATTGCAGGATCTTGACTCTAATTTTGCAGCCAGAATCTGATCGCAAGAGAATGAATGATTCCTATCGCAGTGCTGTGTAAAATCGCGAAGCAACCAGAATCGCGCATCGCAAGCAAATCACGCATGGATTGGATCGCAGTACGAATTGAGTTAAAAGGTTGAAGCAAATTTGAAACAACTTTGACTTACTTGGGACATGGTGCGATCGCGATGATAGCAAGGCTGCGATGCGATGCGCAGTGGAGCGATGCAGTCGTGGTCGGATCAGAGTCATATGGCGACGCATTACTACTGACCAGCGATCATGGTGGAGGGCGATTTATGCCATGACATGGATCAGAATTGGATGGCGATGTGATCACGGTCGCAGAGTGAAGCGAATCGATTTTGGGATATGATCTTCGGAGTGGATATTGAGCAGCTTACTCGCAATGTAAAGACGTTCAAGAAGAATCGGACAGCGAACCCTTCGCATATTGTGGAGCGATGTAGATCGCAAATTCAACGCGAATCGCATGATTAATTATGGGGTGACGCATATTTTGGAGCGAGGCGAGCTGTCAAAGGAATTGCGCTTTATAGCAAAGAATATCGCAAGGCGAACTTCACAAAGGAGAGTGACTAGCGATAGCGACATGATTGAAAGGCGGTGCTAGGTAGACCGCGATGGAAATCGAATTGCGAATGGACATAAATCACAGCAGAAATCGCGCTGGATTTTGGAGTGAGGTGATGCTGCACTCTGTGATTGGAGTAAGAAGTTGCAATGTTTTGAGAGCTGCGATCGGAGCGAAAAAAACCGCGGATTGAGGAGCTTGTAAGCTGTGACCGGGGTGAGAAATCGCAGAGAGGTGCAGGCTGCAATTGAGGTTGAAGAATCGCGGAGTGAGGCGAGATTGTGAGCTGCGATCGTAGTGGGAAATCGCGGAGAGGTGCAGTCTGCGATTGAGACTAGGAAAAACACGGAGCGAAAGGAACTGTAAGGAAGACGGTACTTGCAGGCGAAAACGCTTTTTTTGTAGAGTTTCATTTTATTTTGTTCAGAATGTGCAAACTGAGAGGGTGAGTTTTTAGGAAAAGGTGAGATGTGACTTTTTGAGCGAGCTCATACCAAGAGGATTCAATTGTGAACTTCAGAATTGTTCTGAAAACTCTCTTGCCGTCGCTTGCGGAGGTTGTATCGCTCGCACCGGTTATCCTGTGTTGCTGTAATGCTTGATGCGCCTGCAGGCAAGTTCTGTCTCAGACTTCGAGGTTGCGTTTCTTCGCCGTCGCACTCAAGTTCTAAAGGAACGATCAGATTTATTGGTGTGCGGATTATTCTTCCTGTCGCAGTTTTTAATTTTGCTTCGCGGATGACTCCGTCAGTACCTGCTTGGACCTCTGCTATGCGCGCTAATCGCCACTCATTACGAGGTAAAATTGGGTCCATCAGCAGCACAACAGCTCCTTTGTGTGGTTTCGCAGGATTGCTGCGCGCTGCCGAGAGCCATTTCCGGTGTTGCTCTCTAAGACTCAAAAGGTATTCGCTGTGCCAGATTTGCCAAACCTTCTGGGTTGCAGCATACGATGATTGAAGAGCTCCTTCGGCTTGCTTTCGTGTTTGTACCGCACCCTGCGCTGTTGCCGGTTGGCAATCTGGATCTTCTGCGTCTGTGCCGATTGCATCGAAAGGATAGGTAACCACCATCTCCTTCTGTATGAAGTCAATCGGTCGGAGGGACGCCAAATGCTCAAGTTCAGCCTCCTGATATGTCAGTGGTTACGTATTCAAGCAGGCTTCTATTTCTGTGACCACCGTAATGAGGTTATCCAGGTCTAGGTGGATTTTCCCGAGGGTTTTATGGGGAGAATGTTTGGTGGATTTGATCAATCTCTCATAGAATCTCCCTGCCACGGCGCATAAGCTGTTATATGTCTCCACTCTATTCTGTTGTTCGCGATGAGTGGAAGCGATTCCGCATTGTCAATCGCATCTGCCAGGACTTCGGCGCTCAGCAGGAAAGTAGGCGCGCTGTCGTATGTTTTCGAGCTTGGGATTCCTCTGCGCGAGAAAAATCGTCCCAGTGCGTTAAGAAATGCGGGTGTACCCATGCTGGTCACGACTTCTAAGTGGATCAAGCGGGTTACTGCGCAGGTGAAGATGCACCCGTACGCTTTTAACGACGAATCCCCCTCTCGAACGTCTTCTTCGACCCCCTCCCCCCGTGGGTAGGGCGAAGAAGTCCAGTCCTATGTGTTGGAATGGTCTACATTGTTGGACTCTTCGAGCAGGCAAGTCTGGCATTGCGGGGTAGGAGTATGGTGTAGCATTGAATCGCCTGCAGCGCACGCATTTTTGCACCAAATTTCTCGCTTTCTGTCGCAATCGCGGAATCCAGTATTCGGATCTTACTGTTGCCATTGTGTGGGCGACGCCGCTGTGGAACTTGCCATGAGCTTCTCGTAGTATAAGGTCCGCTATTTCCGACTTGGGTGAGATGAGGATGGGGAACTTCGTGGAGTCTTCTAGCGTGCTTAGTCCAAGTCGACCCCTGATTCTCCATAGTCCTTCAGAGTCTTCGAAGAGTTTGAGAGTCTTGTCCATGGACTTCTTGTAGTCTTCTGTGAAGCTCTGCTGATGTAGCTTGATGAGCACGACCTTTGACTTCCTTAGTTCGTTACCAGTCAAGTCATCCTCACTGTGTGCGTTTCGCAGCGCTGGAATCTTGTCGCAGATGCGTTGTTGGTGGTCTGAGGGTAAGCGGGCTACCAGCTTGCTTAGGAACGCAATGACCAGGCCATTACTCGCTGAGCTTTTATGAGGGAGCTGTAACGATTCCAAGAAAATTTTGGACAATCGCTGGCGCTGACATTGAACGCAATGACCTCGCTTGTTGGTTCAGCACTCTCAATGGAGAAGAGCGTTTGATTCCATGTTGGCGGCGGGTCTCGCAGGATACTAGGTCCAGTCCACCAATGGTGGTTGACTATTTGTTCTTTGGATAAACCTCGCGTTCCTGCATCAGCAGGGTTGGAGTCGCTGGGGATATATCCAAAGAGAACTTCCATCCCTCTGGAAGTCGGTTCCGAGGTGATTCCGCGGAGTTCCTTTATACGGTTACTGGCTAATCTCCCCAAGTCATGTTGACTGGGGTTTTTCCTTATACAACTCAACACGATCTGGGAGTCAGATAGGAACACAACCTTGTTCATCGCTTGCTTTTCGGATGATGACGCCTTCAGAACTGACAAAGCTAATCTTGCAGACATTGTCAGCGCGTTCATCTCGAGCTTGGGTATAGTAGTTTTCGTTCTGATTGGGAACAGCTTTGAATTTGCCATGAGGAGATGCGAGCTATCCTGAGATACCACGTACGCGCAAGTCGCCATCGCAATCTCGCTCGCGTCCGCAAACAGAACTAATTGGTTGCTCGCAGATGTAGGGATGTGGCGTGGAAATTTTTTCTCAAACCCATTTACGGATTGCAGCAATTTCTCCCACTGTTGCTGGAGCGGTTGCGATAGGGTTTGGTCCCAGGAGTAGTCGTGTCTCCACAAATTTTGCTGGAACTGTTTGGGCAGAATCATGAGTGAAACTAACCACCCATGTGGGTCGTAAATGGACGCTATCTGCTGAGTTACGCTGCGCTTTGTGACTGCTTTCGCTTGCGGGAATTTGCAACGGATGTGCAGGGAATCCTTTTCAGAATGCCACAGGATCCCTAATACCTTTTGACTTTTGGTTTTCGCACATTTGTCGGCTGGAAGGACGCGTTCCACTTCGCTTGTATTTGATAAGAATTCGCGCAAGTTCATTTCCATTTCGCAAAAGACGCCGCGAGCTGCTGCAGGCGTACGACTTATCTCTCGGGGGGTATCGCCGCCCAAGATTAAGTTGTCTACATACAGATTTCCCTGAATCTCTTGTGCGAGATTCTTGTCGGCTACTACGGTTTGCAGATGGAATCTTATTGTGCCTCCTAGAAGAAAGGAAGAGACATTTAATCCAAATGGGACTCTTGTAAATCGCAAGTGTATGAGATTGTCGTCCTCCGGCGGTAAGGTCATGTCTCGCACCCACAAGAACCTTGTCGCATCTCGGTCAGCTTCTTGTAATCGAATTTGCAAGAAGTCCTTTTCGACATCCGAGATAGAAACGAATGGTTTCACTCTGAAGCGCAGAGGCATTCCATATAGTTCGGGTAGTAAGGTGGGCCCTTGATGTAAGACCTCATTCAGCGAAGGACAATCCTTGTAATGCGAAGATGCATCAAATACTATGCGCAGCTTTGTTGTTTCCTTTTGAGGGGTTATTACCGCCTGATGAGAGAGGTAGTGCACAACGCGTGCGTTACTGGGCTCCCTATTGATGGCTTCTTCGATTATGCCTTTCTGAAGTTGGTCCTTGGATACGTCGTCGTACTGCTGGAGGAGGCCAGGATTCTCGCTCAGCTTTTGCAGTACGGTTACTACTCGTCGATGGGCCAATTTGTAGTTGTTTGGCAGTGAGTCGCGGTTGTCTTTAAATGGCAGTCGCACGTAGTATCCATCCTCACGCTTTTCGATGGTGGCATTGAAGAATTCGTGCACTCTTTCTGTTACTATCGCGCTCTCAGTTTCCATGGGTCCAGTGAATTCTTCGATCCCAGTGAAGTCATTATTCCAGGACTCATCCCACTTTTCGATCTCCTCTTGAGGCTTGATAGAAAGTTCGCATTCACTTTCTACAAGCTTGCATGTTGTGTTGGTGGGTTTTTCGTCGTTCGGGGCGTTTCTTCCGGTGAGGAGATGACCCAGTCGTGATGATATGATGCGCAATCCTGACGGTAGAATATGCTGCCCGCATGGGAACTTTATCAAGTCCCACATTTGGTCGCACCCTAACAGTATTAGTATCTATCCTCCCATAAAGGCTTTGGCTACGGGACACGGAATGAAGATTGCGAGCGCATTCTGGAATATGCTGACTCTCACAACCTCGTCATAATAGTTGCTTCTGATAATTTTTGACGACTCCAGTGCTATAGATTTATTGGTTAGCTTTCGATGTATTAACAACTTCGTCGGACCTACAACATGTCTGTTGGATTCAGTCTACATCAATAAGCGTCAACAATGCAAACTAACCAAACGGGACAAACAATAACACGACAGGACAATAGCAGACTCCCTAAGCGAATGAGAGCTTGCAAGGTTGCGACATGATATATGACGAGGTCACAATCGGCCACCCTTATGTGATAAGCCTCAGAGCGTCCATGAGCTCATCTTTGTTGTTTATTTCGGTGGACTGTCGCTTTATCTTTAAGGCCTCTAGTAGTTTCCTTTCTAGTGGGGCCTCAAGTGAGCGGTGTAGTACGGTAGCTCTGATCGCTGGTGGATGTTCGTATGTGTGGCATAGGGTGCGGTGCCGTGAAAAACTACTGTTAGGGTAGGAGGAAGGGTTGCGTAACGCTCTCTGGTGTTCATCCAAACGTTTATAGAGAGGTCGCGAAGTCTCTCCTATATACTTCTGCCCGCATTCCTCACATGTCACCAAATACACAGTTCCTCGCAACTGGCAGATTTTCTTTTCTGTGCAGTAGGTACATTTCTTTCGACCACAATTATCTTCATATATCCTCTACGATGTCAGCAGGCTTTTCAAGTTCGGCGGTGGAATCCAAAAACGTAATGTTACATTCTCGCAGTGCACTTCCCCTCTATCTGAAAGCTTACGTGATTCGAAACTTCATCACTACGAAGGAGAAGACGTGCAATCAAGTTTTGCCAGAGGTGAAAGAGAATATGCGGCAAATCCTGGAAGATATTGGCTACACGACATTCAAGGCCCAGCTCATGGCGTCCGTACTTTGTCACCGGAGGTATACCGCTGGTACTACCATATGTAAACGAACACATTGCGAGGGACGTGAATCGAGTCGTGAAGGCATCAATGCTACCAGCTACCAATAAAGCTGGTATTTCGACCGCCACCGGACTTGAAAAGCCTGCTGACATTGTCGAGGATATAATAGCTGTGGTCGAAAGAAATGTACCTACTGCACAGGAAAGAAAACTTGCTAGTTGCGAGGAACTGTGTACTTGGTGACATGTGAGGGATGCGGGCAGAAGTATATAGGAGAGACTTCGCGACCTCTCTATAAACGTTTGGATGAACACCAGAGAGCGTTACGCGACCCTTTCTCCTACCCTAACAGTAGTTCTTCACGGCACCGCACCCTATGCCACACATACGAACATCCACCAGCGATCAGAGCTACCGTACTACACCGCTCACTGGAGGCTCCACTAGAAAGGAAACTACTAGAGGCCTTGGAGATAAAGCGACAGTCCCCCGAAATAAACAACAAAGATGAGCTCATGGACGCTCTGAGGCTTATCACAGAAGGGTGACCGATTGTGACCTCGTGCTATTGTCCCGTCGTGTTATTGTTTGTCCCATTTGGTTAGTTTGCATTGTTGACGCTCATTGATGTAGACTGAATCCAACAGAAATGTTGTAGGTCCGTCATAGATGTTAATACACCGGAAGCTAACCAATAATTCTATAGCACTGGAGTCGTCAAAAAGTATCAGAAGCAACCATTATGACGAGGTTGTGAGAGTCAGCATATTCCAAGATGCGCTCGCAATCTTCATTCCGTGTCCCGTAGCCAAAGCCTTTATGGCATCTGTAACCGTCCTTTGCCACTCCTACGTGGCTATTTAGATCTCCTGCGACGACGATTGTGTCTTCCTGTGGTACTTCCGCGGTCTTTTCGTCAAGCAGCATCCAGAATTCATCTTTGACCTGGTCACAACAGCCTGTCTGTGGTGCGTACGCCGAGAAGAAGTTGAGACGTTGAGAAGTGATGCCACAATCTCACTTACTAGTGATAATTGGATGAAATACAAACATATCACAAAAATTTCCTTGGCAAAACTAAGTAATGTAACAATATGGTTGGGAAGAAGCTAATGGATTAGGACAGAGGACAGATCAATACTAAGTCTAGGATTCCCACATTACGAATACCTGACACTCATGAATCAACTAGTTTTGATGTACATAAAGCAGAAATTTTTGCTCATATATTTGAAAGTGTATACCAGGAAGATAGTAAGCCTCAAGAGTTACCTTTTATTCATTTGAAAACTAGGAAATCCATGACAACCTCTCTGTATTCCGACAAACAAACTATTTATGTATTCTTTCTTGATACGTGAAAAACTCTCTCACTCAGTCTCACCAGATAGTATAACTCACAAGTTTATCAAAGAAGCTGCAGCTGGAATCATTCTGCCTTTTGAATTTCTTTCTAGTATGAGCGTATCTACAGCTGAGGTTCCTAGAGAGGTCAAAACATTCATTTGTCAGGCCTGTATTGAAGGACGCAACTAGTGACGTACCGATTGATGATAGACCTGTCAGCATCACCTCCGTTTTTTCTAGAATTTTCGAGGAAATTATCAAAAAGAAATAATTCGATACGTGGATGCTCAGGAGTTGAACTCCAGCGATCAACATGGCTTCAGTAGGTCAACCGAGACACGTATGTTGGAGGTTTTGAATGACTGCAGTAACTCTCTTGATGATAATATTCCGGTGGACGTAATTCACTTGGACATTGAAAAAGCTCCTGACAAAGTGTCACAAAAAAAATTGCTGACCGTTTTAAGAGAACTAGAGTTTCACAGGGATATTATTAAATGGGTGCGAGAGTTTCTTGTTGGCAGAACATTCCAACTCAGAATGGGCAACTGTCTTTCGTCCATATGTAGTGTGAAGAGTGGGGTCTCACAAGGTGGGGTTTCATCTCCGGTTTTGTTTAACTTATACACGTTAGAACTGCAGCAGGTGATCTAGAGAACAGGCGTAAACTGTAAAATTTTTGTTGCCGATCTCAAAATTTATCGAGGAGTTGACATCATTAGTGACTTCAATATAATTCAGTCAGCCATTGATTCTGTGTCCTCTAGGCGAGGGACTGGTCCCTTCCAATCTTTGCTTCCAAAACCAGAATCCTACACTTAGGAAACAAGAATTCGAGCAATTCCTATTATTTGCTGGGAGAAGTACTTTTTTCTACTCATTCAGTTCGTGATCTGTGAAATCACTTTTGATGGCAACCTATGTTTTGATAAACACCGGCAGATAATGCGACTAACAGCTCGTCCAACCCCCAAGGCCCTCTTCCAAAAATCCCATTAAAGTTATTCATGCTTGCGGCGCGTCAAAGTTTACGCGCCGATACACAGTGCAAAAGAGAGAGGTAGAAGACAAATCCTGGCAGATCAGCAATGTTCCTAGTTTCACCGTTGCGACTGCCGCGCGAAAGAACCGCGTTTCCATTTTCGCCGCTTTGGGTCGACGCGAAAACTTCGTGGAGTTTTGTCTAGGCGCGTAAACTTTGACGCGCCGCAAGCATGAATAACTTTATTGTGCTGTTGCGAACTTACAAAATCTATGGACGACCACTACTGGAATACGGTGCTACTGGGTTTAATCAGCACAGATTAACATAGAAGAAAGTGATTGAAAGGGTGCAGAACAGCTTCAACAGAAAGTGATAAGAAGCGGAGACTATGACCATAGCAGTATCCCGAGGGGTCATTCTAGGGATAAAAAAATTCAATCTTGAAACATTAGCCGCAAGAAGGAGGAGGAATGAATTTCTTATGCGTGGAAAATTCTCAACCAATCAGTAGGATTAAACGGCGAGACATTTTTTACCCTAACTAATTCAAGGACCAAAGGGGGATCGGTTAAGCTACGGCTGAACAAAGCGAGGTACTCGTACCCTTGAGGTTCAATTACTTCGTCAACAGAGCGGGTTAAGATTTTCTGAAGTTATCCGTGAAACATATCAGTGTGGGAACTTTCGAGATTTCAAAAACCACTGTCGTCAGATATCTAAGAGAAGAAAACCTCGGAGTTCTCTGATATAGGTTATTTGTTATCTTTTGTTTTTTTTTCCTTGCTATTTACCTGCTCATCAACTGTTCTCATATAACTGCACTGTTCTAGCTAGTTTGTTTTTGTGTGTTGACTCGTATGGTTTTTTTTCTAAACATGGTACGCCATGTAATATAAAGATTAAAGATTGAATAAAGTGAGTTTGAAATCCCACTGAGCAGAATCAGAGCCCCCATTCATCATGAATTTCCCGGCGCATTCCTTCCTCAGGATGATACATCATTACTGATGTTGCGTTAAAGTCATAAAGTGTGTGGATTCTAAAGGAGAGACAGGTTGCTTGAGATTATGTTCACGCCTCGTAGCAGCAAACAGAGTTGCCACAAAGTCTTCTCATTCTGCTATAGCATTCACGAAGAATACCACGTTTGAATTTTCTTACAGGAAAAGTGAAGTACGCCGACTCACACAAAATCAGTGCTATTCGCCCGCGAAGTATGGCGCACTTGCGCTTCGTGTGCATCACAGTGGTTCTCTTCAGCTCACTTGGCACAAATGTAACATGGCACCGGGGTTCGAAACAAAGCGCCTTGGAGCTGAGCTTTGGCTCTGTTAAATATAATTTTAATGAAGTGTTAAATTCCCGAGTACTGCTAATAGGAAGAATATTGCAGCCGGTTTGATTCTGAGACCCTCTGCACGAGTGTACTCCGCTGGCGCGAGTGCCTGAGATGCCATATTGTATGAAAGAGCTGTCGATCATTGCGATCTGGCTAGACCGAAACATGCAACCTCCACTCCCATAACAGAATTTGAATTTGGCATCTATCGTGTACTAATCTCAGCAAGAAATGGCCGAACTGCTCAATTACAGCACACGGGAGCTTTTGCTTACTTAAATTACTCACGTTGGGTCGTTCTGACAATTTTGAAAACTTACATGAGAACTAAGAAACATCACCAACATCTATTTCTTCCAATCCTCCTCCAGAGCTTTCGGTAGAATTTCAAGATAAAAGACAATCTCTCCAGGAAAACTCCGACTTTGCCAAGAATATGATCCATCCACTGACCCCACCATGCACTTGATTTTAAATGGCACCACATCACTAGCATTTATTTTTTCGATAAATTTCACTTGGGGAAACTACCGGCTGGTATGATCACCTTTACGTACATATGTATACTCTTCATGAATAACAATAGAGCATATAATCTAGGGAAGAAAAAAAAGATTTTAAAAAAATTCTTAGCTTCGTGTTCTTTGGTTTCTTCTATCACTAATGTGATAGGTACTGATTACTTCAGGATTAATCCCATACTTTACACCAACATTTTCCTTCTCGTTAAGGGCATCTCAAGTTTCAAGACCTGTCTTTTATTTCCATAAAGTTGCTGGTCAAGATTATCGTGAGAACGAGAATAACCGAGGTCAAAACAAGATTGGAACCAACGCCCTTCATGCTTCAAAACTGATTGCGTGCCTTATCTCACCTTATCTTCCTTCGTTACATGTCATTCAGACAAGGACTACACCTGATAAAGGGACTGAAGTGTTGCATTCGTTCCTCTGCAATATTATGTGATGGGACTATCTTGGACACTTTTCGCAATTTGCTGTTTAGCCGAGGTATTTCTTCCTTATTTTGATTTTCCGCTCTGATTTTGTTTTTTTAAGGTGTATAGTGATAGTACGATTGTTTTCACTAATCCTGGCTACCCTACGCCGTATAAAGGCACAATTGCAAAGTTCGTTAGTCAATTGCTGCTCATTTCCTCATTTCTTGGTTCATGTGGTGCTGGCTGCTTCTTAATTAGTCATTATTTCGGTACCGCTACATCCACACCGTTGAGCAGGGCAAAGGAGTTGCCGTGCTGTTCCACCAATTTCTGGCAAATGCGGGTGATTGCGTAACTGCTTGCGATGTCACCAGTATCTGTGAGAGGTGCGCTCTGGGTTCGTGTATCGACTGCCTGGATGCGGTCATTTTGCAAAATTGCAGCCTTTGCGGAGATGTGATGGACCACCCTAAAATGAAGAAAATCCTAGTCACCAATTCGTCCGCCACTATAACGATGCAATCAACTGCGCCGGCAGATGGAAATTATCATACTGGAATCTACGCAAAATCCGTATCATTCGGTATAGTTTCATTTTCCGCTATGAGTCATTCCTACTTTTGCGCAGTCTGGCGTACTCCAAATGTCTTGTACACAGGCGAGGAGGAGTCGTTTGCTTCCCCATTTCTTTGCGGTCTTCGCATGTTTTTAGCCGTATCAAATAGCCTTTGACAGTGCTCCATCTAGCCAACTTTTTACTTACAAACATGCCTTGTAAATCCGCAACATAGTCAGAAAATTTCAGCGCAAACTTACATTGCAAGTCTTTTGTGCTACCAAATGGAATGTCCCAGGTCGCAAACTAACTTATACAGCAAAAAAAAAACAATTTTCGACAACCTTTTTAGGTGACTTAGAACACTGCTTCGTCTTGTTGGTCACGAAAAAACGATGCGAAACCCACCCACACAAGTTCCCTGTTCAGAAGAGCAGACAAAGATTCCTCCAAAAAATATTCGGATGAGAAAACCAAGGCTTACATTTTGAGACTGAGCTGGCACATACCTGAGCCCAATCACGAACTTTCAAATCATTGTGTGCGAAAAAAGTACGCCAACGCTTTGGTTTTTGGGAAAGTATTAATTGAGCAAACGTTCCGCAATAACTTACACTTTGTTAGGAGATTTCAAAAGTAGGGTACTGGAGCTGTGCAATACTAGCATATCTAATGCTTGGAACTCGGTCAGCATAACTAGGATTTCATGTAACACACTTAGGGATAGACCATTCATTTTGCGTGAAAACGACCTCACAAGGGAAGTGCAAGAGGCTAACCCCGGGGATCGAAACGAAACACCCATTTTTGGTAACATTGTCTAAGGCTATGTTAATGTATGTACATCATTTTTGCCCAATGGTCCTGATGCGCGCAGGAGAGGGCGCCAAAGACTTTTCGGCGTCATTCATCTCCCACACGCCCTAGATCTCTGAAAAGGTCTTCTGGACTGAACCTTTGCATGCGGGGGTTTTTTGAGGTGCTGAATACGAATATCATATCCATTTTGTACCGTAACGCTATTTTTGTAGGGTTACGGCAAGTGCACCACCCCATACTACCGTGCACCTACCGTAACCCTACAAAAATTGCCTTACGGTACAAAATGGATATGATATTCGTATTTAGCACCTCAAATAACCCTCATGTGCAAAGTTTCAGTCAAAAAATTTTTTTTGAAGAGTTTGGGTTCATGATGGTTGAATAATACCAATTTTCAAGTGCGCTGTCAATGGAGTCCTGGCTTGGATTCATGGAACTTTGGCCACGCAATCCAGCAGTGGTTGGCGTGATTAGCTGTCCCATGGATCATGATCAACGTTTGCAGACGCATTTTTGAATAACCTGGTTCCGCCTGGTTACGCGACCATGAGTCCTTGCTCCAATCATGGCAGCCACGATGAGGTGGCTGAGTGAGTAACGAATCGGACGAAGTTCTGCAGTAATTCTTGTGATGGCGCACATATCTGATGTGTTTTAGTCATTAGAAATACTCTAAACAAGTTTAAAAGCCTCAAATTCAAAAATGCAAGATGGATTCCGGGGACTGGATCCAAACCCTCGCCCCTCTGGCTGACAATCCGACACGCTACCCACTCGGCCACTCCTCGCATGCATGTGGCAATTGCTCATCATCACATTCCCAGCGGAGCAGGGTCGTTCACAATTGTGTCTCCAAACATTCTACAGTCCATGAGGCAGCTAGTTACAGTAATCTCAGTATGTTTGAGCCGTCAACGTTGTATAAATCGCCTGTAAAATGGACCCCTATGGCAGCGAAGAAGAAAAATCTTGGACGCGCTCTCCTGGGCGCATCCTGACCATAGGGCAAAAATAATATGTCTGCATTATAATCAATCACCTTAGACAAGGCTTTTGAAAATGGGTGGCTCGCTGGGATCCCCGGGGTTAGCCTCTTGCACTTTCCTTGTCAGTAATGCAGTACATCTTCCTCTGATTCATGAGATAAGAACCAAATTGGTTGACAAGCCAACGTAACAGGTCTATGGCGCACTTTTTCAACAACTAGGTCATGTGTACAGTATACTTGCACATTTTTGAGAAAATTTCGAATATTCGAATAATCGAATATATTCGAAAGTTGACTTTTTGAATATCCGAATTTCGAATATATTCGAAAATCGAAAATTTCGAATATTCGAATTTTCGAATGATTCGATTCGAATAATTTATTCGAATAACCGAATAATTATTCGATTCGGTTGCAAGTATAGTGTACAGGAAATATAAACGGAATCAGGGCACGTCCCTTACACATTACTTTTCCTGTTGCGACACATTCCTCTCTGGTTCTCAGTGTAAGGCCACCGCCGTTGTTGTTGTAACTTTTGTCCGAGTTTTTATCTATGGGTGAAAACGGATACGCGAGTGGAACGGCTGTAAGGTGACCTTAACCAACGGGAATAGCCTTTCTTTCTTTATTGTATTTCCAACACGTACCCACACCATTTATTAGGCCAGCCACATCACAACATCTTACAGGAGAGGATACCAGAGAGGCCAGAGGAAGAAAAGGAGAGAAATGGCATCTCAGGGATAGAGAGAACTACAACATAACGAACAAGGAAGGAGAAAGGGAGGACTTTCCCCCAAGACAATCCAGGGCGCCTTTTATTCCAGCCCCGGCCACTCAATTACTCTTTTATTATACAACAAGAAGAGAATTAATGGATTCTCGGATTCTCCTTTTTAGTTCCCTTGGTTCCAGCATCGTAGTGGTTCCAGGATTTGGAGTCGTCCGTGACCCTTTTTGTTGTAGTTGTATTACTGCTGCACATCCCACGGTCATTTTGAAGTTCCGTCCCGGAACTTTCTTGGTCACTACCATCGCTCGAATCCATGTCCTCCGGGTCCTCGGTTCCTTGGTACCACTGATATGCTGTGTGCTGGAATGAGAGGGTTGGTTGTTTAATAGGTTTGTGGCGAAAATACTCATCGTCCTCTTGTGGCAATCTCCACACAGTACGGTAGAGGGGGTCGTATGCTTTCATGTTTCCCATGGGGAGTTTGAGAGTTTTCTCCCGCTCCAGTCTTTCTCTTTTCTCGATTAGATCTGCATACGATCGCTTCACTGCTCGTCGTGGGGTGATGGGGGGTGCCATTATCTAGAAAATATGGATACAACGAAGACAAAAGGAAATAAACAATATTGGTATGATGATAACTACTGTGTGCTACGGCTTACAATGTTAAGAGAGGAGAGGGTGAGACAGAATCTAAAACAAAATCGAGAGTGTGTGGCTGACTCATTGTTGGGCTCTTTTATGGGTGTGGGTATTTCTTGTGTTAGAGAAGAAATTGGCAGTAACGAGTTTGTCCACCATGAGTTTTGTATCCTATCCATCTGGCGTTTTCGTGTCGTTTTGCTTTTACGCCACGGCGTAACTGGTAATCAGTGAATCCATTGTTCAGATGATTCCTGTTGATCGTAGTAATTGTGCGAATCGTTGCTCCGAACGGGGACTTTGCTTCTTGTCTGACGGCGGCTACTTTTGTCATTGTGACGATAGGGATGACGATTGTGCAGGACCTTCCACCACTGTCGTGCCTTCCTCCACCGTACCTGAAATGGACGGTGGCTCATTTTTGGACTAGCTCTTCTTGCTGGTCGTTGGTGGGTGATTCCGGGGTTCCCCTCTTCACTTCCTTCTTTTTCGGTTGACTTGCTGTGGTGTCAACGTCTTCTTTTCTTTCAGTGGTCGTTGCATTCATCGTCTTTGGTTTTTTCGTCAGTGCAGTGATGCGTTGCTGTCGTCGTCGTGGTCGCGGAGGAGGCGGTGTCGGGCGCATTCGAGCGCCAGTGGATGAGAGCGGTTGTAGTGCCCCACCTTTGGAGTGATGTTGCCGCATGTTGTGATGTGGAGCGGATGGCTTGTTGTTTCTTGTTAATGAATCGTTGAGAAGTGTTTGTGAAGTTGCGGAGAAGGTTGGAGTAGCTTCCTTGTTCATGCTTTTCCCTTTTTTTTCTTTTTTTTTTGCTTTGTGAAGGTTTCCGTTTCCCTTGCTAGTTGTTGTCCTCTTGGCCGCGAAACGGTTTCGTGCGATTGATGTGAATAGTCCTTTCTCTGCGTCCGTCCATGACAGTGATATTTGGTCGGTCAATGTCCAAAATAACGAAAGGTCCTTCGAATCGCGGAGTTATTTTGAAGTTTCCTTCTTTCCTCATCCATACTTTATCTCCGATGTGGTAATTGGCGTGGTTCTCCCTTCTTCTCAGATCGTATCGGTGCTTCTGTTGTTCCTGGGCGTTGACAAGGTTTTCTCTCGCGTTGCGATATACTGATTGGAGTAGGTTGATGAGGTGATTGACATAGTCGTCAGCGTCCGTAAATCGTTTCGACGGTAGTCTCAGAGCCAGCTGGAAGATGCTGGTGGGCTCTTGTCCGTGGATCAGAAAGTACGGAGAGTACTTGGTTGAGGCATTTTCGGCGCAATTGTATGCGTGCACTATAAGGTGCAAGACATGGTCCCATTCATCGTGGTGTTGTTCGGTCGCGATCGCTATCTGCTCTTGCAGGGTGCGATTTGCGCGTTCGACCTGTCCGTTACTCTCGTGGTGATACGGCGTGCTGGTTTTGTGGTTCACGTGAAGATTACGGAGAAGGCTACGGAAGGTGTCGCTCATGTAATTCGTCCCCTGATCTGTTACAATTGTTTCTGGCAAGCCGAATCTGGAGACGAAGCGTGTGATGAAAGTTTGAGCTGTGGTGTTGGCCTTCTGGTCCGGCAGTGGCTCCGCTACGATGTACTTCGAGAAAGAGTCGATGAAAACGAGTATGTATTTGTTCCCATCCAGGGTGAGAGGTAGTGGGCCGATGACAACCGAGTGAATTCGCTGCCATGGTTTGTTGGCTATCTCGAATCGGTGCAGTGGTTCTTGGAGTCGGTATGTGCTCGGATCCTTGCGACTCTGACAGAGTTGGCATTTCGTGATAAATTGGTTGATATCGCGCGTCATGTTGTTCCATGTTGCGATCTTCTCGACAGCGGCGCGTGTTTTCTTGATTCCAAGGTGCGCCGTTGGAATCAAGAATGATGGACTAGTGCGATGATGTCATCCTTCACCGTGGACGTCTCGGGAGAACTAGTTGTAGGTCTTGATGCAATCGCGTCGGTACTCTATAAAGGATGTTGTCGATGAGTACGTAGTCAAGTAGTTCTGGTATGTTTTCTCCTTGTGCTAGTGCTTCCTTGAACTCGGATATCCATTTGCAATGGTCTTGTTCCTTCCGTACCAGGTCTGGGTGTAATCGATTCTGTTGGATGGTGGTTATGGCGTGTACCGCTTCTTGTTCGGGTAGGTGCCGTGACAATGCGTCACAGACGGTATTTTCTTTCCCGGGCGGTAGACAATGTCGATGTCGAATTCCTGGAGTACGATCTGGTATTTCGCTAGTCTTCCTGTGAGGTCCTTCCTGTGGAGCAGTGCCTTGAGTGGGGCGTGATCTGTGATGACCGTGCATTTTGCTCCATCTATATATGGGCGGAATTTCTGAACGGCGAAGACTAGTCCTAGAGCTTCTAATTCGATGGCTGGATATCTTGATTCGTGTTTGTTTAGCGTGCGGCTCGCGTAGGCTATAATTCGGGTTGCGTCCTCTTGTTCTTGTTTGAGGACGCCTGCAACGCCTTTGCCCGAGCTGTGCGTTTCGATGATGAATGGTTTCCCCAGTCGTGGGGCAGCGAGAATGGGTGCTGTCGTCAGTGCTTTCTTCAAGGTTGTCATCGCTTTCTGGCATTCCGCTGTCCACAGAAATGGTGTGTCCTTCTTGGTCAAAGCCGTAAGCGGGGCAGCGACGTAGGCGAAATTGTGTATAAAGCGTCGGAAGAAGGAGCACATTCCCAGGAATGATTTTACTTCCGTGGCATTCCTTGGAGTCGGGTATTCATCTATCGCCTTGGTTTTGTCTGGGTTTGGTCGTATCCCTTCTTTGCTGAGAACGAAGCCGAGGAAATTGATTTCCTCTCTGGCGAATTCGCATTTCTTTGCCTTCAGCTTCATTCCTATGAGCTCGATCTTGCCAAGGATCTCGTCGATGTCTTGGAGGTGTTCTTCGACGGTTTCGGACGTTATGATGAGGTCGTCGATATAGACGAATACTCTTGCGCGAAGTAGTCCATGATGCGTTGGAATGTGGCTGGTGCTCCTTTAAGTCCCATGGGCATCCTTATATACTCGAATGCCCCGAGGAAACACGCGAAGGCTGTCCGTTCGCAGTGTTCTTCCTCCAGCGAGATTTGGTGGAATCCCTGTTGGAAGTCGAGTGAGGAGCAGAGGCACTGGTTTGCGCACAAGTCGATAATATCCTGGATGTTTGGCAGAATCGATTGCTGTGGCTTCGTGATGGCGTTGAGCCCTCGGAAGTCGATCGTGAATCGCCAGGTGTTTGCTTCGCGCTTCTTGACGAGTACGATAGGGGCACAGAACGGTGATGTTGATTCTCTGATTATTCCATCGTTGAGCATCTGCATGATCCGCTTCTCGATTTCTTGTCTCTTCTCCAGAGGTACCCGGTAGACTTTTCGTGCTGGTATTGGAGCGTATTCGATGAGGTCAATCCGATGTCTGATTGGTCCTCTATAGTGTCCGAGGTGTCCATCTGGTCCGACGAATGCGTTTGTGTGGAGTCTGATGATGTCGAGCAGTTGATCCTTCTGTTCGTTGCTCAATGCTGCTCGTGATAGGTCGATATCGTTAGCGATGTCGTAGTCGTATGGAGGTACAGGGAAGGATGGTAGACGGCTCTCCCAGTCGGCTTCTTGTGGCACATAGGTGTTGTGCATGGTAGTCGTTGTTTCAGGAATTTCAGCGATGCAGTCGTGTGGGTGAGGAATAGGTGGAATAGTAAGCAGGTGTTCGTGGTAGGAGTCAGCGGAATAAGCAAGACCGTGTGGATTGTAGGTTGGGGAAGTAGTGGACAGGCGTTTGTTGGTGTCAGTAGAATAAACGGAGTCGTGGGAGCAGGGAATAGGTGAAATAGCAGTTAGATATTCGTGGTAGGTGTCGGTAGAGTTGGTAGAATACTGCAGAGCTGGTTGGACTTGTGGGTGTGGGACGTCCAAAGAGTGAATTTGGATCTCCGAAGCGCATGCAGGTTGAGCGACGGCTATCTTGAGTCTTCTTGGCAGGTGTACGTCCTTGTTTGAGGGATTCAGTATGTTGATGAAACAATTTCCATCCCTTGCTGGGGAGACTAGAGCTCTCCCTACCACGAAGATGTCGTCCATTGCTCTGAGGTTGTCTTCAATAAGGAAGGCTTTGCACATCGGCTGCAGAATTCCATCGATTCTGGCTGGTACTACGTTGTTGGTGCGTCTTGCTAAGGTGGTGTCTTCTGTGATTCGTACGTCGTAGGTCTTCGTTGGCACTAGGGCGATGTGGTGAATCTGAACAAGATCCAGTATGTCGGATCCGATGGTCAATGTTTGGTTGTGCAGGTCCATTGAGAGTGCAAGTCCAGTTTCATTGAGGGCACGGATGAAGTCCGAGCCGAGCAGCAATGGTGCTGGGCATTCATGATCTGCTGCGATGTGGAACCGGTGCAGGATGGTGTGGGTTCCTATCTGTATCGGCAATCGAGTCGAGCCTGGCAGCTGTATTTTTGTGCCATTCGCCGTTGTTGCGGTTAAATTCTGGGTGGTAATTGGAATGTGATTTCCCAGTGCAGTCAGTGTAGACATCCTCATATATGATATTGTTGCTTCGCTGTCCAGAAGTGCTGTTACAGTATTCTCTCCGATGGTGACCTTGAGATACGGTAACCGTGACGTCCTCGCGTGGAGCGAGTAAATGCGTGGTACAAAAAGTCGGGTGTTGCTATTCGGGTCCGGTTCCATGTCCGCAAGGAGGATGTTGATGGCTGGTCTGCGTCGGTTTCTTCTGCGTCTCGGGGCGAAAAGTCGTGCCATGCTGAACAATGCAGAGGCGGCGGTTGTCGTAGTCGTCCTGGCACAGTAGAGTTTTGCGTAAATTACGCAGAAGGTGATGCAGAACAGGATAATGAACGCAGGTATGAAGATCCATAAGACAAAGGAAAGTACGGACCACTTGATCTCGTTGACACCGTCTGTTAGTTTTTTCGTTGTTGTGTCCTAAAGTGGACGCAGTGACTTCGCGATAGTCGAACTGGTATTACGGATCTGCGATAGCGTTGTGTCCACAATTCCTCGCTTTTGCAGACGTAGCATAAGGTTTGCCTGTTCTTGCTGGATTGCTCCGATATGTGAACTCGCTGCAGGAGCAGAGTACTCGAGCGTACGGTAGAACATGGGAGGAGCTTCGAAAAGGAATGGCCGTGCGTGTTCGTTCAGGATAGTGTTTGGAGGAAGCAGCCTTTGCGTCATCGTTCGTGGTATGACGGATGGGTATGGGCATGGCGTGGTTGCCGATGTCTGGGTTAAATCCTGGGTTCCCGGTATAATGAACCAAATTTCCGCATCCACGAGCACTGGTGTGAGAGCATAGCATGTGCCGTTGACCGTATGATTGGAATATACGAACGTAGGCGTGACTTGGCGCCATTTCGTTACCAGCAATTCTCCTGCTGTGCGGACTGCTGCGATGTCTGTTCTCCCTAGAAGAACTCGAGCAGCCCATGTCGGATCTGCTGCGCTAAGAGCGAACAGGCGTTGTACTCCCAGATAGTGGCGCACGCAGATGTTGTTCAGATGACGTCGAATTGCATAGTTCTGTGGGTGGATGTACTCAGTAGGTGGAGGGCGCGGAGGAGAATGCGTAGTTGTAGTGAAGAGTGGATCTTGTGTTGTGGTTAAGATCCTTTTCCGCCTGGTGGTCTGCTGATTATCCGCTTGTAGTGCCATTGCTCGAGGCGGTGACGGCCAGACCATGGGACGGTATGGCTGAATGTATTTTGCCATTCTCGTCGTTGTGGACGTGGTGGTTATTGGCTCCACTTGGGGTAATGGCGTGACGTGCACTGGCAATTCCGCCAGAGTATTTGCCATTACATATGAGCGGTACGTCCATGGTCGAGTTGAAGCAGACAGAGGAAGGTAAGTAGTTCTTGGGGGCAGCATAAATGCATCCCTCGTTGTTGTAGCCGTCAAAAAAGGGATAGGCGGAATGGTTAATATTTCGCCCGATGGTGCTGGTCTTATCCATGGGCGATCCGGATAAGAGGAGGTTTGCCGAGTACTAGTTGATAGCGTTGTAGCCATGGTTTCCCTCTTAGGAGTGGCTGTTGTCGTTGTGGATGCGGTTGTTGAGAAGAGAGTCGTCATTGTTGTTGTTGTCACCTTTGTTGATCGTGTATTCATCGTTATAGATGGAGGAACGGGTCTCGTAATAGTTGTAGTTGGCGTCGTTGTTAGTATTGTCTCAGGGAACGGAGTCGCAGGCAGCTTGCTTCTTTTCTCGAAGTACGGAACCTGGAGGTCCCATCCAGGTTGCAACGAGCCTGGTTTGTTGAATGTTGCAGCTCCGAACTTCTTATTGAGATATTCGTCGAATATTGTAGAGATTCCCAGTTCTAAGTCACGGCGTATATTTCGCTCTGCGTAGTTTAATGGTCTCCCTTCTGCAAGCTTCCGGAAGCGATAAAGCTGCTTCATACGATATTCCGCGTATCGTATTGTACGGAGTACGAGTGTGCGCGGATCGTCTGTCTTGTACAGCCGCGCTCTTCTCGCAAAATCGTTGTTGGTGACGTTCCATCGTTCCATGTCCAGCAGGATTCGTCTTTTTACGATTGGGCGAGTGCGGAAGTTTGGTAGTTGGTCCAAGGAATCAATTCCAAAGAGACGTGTGATGATCGGAACCGGTTCTGGTCATATCAACTCGAAGTGTGAGGTTCTTCCATATTTGTCCGTGATGTAACGCGTAGCTCGTTTGAGTCTCCTTCGATTCGCTAGACGTAGTATGAAGTCCTGGATCATAAGATCCGGTGGTGTATGTGGAAAAGCAACTATATGATTCGACGTGGTGAGATAGTTGTTTCCCAGCGAGCAATGTTCGGTGAGTTGTGCATGGAGGAGGTAGTCGTCGGAAAATTGAAAGACCAAATCCAGGTGTGGTAGTATCACATGCCTCAAAGTGACAAAGGCTTCATGGGCTCCAGCAAATGCGTGTCTGCATACAGAATTTATTGAGATGGGTTCCCAAATGATGGTATAATCTGGTGCGAGGCAGAATCCGCTTGCTAATGTGCAGTTATCGAGGGTTCCTAAGGAGCTGATGATCGACTGCCCATCGAAGGATGCGATCTGGCCTGTTTCTACGAAGTATATACTTCGAAGATAGGTCCTTGTTCCCCATAGCGGTAGTGTGACTGCGTCATCCTCGATTTCTTCCGTGGTGTGTAGTCCCGCAGAAATTTCCACTAGTTCGTGGTCATGCACTTTCTTCGTAGTACGTGCGGTCTGGCATAGCTCCTGTGGAATCGATACACGGCGACGGTTCAAGATCGTTCTCGTCGTTCGAATGTGCAAGAAGTTGTGTACTGAGACTTCAAGGACGTCTCTATAGCATTTGGTGGCGTTGAGCAAAATCGGATTAGATTGTTCCGCGTACAAATGTGCGATGGTGCGAACTATCGGTGCTTCCTGTGACGTAGTACAGTCGATTGCTTCGGGGAGTGAAATAACGTTCGCATGTGGGTTAATGCCGCAAACTTGGAACTGCGCGGTCGCTGGTTGTGTAAAGAAGATGACCGCTATTGTAGCAATGCATAGTAGATGAGTTCCGGCAAAGTGATTAACTGATTGTCCACTGGAGCTTGGTCCTGGGTTGTGGTATATTGGTAGGTTGTTGCATCGGCAGGGATTACCGTTGTGACACGGCTGTCTGCAGTTGCAGACCATTTGCAGTTGCGGCCCGAAGCGGCTTGTCCTTGGGCCGTTCCAGAATAGCGGGTTCCGAGAAGTTGTTGGACGGAATCTGCTTGTGAACGGCATTCCTCGCATAGGGTAGTTGTTTCTTTGCGTTGTCGGCATTAGACGCTGTCTTCCATTTCTTTTGGGTCGAAACCTGTTTCCCGCTCACGGTGTTATCTCACGGTGTTATTGTCGTGGGTGGTCTGCGCTGTGCTGTCACCTTCATTTCGTCCAAGCGTCGCTCCAGTTGATTGATCTTCTCGTCAGTTATAAGTGCATTGATTGCGTGGATCGCGTCCTTGTCTTCTTTCCGTTCTTGTTCGAGGATTCGAAACTCCTTTTCCGCGTTGCAAACGACTGCCTCAAAGTCATCAGTATCCGGCAATCTCCGTATTGCTTTCCTTACTTCAGGATTGAGTCCTTTGATGAAGAAGTCTGTGGCCATACGTGAAACAATGCGGTCTCCTTGTCCTTGGAATGCGATCTTCGTCTTCCCGTATATCTTCCTTGCAAATTCGCCAACGGAGTCCTTGCCTTGAGTCATGTTGTGTAGTTCATCCCGCAGGTTGCCCAAGAGAGCTTGATTCTTCAGGCGTTTCGCCAGCTCGGTCACCAGGTCTTCCCATTCAAGGTCGTCGCGGTCCTCGATCTGTTGGTATTTCAGCTTTGCCCCACCTGCAAGATAAAGCGGAAGGAGGCATTTTGCCACGCTGTGTGGTATGGCGAATCGGTGTACGAGGTCTGTGTATTCTTCCAAAAACTCTTCAAACGTCTTGTCACCAGTGCCAGTGAATTTCTCTATTCTGCTGCCGAGCATCTTACATGCTTGGTAGACTTGATGTTGCAGACCTGTCATGCCTGCTGGTGTTTCCTCATTTGAATCAGGCATGGCGAATGATGTATTGGATCTGGTCGTACTTCCGGAGTCGTCGGTCCCTGCTGGTGTGTGACGTGCTGGTGTCGCGCAGTCGGCTGTTTGTTTTTGGTCTTCAAGCGCTTGTTTGCGGTTTTCTCGTCGTTCTCGACGTTGTGACCTTGTCAAGTTCTTTGGCAGCGTGGAAGACTGTAGTTCTACCTAAAAGTTCGGTATCTGCAATGAGAGTCTGGTTGTTTGCGAACTATTGTGATGAAGGAGGATAGATGAAGTGTTGTGGCTGGCCGGTTTTCTCTTGCCATTTGTTCGACGATTACAGCGAAGTGTAATCAAGGCAGTTCCGATGTTATTCTTAGAGCCAGAATGTGGTGTGAGACGGTTTGGAGGTTAGATATTTCTCAGCTTCCGACCAGGGACACTGGTCACCCTGCCTCGAAGACAGGTTATAAGAGTGCTCTTGGAAAAGAAAAGGATGACGAATGGCTGATGAGTGTTTGGAATAGTCGCGTAGAGTTACGAGATTACGTGTTTGGTGAACCTGATGGATGAGAGCTCTAACTTCTCTTGTACTTTCATTCCACAGATATAACAGAGACTATGGCATTTTCTCCGTTTTCCTTTTCCCTTTCTCGCTGCGACTGCATGATGTTTGTGATGCCTAGGCGAAGGGAACATCTGCACGTGGGGTGGCAATTAGGGAACCAAAAATGAGTTTTTTTTTTGATGAAGCCTTGTAAGCGACAGAGTATTGCCACGACAGATATTCACCGTAATTTCCCGACACGATGGAAGACGTAGTACTGGCTGTTTTGTAGTAATTCTAATGTTTTTTTTTGTCATACTGAATAAGGACGGTGGTATGTGAGGAAAGCTATTTATGAGGACATCTCTATTTTGCTGAGTAATTTGCGTCTAAGTAAAACACTGGCAACAAGTGGTTTATTTGAAAACTACAATCAATACACAGGACATGTATTCAAACGATATGCAATTGGGTTGTTTCAGTGCACTATTTTCCGTCCCCGGGGGGTCTTCCTCGAATTTCCCACTTCCCAGGGTTCGTCCGGATATTCAGCGAGTGGGGGTGGATACAATAGGGTGGGGGGGAGGCGCGGTACGATGACCCAAAGTTGTTCTAGGGCGAACACCTGTGGGCGCCCTTTCCCCCTAATTTCAAGAAGCGGTGCCTTAGGGTACCGGAGGCTCGCCCCGAACCGCTCCTCGAGATGGTTCTCGAGGGTATGGGGGCGAACCTCGCAGTATCTGCACGGGAAGCGATAGCTTCCCGCGCTCACGTCGGTTCGGAGTGCCCACCTATTTCTGAAATCGATTTCGTCGTATGGAGATATCCAGGATGCGGCGTGTCCATTGTTCTATAACATGATTGTGTAGCTCCCCCATAAATTTGCGGCTGAGGGACTGGATTAGCCATGGAAGGTAGTAAACAATGATTAGGGGACTGATGGCGACTGGCGGTGCGACCGCCAGATTCCTCATCTGGCGTTCCCGCCACTCTCTCGTCTCCTCGGTCGGCCTGTCGGGCAGGTGCATTTTTTCTTGCTTGTTGAGGTACTTGAGAAGGTCGAATCCCTCCATACTCTGAAAAATTACGTTTTCTTTTATTGTTTTTTTTTGGCTACTAGTTTTTTTCCTTTCATGCGCATTCTTCAAAAAGTGCTCGCAGAAGAAAATAGGAGCGGCACTACCTGGCCAGGTTTTATCTGCTCCTTGAAAAAAGAAAAAAAACGATTTTAGTTCCCCCTAATATCCAAAGTTATATCCTTAGCCGATTAGGAGCAGGGGAGGGGGAGTTACGCGTCTTATAGCCAGAAACTAATGAGGTAGGAAGGGGGGGGGGGGGGGAGGGTGGTGGAGGGATAGCGAAAGTCTCAGCTCGATTATCGCCGATCTGTCGCTAGGTGCTAGTTCGGTATTATCCTACAGGGGTTCGCGTGTCTTTATGTATTGTCTCCCGGCCTATAGAAAAAACGCCGGAACCTCCATGTAAGGCCACCGCCGTTGTTGTTGTAACTTTTGTCCGAGTTTTTATCTATGGGTGAAAACGGATACGCGAGTGGAACGGCTGTAAGGTGACCTTAACCAACGGGAATAGCCTTTCTTTCTTTATTGTATTTCCAACACGTACCCACACCATTTATTAGGCCAGCCACATCACAACATCTTACAGGAGAGGATACCAGAGACGCCAGAGGAAGAAAAGGAGAGAAATGGCATCTCAGGGATAGAGAGAACTACAACATAGCGAACAAGGAAGGAGAAAGGGAGGACTTCCCCCCAAGACAATCCAGGGCGCCTTTTATTCCAGCCCCGGCCACTCAATTACTCTTTTATTATACAACAAGAAGAGAATTAATGGATTCTCGGATTCTCCTTTTTAGTTCCCTTGGTTCCAGCATCGTAGTGGTTCCAGGATTTTGAGTCGTCCGTGACCCTTTTTGTTGTAGTTGTATTACTGCTGCACATCAGTCTCATCTTATTGACTTAGTACTAAGATCTTCTTGTAGCTTCCTTGGGAACTACTGATGAAAGGCCTATGGCCCGGGGGCGCCTAGGAAGCTGCACTTCCGGTCTAGTTCAAGCCCCGAAACCGGCTAGTGCAAAAACCCTAGGAACGTTGATTGTGTTCTTCATATTATCCTTACTAGTCGATCACTTCATGATCTCAGATTAGGTGCTTTCAACTTCTCATAACAAGTAGGTTGCTAGAAATCGCCATTTATACCCCCTTCCCGCCTTTTCACTCCGTTCCTCTCTTCTTATGTTTGGGGGAGGGCGTGGTCTGCTAGGTAAAGACAACAAAGCACATCTTCTGGGTGCATCCACCATCCCAAAGTCGATCCCTCAAATAGTTCACTCAAAAATGTCTAATCCTATTATTTCCCGGAAATAGTTGAAGAGCTTAGTGAGTGGATTCTCCAAGACAATACAACTACGTCCTAAACCTAAGGGGCGAAGAAGGGATTGAAGAGGCGGAAGGGTTATAAGTTATTACACAACTAAGAAATAGCTGACAACAAAGCCTTTTACAATCGCCAATCTTCCTCTACAGGGCAATGTAAAAAGTTTTATCTAAAACGATAGTTTGCTTGAGTTTTAAGCCTGCTAAATGGAGCGATAAGTCAACGAAAATAAGCACATTTGACAGCTAATTATCTTGCCGTTCAGTTAGAGCTCGAAAGGAAATCAAAACTGGGCAGCGACTTCTACCAAGTATGAAAGAGATGCTTTGCTTAAAAGGACCGGCCGTAAGCGGTTTTTAGGCTCAAAGAATAAATATTTAGCCTCAATGACACCAACCACCTCGATCGAACAGATTTCTCTGACGAACACCTGGGAATTGCTCCAGAGGAATCGTATGGTCTCTATGAACATCATACTTCTTGAAACTACCAAATAACTGAGGAAATCCTGTTGAAGGGATCCAACCGTAAGGCTCTACTAATCTTGCCCTTGATCACATCGGACCCTACCCTTGCCGACACCGTCAAACTGCCCCTCCAAGTGTCCGATTGGTGATGTCCTTCCGCTTATATATTCTACAGAACTAACACGTTCAAACAGCATCGGATGCTTTCTGGTCCCTGCCGAATACATCGGGTAAATGGTGTTTTAACTGAATTTAACGTGTTTCTACTTAAGCCTAAAAACTAAGTAATTCAATATGTGAAAAATCATGTCGATTATATTGTAGAGGAAGGAGAACGCTTTCAGAAAATATAAAGCACGTTACGCAAAAATGACAGTATGTTAGGAAAAAACGCAACTGAAAAAAGCACAAGGACTTATGTTAACACCTAATACATCTTGCTGGCGACAACGAAAAAAATCTGTGACTTTAATTTGGTTCTGACGAGCGCCGAGGGAAATATTCGAACTTTCAACCTAATACTGAATCATGGTTTGAATATCATTTTTTTTTCATTATTGAACGAGATTACAGACCTTGCAACGCGAAACTACTTCGATTGCAACTCCACAGTCAACCTCGAAGACAGAGAGCCGTTCTTCCTGGTCTCGCAGAATTATCCGAACACTCCTTATCAGTTCGCTCTTTGTGAGGTCACTTTCGCTGCCAAGGATGCTATTCGAGTTGCGATATATGATCTAGTCGCTCTGAACAATGTAGTATTCAAAGGCGTGGACATCTCTGGAAAACCGATCGAAATCAACCTTTCGTGAGTGATTTCTGAACACATTTATAGATATTAATTTTAAATCACAATTATTCCATTTTATTATGATATTGTCTTTCAGTTTTATTTCCGATTTCGGTCCAACTACTTCTTTCTTCATGTCGATAGATGTGGGAACTGGCAAAGCCATGACTTTTTCATGACATACACCGGTCGTGCGGTCTAATTTTATTTTATCCGCATGACATTTTTCTTTCGAGTGCTACATTTTTGAGGTACTGAGAACACAAACGCGCCATCAATCGCTTGCTTCAGACACACTCGAGCGAAGGTTTTCATTACCACATTCACTAAAACGAGAAAACAGCGCCTACTCTTAAATTCCTTGCTTTTTGGCTGTTAACACTGTGTCTAAATTTGGGGGGGCGAGATGGCCTAGTGGTCTAAGGCGCTGCTCTAGAGCACCATGTTCCCACGGGTTCCAGGTTCGAATTCCGCCGCCGCCACCTCCCGTATTCGAGCGACAGGCCGTCGTGACAGGCCGGCTCAGGAAGACGTGGGGTCACACCCCTATGATCAATGATAACAAATGGTTCTAAGACAAAAGCTACGGCGTCCACGGGAATCGACGCGCACTTTCGGAGCCCGGTTAGTGTAAAGAATATGCGAGGGTCCTCGATGTTTCTGGAACGGTGGCATCGGAGAGCAAGAATGCGAATCGTTAAGGATCACAACGTAGCCAAGACGCGCATTGGACTTTGAACGTCGGCACGTTGACAGGCCGTTCATGTGAACTGGCAGAAGCACTAGAGCGTCGTCGAATTGACTTGTGCGCAGTGCAAGAAACGAGATGGTCTGGTAGCAAGTCAAAGGAGATAGGTCGCGGCTTCAAAGTAGTCTACAACGGCAGTCCGAAGACCAGGAACGGTGTGGGTATAGTCGTCTCTCAACGCCTCCGTGACTCGATAGCCGAGGTGCAGCGTTTCGATGACGGCCTCATGAAGGTCGTCATCATCACCGCAAATCAACGCCTTCACTTCTTCTCGGCGTACGCACCACAGACAGGCTGTTGTGACCAGGTCAAAAATGAATTCTGGATGCTGTTTGACGAGAATACCGCGGAAGTAACACAAGAAGGCACAATCGTCGTCGCAGGAGATCTAAATGGCCACGTAGGAGTGGCAAAGGACGGTTACAGATGCCATGGAGGCTTTGGTTACGGGACACGGAATGAAGATGGTGAGCGCATCCTAGAATATGCTGACTCTCACAACCTCGTCATAATCAGTACAAAGTTCCGAAAGCGTCCTTCTCACCTCGTCTCCTTCTACAGTGCCAACGTGAAGACACAGATCGACCTCGTTCTCGTCCGACATCGCGATCAAAAGCTAATTACCGATGCTACGAGACCGTGGCCACGCAACATCGTCCGCTTATCTGCAGCATGAAAATCATGCTGCCAAGGAGGATGCGTGACGAACGATGCGGACTGGCACGAATCAAGTGGTGGCGGTTGAAGGAGAAGGAAGCCACAGTAACTTCCGCCATCAAGTTGCCACCGGTCACAACCGTCGACGAGACCTGGAGGAACGCAACCCGAGCCACTGTAGGAGGGCACGTTCAGAACTTGGCACGACTAAACCAGGTCACCGGAGAATTGACAGACTGGCGTGGCTATGGACGGATGAAGTGAAAGTGAAGGTGCGCGAAAAAGAAACGTCTCTACCACGTATTCCTCGGTAACAATACGGATGATAGCTGGCAGAAGTATCTAGAAGCGAAGAAATCAGCAAAGAAGGCTGTGGCTGTCACGAAGGCAGAGCACTACGACAATGTTAGCAAGAAGCTAGATGAGAAAGATGGCGGGGAACGCCTCATCTACCGACTGGCGAGGTCTCGCCAGCGGCAGACCGAATACGTGAAAAAGTTCTACGGAGTTAACGACAAACACGGTCATCTCATATCAGACCGCAGGAAGGCAACGAAGAGGTGGTGTGACTACTTCGAGAAGATCTCCACGGAAGAATTCAACCATCCACCCATTCCACAATTACCGCCAACTTACGGTCCTATTCAGCCGATCACCTTGGATGAAACCATGGCTGCGCCAAAACGGATGAAACCAAGGAAAGCGACGGGTCCTGATGACGTAGCGGCGGAACTATGGAAGTCGAGACACTGGAACTCAGCTGAATGGCTGACGTCGTTCCTCAACCAGATCATCGCAGAGAAGAAGACCCCTGTGGATTGGCAGAAGAGTACAACAATCCCGATTTGGAAAACGAAAGGCGACCATGCGGATTGCTCAAACTATCGGCCAATACGTCTACTGTCTCACAGTATGAAGATATTCAAACGCACCATCGACCGCCGAATACGCGACATTATCCGAGTTACCGCGAACCAATGTGGATTCGTAGCCAACTGCGGAACTACGGATGCAATTCATGCGGCTTGACTGATGATCGAGAAACATCGAGAAAAGCAGAAGCCACTGCATCTAGCATTCCTCGATCTGGAGAAAGCCTTTGATCGCATGCCACATGAAGTCATCTGGTACGCGCTGCGGTGGCACGGCATTCCAGAGGAGCTCATCGAGTGGGTTAGGATTCTCTACGCGGACCCGAGGAGTCGAGTGCAGGCGGCGGCGGGCACGTCAGCGGGATTTCCCATCTCCGTAGGTGTACATCAAGGATCAGCCCTCTCACCGCTTCTCTTCAGCGTCGTCATGGACGCTGTTACGAGAGACCTCCAGAGACCGATGCCATGGATTCTGCTGTACGCAGATGACGTCACGCTGGCATCTGAACAAAAGGAGGACCTTGAACGACAGACACGGGCCTGGACCGAACGTCTAGCGCGGTTCGGTCTTCGGCTCAATGTCAAAAAGACTGAGTATATGACGACAGATATGAATGAGTCCGCCACCATTCAGGTTGACGGCAATGATCTTCCGAAAACCGACTACTTCAAGTACCTCGGCTCAACGCTCTCAGCCGATGGCAGCCTAGCCCATGAAGTCGTCAGTCGCGTCAACACTGCATGGCTGAAGTGGCGCTCAATGACGGGAGTGCTGTGCGACAAGAAGATCCCGGATCGCTACAAGTCGAAGGTGTATCGAGCAGTTGTTAGACCCTTCGCACTGTATGGTGAAGAATGCTGGCCGGCCACCAAGGAAGTGGAACGCCGCCTGGGTGTGATGGAGATGAATATGTTGCGATGGATGGCTGGTATCACGCGTGTGGACCGCATACGCAATGAAAAGATCCGAGAGCGGTTCGGCATCGCCACGATTGCTGACAAGCTCCGCGAAACCCGCCTGAGATGGTACGGCCATGTACTGCGCGCCAGCAAAGACCCCGTCTGCAAAGTAGGCCCTGATCTCGAAGTACCAGGAAAGCGACCAAAAGGACGGCCGAAGCAACGGTGGCTGGACACACTGCGTGCGGATCTGAAGCATGTAAGCGCCCACCCAGACCAGGCTCACGATAGAGCTAAATGGCGTCAGAAGATCAGAAAAGCGGACCCCGCCAACGAACGGGACAAACGCTAAAGAAGAAGAAGAAGAAGAACACTGTGTCTAAATTCGTGTCCGATTCACTTTTCTGAGCATTCTACACTCCCACTCCGAACTGAACCACGGGGAAGGAAACAAGAAAGATTGATAAGTTTTGCTTGCCATTCCATGTTGGTATGAAGGAATAATTTATTTACTTCGACCTCACGTTTTGACGAAACCGTCTTCTTCAGAGTTCTGGAAGTGGCTTGATTGATTTCTATTCGTGCTCTATACGAGCAAACGTCTCATCTTACTTTGCCAGTTCTCGACGTTGTCTCAGGCAAGGTATGATGAGAGTACTCAAATAGAGGTCGGACCCACCAGGAGTTGCACCCTTCGCGGAATTGTCCGCACTTGCTCGTGATCATTGCAGTGGACGACTGGTTGGTACTCAACGGCCGGATCAATATTCATCTACATTCGATAGCCCACATAACGATAGGTTAAGAAAAAGACCGCTTGTTAATGATAGACATTCATTTTTGTTGTTCATCCCTGGATTTCTGGTGGAGATCCAGGCTGCTTCCAACGTCGTCTCAACGCCGAAATGTCGTCTTCGTCCGCCAGTACCTTGCATTTGATATCAAAATCCTTGCCCCCATACGCTTCAACCTTATGGCGCCCTAGCGGTGACCTCAAGTCGTGAGGTCGAAGTAAATAAATTAGTCCACCATACCAACCTGGAGTGACAAGCGAAACTTATCAAACTTTCAGAAAATGCCCAGGTTTAAAGATGAGCGAAGAAGGAAATTATTACAAGAGAGATTCCTTTGAATCATCCAGTGACAGCTGAGAAAGTGTGAGGCGACTGGGGTACGAATGGATGCAAAACATCATTTCGCATCATGAAGATGTTTGAACTCTGAAGCGTTTTCGCTCTGGAAGGAGTTATACGAGAATCCCGCAAATCCCAGAAATCCCACGAAAATTTTCATTTTCCACCGACATGACTATACTATGACACGAATGCGCAGACGCATTGAAAAAAGCTCTGATGCACCCTCTTCTATAAAACCTTCTAGAGGACGGCATGTGACCGACGATGAGCCTGTGGCTTTGTATTTCTCGAAATCATTGCAATTTTCGTTTGCTCCCAGCAATCGCTCGACATTCTACTCAAGAGGTTTTTATATCCTCGTGGATAGCTTTAAACGTTAGTGTTTACCTATATGGTTCAACCTTAATAGACTTTCACATTTTCATTGTTCAGGTGGGTCCGCATCATCAAAAGCTTGCAAGAATAATGGCGCTGTCACGGTTCACAGTGGGCAAGATGTCATGTTTGGAACGGCAAACTTTGGTTTGGAAACATATCCGCCAAACATGGAATGCTCGTACTCGTTTTCCAACGACTTGAAGGACCACCTCATAGCGATAAGTATGATAATGATTGCTTTCTTGTTCGCCACAGATCTCACCGTTGAGCAGAAAGGGTAGACAGTATAACCAGGTATGGAATTTGAAACGGAAAAGTGTTGTGACGTCATGTTCATCGACGGCATCTCACCACCTCCTTATAATGTGAGTTAATTGCTGGTCATTTCATAGAGTTCCATAGACTTAATCCATGATGCCTTCCTTATATGTTTACATTCTGAGTATTCTTATTCTTTCCCGTAACTGTCGCGATGTGTACATAGACATATGTATGCGTTCACTTGCTTTTTTGCCTTTTTCCTTCTATTTGCCTTCTTTTCTTTAACAAATCCCACACAAATTATGCGACGATTATGCATAATTATGTACCTAATTGTTCATGGTTCTATATGCTATGTTGTTGTGTTCACGATGCCTGATGCAGCTGCCCAAAACGAACTGAACCATGCCTAAGATGTCGTTCGCAACCACGCAACTGCCACTTCCAAAGTTTTTTTTCTTTTTTTTTTCTTGGGAAACATCACCTTTCCTACCTATATGAGCGTCAAAATATTGCAAAAAAAAACTCCGATATGACTGAACAAAGCCATCGAAAGCAGCAGCCACGAAAGTTTTCATCTAGAGGAATTTGACTTTTCTTGATTTGAGTTCCTTGATCCCGAATCTTATCTTAGAATAGAAATTGTCTGGTTTGAATATGCGAGAAACATTGGACGAGTGAACCTCTCATTGCTGTATCGCCCACAGTAGACTTGGTCAATGGCACAGTGTCTCATCTGCTCGTGAAAGGATAGATCTCCAACAGCTCTTCCTCACCGAAGTCTCAGGACTATGCCTGAAAATTGGCAGCAATTGGTTTCCCTTTCTGACAAAAGAAAAAAACGAATTCTCAAAAGCGCGCTCCCAAAGATAAAGGCAATTTGCAACTCTAGAGTCGTCCGCTGTGCATATTGTCGACATTACTGAATACATACACATACAGGGGTATCAAAAAGTTTCCAGCCTAGACCACTTGCAGATTAGCTACCGCAGTGAAATTTTAAAGGAAATGAGAATTTATCTCTCGAAGACCAGATCATTCCTCATCTTGTCATTTTTATCAGAGTTATCCAATTCTATAAGAATTTTCATCACCCGAATATAGGCTCGTCACGTTTCTTACCCAGACAGCCGGAAATTAGAGGTGCGAACCAGGCGTGAATGCCACTGGCAAAGGCTGTCACCGTATCCACCTGAATGATCTGAGATCTGCCCTACCCCCTTGTTTGCCCTTTTGCCACGCCACGCCGCCGCGTGCGATTACCGCAGAGTTGCTCGCGCCTCCAATACGCGTCAAATTTCCGCAAAAGAAGAAGGTTTGAAAGAAGGTGCCACAACGCAAATGAAAGTCTTGCACTACAGTTTTGGAGGGGTGTATACAACGTGGTACCCACACCTGTACCTCCAGCGGCAATTAGTGGGTGCGGCGCCCGCTAGGTGCCAGCTCTAGCTGCGCTGTCAGTGGCAGCTCCTGCAGGAGCCTTGCGCTGCGTGAGCCCCTGACTCCGCCCACTTCGCCGCGTGCGGCGCGTGCCGCGATTGCGTCGGCTTGCGTTCTACGAAGAGGAATTTGCTCTTATTGGAAGAAATGCGGCGGAGTGAAGCCAGGGAAAGCTTTTCAGTGCTATATAGTATTGAACACAAAGTATTTAGCAAGTGTTCAACTCAAATTTAACCAGTGAGGCTAGCTTTGTCTAAATTTAATTTCAAATTCAGTTTAGTCTGAATTAAGCTTAGAGTTAGCTAGTAGTTCTTGTTTCCACGGTAATTATCTTCACTACTGGACCGCTTCAGGCGTGAAGCATTCGCGAAGTTAAACTTTTATGGTTGAAATGGCATTCTTGTTCTTGTGAGCCCATGCTATATGCTTATGAGAGCCAGCTAATCAATTGATATTCGCACCCAGTGCGTGCTGAGGTGTTAGAAATGCCTTGTAGACATACCCAATGCCTGGAAACGTGGTTACGGGATGCAATGTCATTCAAACGCCATCGAAAGTGGTTTATCACCATATTGATTTTTTGTAGTTATGAAGTGAGTGCCAAGAAATGAAAAAAGAATTTTCAGTCCTTACACATCGGGATGTCCACAGAAGCTAACAAGTGTAAACAAGTGCACTGACTGTGGTACACGTTAGAATGTTTTTACAATTATAACACACCATGTTATAATTTTTCGAACTTATAGGTGAAATTCGAAAAGATATTCAAAGAAGTTGTTTTGAAGGGGGGTTAAGACCGCTTGTAACTATTTTTTATTGCTGTAACCAAACGAACGCAGCAATTTTTCATTCATTGTAATTGATTTCAAGAAAACTTGTTAGGTGAAAGGTCTCTGGACTGGTGTTACATTTTAAATTTTAAGGTAAATTTAAGGTTCAGATGACTCAGGAGCAATACCTCCTCTCAAAATCAATAAATTGCGTTCTCGTCTGACATTTGGAGGATAATTAATTAATATCTGTAATCTTACTGCGTAGTTTGAGCAGATTTCGTTCAGTACTAACCACGCTGTGGGCACTGCTAGGTATTTTTGAAGTAAATTTTTATCTACTCTTATTTCAATCAACTCTTTCCAAAGGAATGGACCGATATCCAATCAAAGTCCAAGTTCCAGCTATAATCAATAAATCACAAATTACTATATTATAGTGAAAAAGAGAAAAAAAACAAGGCCTAACTTCCGTTTCGTACTATAACCCTTATACGGAAGTTAGACTAAAGCTTAGGGCTTCCCCTAGTACTCATCAGTAAGGGAAGGGAAGCCCTATGCTCATAACACAATGTCAAAAAAAGAGGAACTCACCATCCATTATGTCGCTGTCCAGAGGTCCGTCCGGTAGATAGCAGAAAGAGAATAGCATACCAGAAAAAAAAATATCTGGAACACTAAACTAAATGAAGTTGTGTATGGAGTCTGTGAACGACGGAACCAAAAAAGAAGAGTAGAAGAAAAAAAACAGAAGGGGAGAGGAAGAAAATGGTAATGGATTAGAAAGAAGACTTAACTACAAACAAATGGAAAAAAAAAACTCATAAGGGGCGTATATATACCGGCAGAGCGCACAGAAGAGGGGTAGCAGAGAACAAGAGGAATAACGATAACAGCAGATCCAGGACTACGACCTAAAATTGATCGAAAAAAGAAAGGCTAAGGGCGTCATGAGTGCAATGGTACCACGAAAAAAAGAAAAAAAAAGCGAATAACGTTGAATGAATGGGTAATGAAAACAATGTGAACAAGTAGAAGAAAGGGAGCACTGAAGAAATAATCACAATAGTTAAATAATAGAGAATGGAACAAAAGGAAAATGCATGTGCAATAAATGACGTATGTGTGTGGTGTGATGTGGTGTGGTGTATGTGTGGTGTGGTGTGGTGTGGTGTGTGTGTGGTGTGTGGTGTGATGTAGTGGTGTGTGGTGTGGTGGTGGTGTGTGTGTGTGGTGTGGTGTGTGGTGTGTGGTGTGGTGTAGTGGTGTGTGATATGGTGTGGTGTGGTGTGGTGTGTGTGTGTGATGTGGTGTGGTGTGTGTGTGTGTGTGATGTGGTGTGGTGTGTGTGATGTGGTGTGTGTGGTGTGGTGTGGTGTGGTGTGTGTGTGTGTGGTGTGGCGTGTGTAGTGGTGTGATGTGTTGTGTGGTGTGGTGTGGAGTGGTGTGATGTGGTGTGGTGTGTGTGATGTGGTGTGGTGTGGTGTGTGTGTGGTGTGTGTGTGTGGTGTGGTGTGTGTGGTGTGGTGTGGTAATTGTGTGTGTGTGATGTGATGTGGTGTGGTGTGGTATGGTGTGTGTGTGCTGTGGTGTGGTGTGTGTTTAGTGTGGTGTGATGTGGTGTGGTGTGTGTGTGTGTGTGTGATGTGGTGTGGTGTGTGTGATGTGGTGTGTGTGGTGTGGTGTGGTGTGGTGTGTGTGTGTGTGGTGTGGCGTGTGTAGTGGTGTGATGTGTTGTGTGGTGTGGCGTGGAGTGGTGTGATGTGGTGTGGTGTGTGTGATGTGGTGTGGTGTGGTGTGTGTGTGGTGTGTGTGTGTGGTGTGGTGTGTGTGGTGTGGTGTGGTAATTGTGTGTGTGTGATGTGATGTGGTGTGGTGTGGTATGGTGTGTGTGTGCTGTGGTGTGGTGTGTGTTTAGTGTGGTGTGATGTGGTGTGGTGTATGTGTGGTGTGGTGTGGTGTGTGTGTGGTATGGTGTGGTGTGGTGCGTGTGTGGTGTGGTGTGGTATGGTGTTGTGTTGTGGTGTGGTGTGGTGTGTGTATGAGTGTGTATGTGCATGTGTACTTGTATGTGTATGTGTATGCATATGCATAAGTATATATACACATACACCTATACACATGTGTGTGTGTGTGTGCGTACGTATTTATGTGTGTATGTCTATAATTGCAAGGTATGTGTTTAATGTGTGAATAGTATCATACAATATTCTCTATAAACACTTTAACGTTCCTATTACTACCCAATCCGTATTTATAAATAATGAATTTATTCCTGAAAACGCACTTAACTGATGTCTTATGATGTCTCTATCGTAATCACTTTCTTCGAGACATTTCACCATATGCTTAACCCTTGAAGTGAAATCAATAAGTAATGTGCAGGTGCGACTTATTCGAAGTATTTCGGAGTAAATAGTGGCCTTCTTAACCCTGATAGATATGATAGAAGAGGCATGTGGGAATCTCCGAATACAGAAGTTGAAATGATCTGTTTTATTATACATTCTAGTAATAATGGTATTGTTAACTACGTTTATTTCAAGGTCTAGGTAGTTACATTTGGTACTACTAAGATGAGTGGGTTCAAGCTCTAGAGTGTTGTTATATAGTGTATTGAGGGTAGTTATAATATTGATATCTGAACTGTTATGTATAATGAGAATATCGTCCATATATCTGAATGGTGTGAAAGAGTCTATGAAAGCGGGATTATTAATCGAATAGGTGTACTCAAAACATGACAGAGTTAAATCAGCAAGAAGTGGGCTAGCATTACCACCTTGAGGAACACCAATGTTTTGTTCAACAATGAAAGGACCAAATCGACAATATTCTTCAGGAGGTAATCTATACAATAAATCAAATCCTGCTTGCTGTATAAGTTATATTTGTTGCTAACCAAATCATTGGTATAGAAAACTTTGTTATAGCCATTACATGCAATATATATTTTTTATTAGAGTTACCAAAACAGATGTTTATAATACCTGAGATGTTTTTCAAAATAACTGAGTGAGGAAGATTAGTAAACATGTTTGTGAAATCAGCGGAGAATAGGCTCAAATGATTATAGTGGATGTGGTATAGCTGTTCCCTAATATCAATATTGTCAATTGACCAGTACCCATAGAATTTTTTGTTCCTAAGTTTAACGATATTAACATAGTTTTTGAAATGTGACTTTATGTGCTTTAGAATCAAAGTCAATTCTATAGCAAGTGGCTTGATGCTACTATTAGAGGCCCCCGTAATGAAACGGAATCTTATTGGGTTTTTGTGTAGCTTAGGTAAGCCATAAATAAGTGGCACTACACCACAATTAGGTTTCAACAGTTTGTTATTACGTAGGTACGTACTATGCCTAGATAAAATCTGTTCCATGGTTTCGTTACTATATAGAGAATAAGTATTGAAAGTTTCGGAAAAACGAAAACTATTCGTGTTAGCTGAAATACCCATTTCTTTCATAATCATCTGTACGTAGAACTTTTTACAAGTAATTCCGTAATTATTACTGGCTTTGTCCAGAGGTGACAAGATGAAGTGGTTGTGGAGAGCCTTTATTTTCCTAAGTGTATATCTATATCTGGAAACCCATTCATTATTATCATTGATGTAAAGGAAAGGTTTGATCTTAGTAATAAGCTTACGTTTTAAAAGTGAACTTATTCTAATGATTATGGAGTTATCAACTTTATACCTGTTCTTAATTACACCGATGTATTTGGATGTCAAATCCTCTAACCATCTGTATACATGACGTTTTGATAAGTTAATTGAGCAGCGATATTTTGTACCTCTACTGAGTAGTTCAATAACATCCCTAGTTTTTAGTATGTTCAGATTACCTGTCACAATATGCTTATGTGTCCCATCGACATATCCATTATATTCAACGCTATCGCATATGCAGTTGGTATTAAGTATATTTAACAAGCTATGACTGTCAATACCTTTAAGGAATTTATTGAAGTTGAAAATAAAACTAGAAACCGGTGAACCAAATTTGTATACTGCCCTGAATGGAATGTAGTTACTTCTGCCACAGGTTTCAATCATAATAATGATATCTTTATCGTTGAGGATTTTGTTTAAATTGATAGAGTCACAAGCTGGACTTAGAAACATGATTGGTAGATTGATATATGCTATATTACTGTTGGAATTAAAAAATTCGGGGTTATCAAAATGAAATTTGCATAGAAGGGAAAGGAGGATTTTCTTTTGATCAACTTGAAGACTGGAAAGGAAGTCAGAATCGTAGCATAGGCGTAACAAATGATTGATAGTTCTTCTGCGTAGCGAATATAAGAATCTTTTCACAGTCAGTAAATTGCTTTCACTTAATAGTAAATCAATGAGTTTAGCAATGTCATCTTCTTTAGAGCTAGTAGGTTTTTTACGTTTAGGTCTTGGACCATTTCTGGATCGAAGCTTTTTAATACTGAGACAGAAGTATGGATGTCTAGGATTATGTATGAGAGGATTATTAATAGATGAGATATTTCCGTATGATTTTATATTGTCATTGAGACCGAAGGGATATGCTGTAACAAGCAATTTAATCCAAAACAGTTCCTTATCCAAGATAACCTCTCTATCCGTATTATTAGGGAGACTATCGAGTATATGTACCTTAATGTTTTTGTAATCACATGTATTCTTAAAATGATTGTACAGATAATTACTAACATTATGTCTGCCCATGTGATATAGGTGTTCCCTAATCCTGTCTTTTAACCTACGCGTTGTCATACCAACGTACTGAAACCCACATTGTACGCAAGTTATACAATAAATAACATTTCTGGTAATACATGAAACATTAGCCGTGTTGTACGTGTGTAATTTCAGACCAGTAGTATTAGAAATTATGAATGGATTTAGATCAAGGAAGTTGCAGAGATTACAACGAGGTGTACCACACCTTTTTATAGTATTGTTATTACCAAAGCCAATAATTGTATACGTGTTATCTACCTTACTTTTGACAAAGATGGTTAGCTTATAATAGTTACTAGAGTTTACGCTTGGGTTATTGCTAGACCAGTATCTAAGTATATGATGGGTCTAGACCATATACTTAGGGGAGACCCTATTAGGTTTAACAGGATTGCTGTAAGGGACTGGCGAGCCCTGGAGAAAAATATGTATTAGTTGAAAGTATGCATGAAGGAATTTGTAGACACTTTTGGAGGCACAGAAGCTTAAGTGTTCCTTCATCAATTTGAAGCATGGCTGGAGCAGCAGTGTCCCGTATAACTGCAACATAATTATTTTCACAACTTTCCCCTCTCTGGATTCCAGTTGTATTCTACATGCAAAATAGAGGATACGTACATGCAAAATAGAGGATACGTCCCATTACTGCGTCTGAGGTGCGAAAACTATCTTGCAAGCATAACTACTATCCCGCGGGCTAGTCGAAGGGAAATCGCAGGATGGAAAAACATAGTTGGAGGCACTATTATGCCATTAACTTTGGTAAACACAAAGAGCGACGTAAAAGCATGCTTATTTAGACATACGGAGTCTCAGTGTAAAATAAATTTACACACAAACATGGGAGTTGTCAACATTCAAACAAAACTATTAATTCTTTCCATTTAGTGAATGACTACCCCTAAGGATTTTTTTGTTAATAAATCTTGAGATTAGTGAATTGGCGGTTAATTATTCACACGAAACACGTCCACTTGATGTCAATTCAGCGCTGAATTTTAATAAATATTTCTGACATTCTACCTCATTCTTTTCACAAGTTGTGGTCAACCATGCTCCCCGTGATCAAAATTTTATCAAGTTATGAATGTTAGGCAGTGTTAAGACCTAATACTGCTTCGAATTAAACCACAGAAATTAAATAAATTAAATTAAACCACAACCATAAAAGATTTTACCATTTTGAACTGACAAAAAGTAGGCCAAAATGCCATAAATTACATTCTTCAAGTTTCACTGCTAATTTTTATCCTAACAAAACTTATGCAGACAGAAAATGCAAGGATTGTAGTAGTTTTCCGCTCTTCGTGTGCTTTTCCAACTTCATGAAAATTTGAGTTCGTAAGCTAGAGTTCATTGGCCTTCTATGAACCAAAATGAGTTTCCCCGCTTACTCGGACGTATTTTAACGCTCTTGAGCAATCAGTCGCACTCTTCGCACTGCGAACGCCGCGCGCGACGGCCCCTAGGTACTCTCGAACTCTCTGCCCGTGGTGGATCCGCGGTACGAGGTCAATCCGCGGTGGATCCGCTGTTGCCCGCGATAAATCCGCACGTGCCCGCGACTTACAACCGGTAGTGACGTCACTCCCGCGCTATACCCGCACATGATCACGGTGGACCCGCACATGCCCGCGGTGCACACGCAATAAAATGGCTATCCGCGGTGGACCCGCACATGTCACACGGTGGGCGCACACATGCCCACGGTGGACCCGCACATGCCCGCGATGACGAACCGACGCTCCACCTCGGGCGTACCGCGGATCCGCCGAGTGCGGAAAGTTCACAGTAGGTGGTGAGAGAGGCGGGCCTTAGTGAGACGCCAGTTCGAGCGACCTCCCTCAGGCAATGCCGTGAGAGATCATCCGGCTGTCTGGGTAAGAAACGCTGCGGAGCTCCCGAATGTAAACAGCGAAAGGCTCTTTTTCGTTATTTGTTTTGTTCCGGTAAAGTACCGTTTCAGATTTTCTCACGGATTCTAGTGGATAGTCCCTAGACCCCGTCTACGATCTTGTTGAATTAGCGAAATGCGTTCGCATTTTCATGAAGCAATATATTTTTGTCTGAAAGGATGTCCGATTGAAGAGCATGAATTCCGGTGTTGAGTTTCTGCAGTCATTTTTTTTCGCTCGTTTCCGAAAAGGGTTGAACAAAGTAGCATTGTATTTATCTAATTCATACGGGTTCACGTACAGGTGTTAAAGTGACGCGATCTTTTCTCTATCCCACAGAACTTTGGGCAAGACGTTTTCACCCCGGTCCCTTGTTCAATCGCACTGGTCTCAGGGATCTGCACGCCCTGACCCATCACTCCGCTCTTGGTGCTTCAAATCTTGGCAGTGAATTCACCACTTACCGGCAGTCGAGACACTACAGAACTCCTTTTTCGCTATATACAAAACCCCTTAATCTTTCTTTTTTTTCTTTTTCGAAGAAAATCTTTTCGAACATTCAATTGGAATTTTCTTGTTGAACGCCGAAAAGGTCGTAGAGACTCAATGTTCTGTGAAGGTTAAAATTATTATTTGGTTGCTCAGAAAATTTCCAAAGGAAGTTCTGAATAGCTTAGATCCATGCACACTTCCTGCACATGAAGCCTGCCTGCGATGCTCAATAACTTTTCCTACAGCCGCGGTAATCTGTCTTGGTCCTGTCTAGGCTCGTTGATCAGAGGTCGCTCCGTTTCTGACCGATTGTCACTCCATTGAAAACATGTAGTAATGCAAGAAGACTCACTCCTTAAATAGAATTCAGAGGCGGATTTAGATTTTGTACAATAACGTTTACTTACAAAACAAAAATCCATGAAACTTTGCAAACTATTATGAAAGGCTTCACCCTACGTGGCGCTCTCAAAACAGTGCAGAAACATGGAACAGGCTAGCGGAGGCCGGAAACTTTTTGGTACCCCTGTATGTATGTGTCATATTATTAGGGTGGTCAGAAAGTCTTGAGCCAATTTTTTTAAAAGTTTCAGAACTTTCGATTCTTGACCTGTACCACGACCTACCATGTGGTATCATCCTCTATCAGCATCACTCTCGAAATCGATGGTATATATACCCAGGTTGCCTTTCTTAACTTTAATTACGATGTCAATTCCACAAGTGCACATTCGAGCGATTATCTTCTATGAATGGCGCCGCGGCACTGGAGCGATGGAAACCGTTCACAACATCAACAACGCATTAGGAAAAGACACTACTTCCATCAGCACTGTAAAACGCTGTTTCGCTCGCTTCTAAGGAGGAGATACGGACTTCGAAGAAAAGCCTCGGTCGTTACGCCCCCTCAAGGTGGAAGACCTCGGCGCCGTCAAAGAGGACCCGGAAGTTAGCACCCGCAGTCTTGCGACGAGACTCAGATGTAGCCATCAAACAGTCCTCAGTCGCCTTCAGGTCCTCGGCTACAGAAAAGTGTTGACTCGATGGATCCCTCATGTCTTGACCGATAGTACGCGCTTCACCCGGATATCCATTTGTCAGTCTCTCCTTCTCCGCCCTCAACGAAAGGAGTTTCTGAGGGATCTGATTACCGGAGACGAGAGTTGGGTCCTCTACGATTCCAATACGCGTCGTGCCTTGTGGCTCCCTCAAGGAGAAGACCCTCCAACGCAAGCCAAATCGGACCTTCACTCAAGAAGTGTCTCCTTTGCTGCTTTTGGGATTTGCGAGGAATGCTGTATCACGAGCTGCTCCCGCAAGGACACATCGTCACCGGTAGCGTTTACGCCAATCAGCTCCAGAAATTAGCGGATGCTGTTCGAGAAAGACGGCCGAGACGAGCTTTTGTACACCTGCTCCACGATAACGCTAAGCCCCATGTAGCTAAAGAGACACGTGAAAAGTTGGAGGAGCTGGGCTGGGACACGGTTCCCCATCCACCCTATTCCCCTGGTATTGCCCCCTCTGATTATCATTTGTTTCGCCCCCCTCAAGGCATTCCTGGCTAAGAAAAAATTCACCAAACTTGAAGATGTTGGAAGGGCGGTCAGCGACTTCTTTGACTCCCAGTCTCCCCAGTTCTGGGAAAAGGGGATCGCTGATCTGCCCATTAGGTGGGACATTGTAGTGACTAATCATGTTGATTATATTGTTGAGTAAAATTCATTGTGTGCTGAATAATAAAATAAAGAAGAAAGGGTGTCAAACGGCTCAAGACTTTCTGACCACCCTAATATTATGCCCAATTTTTTTTTCGGATATTGTAGTACCGTGCAATAAAAGGCTGCAGTTTTTGTGAGAAATTCGAACCTTTTATTCATTCAACAAAAACATTTCTTTCCTTTCCTTCCTTTCTTTTTTTTTCTTTCTTTATCCCATTGGGCTACGTTACAGTAACATAGCCTTGGAAGTTCGCCCCTCACCCTAACGAGCAGCTTACAACACTTTATTCTAGCTCTACAATTACCAAGGGTTCGTGCAGCGTACGTTCCAATTTGCGAGCACTAATGTTGTCACTATGAATTTCACTTCTGATGGCACCGCCCAAGGTGTTGGGTTTAATGGTAGTGTTCACAATATTGGTGAGTTTTTCTCACCTTGAAGGCAGTTCTCACCTCATTTTCGTGTTTGGGCTATCAGCAGATTCTGGATCTCCTCAACATACTGACTCTATAGGTGTTAATAAAGTGTTCCAAAACAGTCTTTGAACCTAACAGCCTCAACGACGGAGCCGGGCAGCTAGCACATGCGAACCGCTCCGCCCAATTTGTCCACAAAACTTCCACTTTGGACCCTCCAAAAAAAGAGATTTTTTGACATCTGCGCGACAATTTATGTACAATACTGGGACCAGTACGGAGAAAAGGGCTAGCAGCGTTGATATCTCTATCATGTAAAACGAGGTGAGACACTGCCTTTAATCTTATTTCGACATGTTTTTGGCATATTGTCAACTACCCATGATAAGTTCTCGTTAAGATTGCACGTGTGGTTCCAGGGTCTATCAGATGACCCCGAACGATACTTCGTTGCAAATTGCCTCTCCCGGTTTTCTTAATGGAGCACCTACGTATTGTCCAAAACTCGACTGTTTTTGGACTATCAAATTTCCAACTAATCATGAAGTTATACTGAACATCTCTTATATTAATCTTCGAACAGGTTCACAACAGGATCAATTCTTCACTGCAGATAATTTTGGAAGGATTTTACTGAGGTATTGGTTCTTGAAAAACCAATTCTAGAAGCGGCGCGAATATTATGATTCAGCACCAATTCTACCATATACTATGGACCGACAAAACTCATCATCACCTCCGGTCAATTTTCGGTCAACTTTACTTCGACGTCGACGATGGTCTTTTCTCCCCCATTGAGTCAACAGGGCTTCCTACTAGATCTGAGCATAGTTAAAAGTAATTTCTTCTCGTTGCTAATTACCACCAGTGCTGATTAAAATTTTCGTTAGAGCAAATGTGCGTAACGACGTTTAAGTTAAGGGAATATTCGGAGAACAGTCATCACATTCACAGACGAGCGTTTCATGGAAGACATCTCAACGAAGTTGTTTGGCGAAGGATTGAACGTAACTTATGAGTACGGCATTACTGCACGTCCAGGAAGAAAAGTAAGGGGTTGGGCAACAGCGTTTCATCCATAGCCATGATCTCGTTCGACATCATAGTTCACTTTTATGTCTGCAGAGGCTTCGCAACCGCGATCACTAGTAATCCCCACAAAATCTGTAAATTCAGGTAACTGCTCACTTCTTCACAGCACTGGATGGAATCGCGAATTTGGAAATCTATGACGGCTCTGATACGAGTGCAACGATGATGGACACCAGGTACACTTGCACCTGGAAGCAGCTACTACTATTTTGCGGATTGGAAAGTTACAAAAACAACTGACTATTTAGTTTCTTATTCAACCTCACAACACTGGATGGAATTTCGATGTCAATGAGCTCCACTGGCGAGAATCTTCTGATTCGAGTCAGGCCCAATTTCTTCAATACCAAAGAGAAGCTGGACTTCCAAGCAATGGTTACCGACTGGAGTCAAGGTAAAGCATGAAGATGTTGAGTTGAGTGTGAAAATATTGAGTTTTTGCACGAGTTCTTGCAGTTTTTCATCTACATCTTCCTGGAAAATTGCTAATTTTATATGTGAAAATTGCTAATTTTATATGTGTGTGTCTGTGAATTATACTATCAGAAGTAGTTTCTTCGCAATTAGCTAATTTTTCACTGTGAATTACACCATCAGAAGTGCACTTTACTCTATAAGAATACTATCATAACTTCTCCAAACTTTGATCATGTCAAGTTCAATGCTTAAGGAATGCAGGGTTGAATCGATTAAAAGAGATTCACGCAACGTATTTCTCTTCGCGCATTATCAGCTCTTGAAGACCGGCAAAACTGTTGGAGAAATTCTGGTCTCCTTCGTTTTCCATCCTGCTCTGACAACTGTGCAGCATGAACGCAGCCCGAACGGCGTTATACATCGAGTAAAAACCTTGGCAGCATCTCCTTCCGGCTGCTGCCATCCTCCCCTAAGTTGTTGCCATCCTTCAGCAATCGCTGCTAAAGGAACGAAAGCTTTAGCGGCAGTTGAGAGGAGGATGGGGGCAACTGGGAGCGGTTGCTGCGAGGGCTTCTACTCTACGCATTACGTCGTCCGGGCTGCGTTCGTGCTGCACAGTTATCGGAAAGAGTTCATCGCTTACCAGTGGCGGACGCAGAAAGTGGGCGGGGGGGGAGGGGTGGGGGTGCGAAAAAAATGGGGTCTCCGCTGTTTTGGGGACCCAGACGGAAAACAAAATTAATAAAAATATTAACTATAATATAAATAATTAATAAAAATCCTCTTATATAAATCATGGTAGTGCAACAAAATTTTCTAGAGCGCAGACGTAGGGGGACTAGCACGTGATCGCATGCGCTCGCCGTGAGGCTCAGTTATAGACTGTGCCTCGCGAGGATGCGAAGCTGATGGGGATTCGGCCGATGTTTCGTCATAGGTGCATAGACGTAGTGGGAAGTCGGGTGCATTCGGGATTTCGCGGCGGGACCAGCGGCTAGCGGTCTCGTGCCCTCCAGGCGAGACAGTGTTTACAACGATTTGACGATGAGTAGCAGCAATGAACGAAGCAGAGTCGCCCCTCTTGCTGCGGCTTTGTTGCTGACTTCACTCAACTTCGGAACTGTGGGCGATACCCACATCGAAAAGAAGTGTGCATACCATGGAGGATGTATCGAAGGATTCACTCGGTGTCCTCACTTGGGATATGCTCCTTGCGCACCTCTCTTTGAGGTCCCTTTGGGATAATGCAGCTTGAGGATCCGTTTGTTTTTAAGAAGTACAATCAATTATACAGGATGAAGAACACGTCATCGTAAGCTGTTGTAAAATTTTCTGAAACCAGTTGTGCAACTTATGCAGTTGAACAGACTTTCTAAACATTTCCTAACTTTGTTCCATCACTTTCGAGATTTGGGAAGAGTGCAGCTGCAGTGATGACGAACAGATGAGCCGGGGTCCCGCAGTTCAGGAAAACATCAGGATTGGTGTCCATCAATCGAGAAGGTGTTCGTCGTGGCCCAATAGTGGAAAAACGACAGGATACGGTTCCGTCGATGGAGAAGGGGTCCGCCATGGCTCAACACTGGGAAAACGGCAGGGCACCGGTCCATCGATGGAGATTGGGTCTGCTCTGGCCCAATACTGGAGAAAGTGCCAGGATACGGGTCCACGGATGGAGACTGGGTCCGCAAGGGGCCGATTAGTGGGGAATGCTCCGGGATACGAATCTCACCGATGGATCGGGTCTGCGCTGACTCAGTAGTGGGAAGAACGCCAGGATACAGATCCACAAATGGAGGATGAGTCTGCTCTGGCCCAACAGTGGGATAAGCGCCAGGATACGGGTGTACTGATGGAGAATGGGTCCGCCGTGGCTCAATAGTGGGGAAAACGCCAAGATGCACGTCTGCCGGTGGTGTAGGGGCACGCTACGCGCTCATTCGTGTCTCAGTCGACCATCTCTTCTTCCTCTTTGTTGGCTGTTCATTACGGGTCCATAGGCATGTAAGAAATGTGACAAAAAAGAGTAGTTGTTATCAGTGCATCGGAAATTAGTTTTACATGTAGGTGCGGGATTAAGAATTTGCAAGCAAGGCTAGGATGGCGGGAAGACTCGAAGCCCGACGTTGGCGAGGCGGCCAGACCCATAGAGTATACGCAACTCACAAGGAGAATTTCGTATTTGAGCTCAACTAATGATTAGTTTTGCTTTTTTGCTGATTTTTTAAGCATTTCACACGTGTGAACCGTCCGCACATACCTCAAGTGGCTGCCCCAAGCCACTTTCTAGCGTCCCGAAGGGGCACTAGTTATATTAAAAATAATGTTAAAAATAAGCAAGCAAAAATAAACTAATACAAGATTTTCATGTGTATTGTAAAGTAATTTCAAAAATTTGCCGACCCATTCTCGGGGGTATTATGTGTTACGTATTCAGTGGTTGCTGAACGCACAGATACGAAGAGTCATGTGTGGATCTCATGCGGATGAAATCCTTGGTTTAGTTCAAGCAGTGAAAATGCATAGAATATAGGAAGCTATTGGCGCGGTTTGAAACCTGTGGCTTGCCATGTACATACATAGCTTATCGTCTGTGATTGGTGAGCTACGCTCGGGTTCTGAAACAAAAACTCTCGGTGGAAAACGGAGATGAGCAGCAGAGCAATTCAGTTCTTGATTTTCGGTTCCCTTCAGTTCCCGTGATAGCCTGCACTCAATGTTGCTTAACTCGAGTAACTTGTCGAAAATATATGTTGTCACATCGAACTAACCGTTAATAGTTAATAGTAATTAATCCATGGCGAAGATTTCCCTAAAAATAACATGAAAACACATAGGTGGGCTGCTTCTGAGGCAAAGCCCGGATATTCACCAAGGCTGGATGTACGTTCGGGGTGTAGGATGTCATCGAGCTCAAATGTCCGTTTGTTCCTGTGAAATTACTACTAAGCGGTTTCATCCGGCTAAATTTCCTCTTTGACCATAGCCGGTACTTCTCGTCAAGCAGCCTCAACAGCCTTCATGTTGGTTGAACGCGTAGGAAAGCATGTTACGAAACTGCTTTTTCCTTACGAACTGTTAATTCACATCGTTTGAAAATTTAGAATTATCGCGGCATAAATTATTTTGAGAATGCATTCCTGGAAATGTGTGCTCTCTCCGCGCTTAACATCTCATTGGAAATTTTTGCTAGTTTCATGCATATCGCTTCTTATATGAACTCGCTCGTAAAACCACAATTCGGAGTTATTTAGGGAAGACTAAACTCCACGCTTTTCTCCTCATCTGATTCCTCCACATTCTTTTTCAGAACAAGGTTGTCCTCCGCTAGTGTGGAGTTCCTCAACTCCATCACAACCAAATGCGATAAGACTATCAGGAACGAGATGTCTGAGTGTAAGATCATCAACTGTCTCATTTTTCATTTCACGTTTTTCCTAAATCTAGGGTGTTCCTACGTATATTCTGGAACACTTCCTAAACTTAGGTAAATATAAGAACTACATACTGTGTACTCCTTACGATTTATTAATTCATGGTTATAATACCGTGTTCTCCTAAGTGGTTGAACCTGTTGGAAACTCTCGATTTTCTGTGTCCGATTAAATAGTACTCTGAAAACTCGCAATCAAATACAAATAGCCGCTTATTCGAGTTCATAAGGACAAATTCAACTAAGCAGTTTAGAATAGCTTCATGCATACTCCCTCGCGGCAATTTGCTCCACGTGTATGAACAGTCGAAAAGGCTGTACAGATGATTCGAAACCTGATTTTTGTGTTAAGAAAATTATTCAGCATCAACGGGTTCTATGCAGCTTTATCGAAATGAACTTCAACACTATCGAAATATCTCCATTTTGTGGTTAATACATTATTTCCCCATATTTTACTCCGACCGCACCTGGGATCAAGGATGAAGGATGAAGTGGTCGACGTTCATCAATCCTCATGAGATACGCCTCTCATTCGATTTAACCTGAAAAGCGCAAGTACACTGGATATGCTCTATACGTTGAGTGACTTCTGAGAACAGTCAATGTATCAAGTCGGCGCTTCATCCTCTCAGACTCCCCTGATACCATTTTCTCCGTAGGTCCGTAATGGCTTGGTCGGCAACGAATGAGGATCGAACCGTTGACCATGTGGGCCACAATGCGTCTCTTGCCGCTGCGGCAAGCGCAGCAGTGATTAATCTCGCCCTCAGCAGATTTCAGCTCTAAACAATCTCAATAAAATTTTCAAGTGAACCAGCCTTTAACAAGGAATATGAATCCAGTAGGATGGAACACGGTTTTTCCACTCTCTGCTTTCAGATTTTGCATGCAAACAACGGTTACGACACATCAGCCGGAATCGTCGTAGAAGTGCAAGATCCATCACAGCTGGCTTTGTATAAAGGACTGAGCACAAGCACCTCGCACCTGATGAACAGGTAGACCATCTCTGCACCAATTGAATCTACCTTCCAAATACAGAAGTGACCGCGTTAGTAAATAGTAGTTATTAACGCCATGGACATCTAATGGAGGTAGTCCAAAAAATAAAATTAATGAACGGTGAGCTGCGATGACGTGTATAAAGATCCGTAATTGCAGTACCGTTTCTAGCCTGTCTTCGGTTTACGTAGCTTGCTTTCAGTGGTTCCTCCTATCAGTATCCGAATTTCATCTATGGCCAATATGTAGTCATATCTTACAATTTGCCTCAAAGCAATATGGTCAACTACTCGTGGAACAAGAGAGGTGGGTGCAGTAAACCCTCAGCTCTTAACCATAGGGAAATGAAAGTACATACAGGAGGATGATCGTGGATTTGCAAACTGCGAATTACTGCCCTCAGCTCCTCCCGGCCTAATCATCGAAGGGTTGTCTCCGATAGATTTGTGAAATCTTCATCCTTCAATATATTAGCTGCGTGCGAAAGTTCCTGGGCAGTTCCACCTAATTTTTCAAAACGCCATAACTTGACTCAAAGTCAGCAGTTTTGTTCAAAACAAAAGGCATTGGCAACTCCGTAATGTTGCCAATATAGCACAGAAAAGATTTTTCCGGAAGATCAAAATTTGACAGGTCTACATCTGTAATAGTGGCATACGTCGTTTTCCAGTAGGGTCTGTTCATTAAAAGTTTTACAGCGGAGGTAAAGCCATAGAAGGCTGAAATGGGGATAATCTGTTAGAGGCAGAAATAAGGAGTGATATAGGTTAGGCTAGAATTTCGGAGCACGAATGGCCAATTATTTACACGGTTGACACTGCAACACGCTGGTGTGCAGCCGGAACAGCCGGAAAAAACCACATATTTCCGCCTGTGTCGACCCCATGCTTAAGAGTTTTCCCGTGATTACTTTAGGGAAAAGAAACTACTATAGAGCGATTATTGTGCATTCATTAGAAAACAAATTCATTGCAGATGAGTCGCATTGCTTACCATGAAAGGTCAAATTTTTTTTATAGAAGTTAGTGATGGTTCGGCCATTTTTAGGTGGGTAGCAGGAGCCAGGAGACTTTGGGATGACCTCCTCCGCTTGTCGTACCCGACCCGTTCTCTATCAGCAATAACAATTCTTCCATGAAAAGAATTGTTAGAAAATCTGAAGGTCGAATATCTGCAGACTTGCCAGTGTGGACGTTGGTGCTCTTCGCTCAACTCGCAAAAAATCCTTCTACTCACCTTCCCCTTCTCACCGATTTTCTTCAAGTGACGAGACATTGTTGACTAAATTCCCCGTAATCTCTTGCGCACTCTGCACAAGGTCTCCTTCAATCTGCTCTTTCCTGGCGCCTTTGCGATGACCAAATCTCTGACCAACTTGTGAAGCATTCTCCAGGCTCTCATCTCCGCTCAGAATTCCTAGGAACCTTCGAGCACTTGGCGTTTTAGAGAACATACTTTCCACAAACGCATTATTGATGTTGTGGGTCCCTTCTCTTGTTGATCATCTAGATTTGATTTCATAAAGCGAAATCCCGCTGATATACTTGTTCAGTTGAAAACTCCTCAATGCCTTTATTAGTAAGCTTTCGGCATTTAATGCCTTTTTCAGACCTAAATATTAACAGAAATCCCGCTGATATACTTGTTCAGTTGAAAACTCCTCAATGCCTTTATTAGTAAGCTTTCGGCATTTAATGCCTTCTTCAGACCTAAATATTAACAATCCATTGCTATCTCATCACAAGCTTACAAATAGGAACAGTTGAGCAATACCTAGAGGCAGGAAGTTAATAAGTCTTTCTGACTTTGTTTGTTCTCAGGCAATTGCTGACCTATGCAACGATAACTTAGGTTGGTGTTCGACATAATGTTAACATGTTGACATTCTTAACATGTCACAACATGTTAAGAAAAGAAGAACCTCGCTCCTAAGATATTGGTCACAGAATGAAACTACATTACGGCAAGAGATCGGAGAGGCATTTATACTCATAGTTATGAGATCAATCTCAACACATCACGCAACTCCTCTATGTTGTTTATCTCTGGACTGTGCCTTCTTATTTCCAGTGCCTCCATAATTTTTCTTTCCAGAGTATTCACTAGATGACGGTGGAGGACTTTGACTTTCAACTTCGGAGCACGCTCGTACGTATGTTTCAGAGTGCGATGACTTGAAAAACTTTCTGACGCATAGGACGAAGGGTTCGTTAATGCCCTGCGGTGCTCGTCCAGTTGCATTCGTAAGGGTCTCATTGTTTCTCCCACATTTTTCTCTCCACAGCCTTCGCACGTGATGAGGTACACCGACCCCGCAGCTGACAGATCTGCTCCTCGGTACAGTACTGACAGTCAGGCTGGAGGCATTTGTTTTCATATACTAGCGCCCCTACGGGACGCTAGAAAGTGTGGATGTGGCAGCCACTTGAGGTTCATGTCGAAACTACTGGGTGCAAGAATAAGTTCGCGTACCTTTCCTGAAGCTGTGCTTTCTACCCCCTTTCCGCTCAGGAAAAAAAAAGCATTCACTTGATACAAAATAGTATTTTTACACCTTCTTCTTAATGAATTTATCACGAAATAAAACTGGCCAAAGCTGTTGAGAAATCTGCGCCTCATGCATGCTAGGATGCAACGTCAGAAGGAACCATTCAGTAATGGTTTCCCGGATTCAGCAACTTCGGCATTGATTACTCTGGAGCTTCTACCAGAAAGAATTTCTTTTACTGCTCGGGTGCAACAACTGTTCCACAGATATTAACGTTATTAGACAGTGCGCAGTGCTCCAATAAATATGAAAGCCCAGAATTTTTGAACAGCTTACGAACTAATGTTAGGCACATCCGCTACTTCCCTTCAACACGCCGACGGAACTTTCTTCAACGTGCGCAGTAGATTGGTACAGTCTTCTGTACTCAGTTGCACATGTTATAACTTGAAGCGGACGCCAGTTGCACATGTTGCAACTTGAAGCGGATGCACCTAAATGGCATTCCGCAATAACAACATCGGCCTGTACCCTATGCGAGCTTCTCAAAACTCTTCGTTTCCTCAAGCCAATCAAGAAAGCATCAACGTTTAACCGGAAATCAAAAACAATAGAAAAGCGAAAATCCCGCACATCTCGAAACCCAGTTCAAGAAGGGTATTAGCTGTAGTACTACGGATCTCTGCGAGGAAATCGTCCATGTTATACCAGCAAATCAATAAAAAGTTCTCTACTTTCCAAAACAGTGCATCAGCCACCTCGAGTATATGTATTAGCCTTAGCAACCTTATTGATGTGCACAAGTTTTGTACAAAGCTCATTTTTTGAAAAGAGTAAACACTTGACTCAATTCCTGTAATGCGATGGATTACTTACCCATGTTTCATATTCCATCCCAGGCTCGCCCTTCATTGCACCAATTCCGCAAATTTTACTTCTGTTGTTCAGCAACATCACCATCCAAATCCGAAATCCGCAGTCTAACCATATCCTCCGTCCTATCGGTGCAGTAGTTAAACACCGAAATCCGACTCCAGTAAATTGTTCATCCACGCCCTTTTTTAATCCAACATATGTTGTGAAAAACGCTTTAATCATCGAGGCCGTTCAACTTCTATGAAAACCACAGTTGATGCGTCTCCTGAGTAGACCTGATGGTCTTGTTCTCTTCAAAGGCCAATATTTTATCACCTTACGTCGTAAGTTTACCATTTGATCGATCCAAACCCTAATGTAAGTGCAGTCGCAATACAGAAAATAATCAATACTATATAATTTTCCTCCTCAGAAGAAAATTTTCGCTCCAACTCGCTTCAACTTGGTCACTATGTCTTCAAACTTCACCTAAACCATCCAAATCATTTAGGCAAAGCCTTCAAACCCTAGGATCACCCCTCCTGCCAATAATCAAAAATTCAATGGTGGTATGAGGAGTTCACCACAGTCAAGTCAAAATAAGTACTTCAAATGACAATTTCACTGGCCACTTTGGCATTCGACCACTAATCAAGTTGCAAATGCCATCTAACCCCTCCGAGAGAATCTTTTCTAAGCAATTGGACGCGATGCATGAGAACATCTTAACATCGCATTGGGAGTGAACCTCTGCACTGAGCGACGTATGTTTTTCTCACATTACCCCTCATGGCTGTCCGTAACCAGTGGGATTATTGTCCTTGGATTATGGATTATTATTAAATAAGTTCATAGACTTGTGTTACTATTTCTCTTCACTATTTCTCCTCGAAATCCCCAAGGTTGTAGGCTCTCTCCAAGCTCCCCAATTTCGAGGATCCCATCCTCGAAATCCCTATGCGCCGCCAGTTCTCTTCAGGCTTTTCAATTTGGAGGATCCCCTCCTTGAAGTAGTCACAAGATGCGGGTTCCCTGCGACCTCCTCAATTCGGAGGATCCCCTCCTTGAAGTAGTTATGAGACGCGGGTTCCCTCCAGCCTTTTCAACGTGGAGGATCCCATCTCCGTAATCCCTTAGCGTCGCGGGTTCCCTATGACCTCCTCAAATCGGTGGATCCTAACGCCCCCTCGAAACCCCCAAGAGACGCGAGTTCCCCCGAGCTCATAAACTCGGAGCATCCCCTCCTCGGTATCCCCGAAGGAAGCGGGTTCACTGCGACCTCCTCAATTCGGAGGATCCCCTTCCTGAAGTAGCTATGAGACGCGGGTTCCCTACGGCCTCCTCAATTCGGAGGATCCCCCTCTTGAAGTAGCTATGAGACGCGGGTTCCCTACGACCCCCTCGACTCGGAGGATCCCCTCCTTGAAGTAGTCATGAGACGCGTGTTTCCTCCAGCCTTTTCAACGTGGAGGACCCCATCTCCGAAATCCCTAGGCGACATGGGTTCCCTATGATCTCCTCAAATCGGTGGATCCCGTCCTCGAAACCCCCAAGAGACGCGGGTTCCCCCTTGACGTGGGTTCCTTACGACCTCCTCAAATCGGTGGATTCCCTCTCCAAAATCCCTATGCGCCGCGGCTTCCGTCCAGCCTTCCTAACTCAAGGATCCCCTCCTCGAAGTAGTTATAAGACGCGGGTTCCCTACGACCTCCTCAACTCGGAGGATCCCCTCCTCGAAACCCCTAAGCGACGCGGGTTCCCTGCGACCTCCTCAATTCGGAGGATCCCCTCCTTGAAGGAGTTATGAGACGCGGGTTCCCTCCAGCCTTGGAAAATGAACAAACCACTGAAAAGTTCAACGGATTGGATGTAGAGAAACTATTGCTTCACAGTACGCCCGTTGACTCATAGGACTACGCTCTGCACTTTCCCACGAGTCCCGCCGCGAAAAGGTGCGGATTTTTGAATGGGCGAGTTTCGATTCGTTATATAATGATTCGTGTGGAGGTTACGTAGTATACTCAACTTGAAAGTGCTCTGCTAGAAGCAGCTATAGCGGAAAGAAAACGTCGCAAAAGTCAGTGCATTCTTAACATCGTCCATACTAAACAACAGCTTCTGTCTCAACTTAATACAATAGCTTGGAGAAACATTTCGTGTCATAACCAACGTGTCTGTGCTCGCTTACGCTATCATGAACGATGCCGCTTGGAGAGAAAGTTACAGAGACTGCGAGAACAATCTGAACCGCACAAACGTCCAACATTTACGAAAATGAATGCGGTTCCTCCGAAGCGTCACACTGTTATTGGTACGAACGGTATCGACGGTGATATGGCAGCCGTTCTAAACCTTGGTCCTTCGTTTGCCATTTCTCGTAAAGTAACTGATGCTACGATTGATGAAGCACTTTGAGTATACACCATTTTGCCCACCGCTTACGCACGAGAATCCATAGAGGGCCTACACTTCTCGACCGTGAATCGACACTCATTTATTCGATGCCATTTCCATCACGAGGAATTCGGCTTGCTGATCCCACACCCACTGTCGATTCAAAAATTGCGAGCCTCGAACTTGCAAGACAGAACAGCTACCAAAACGAAGCAGCACAACCCCACCGCACCAACTTGACGTCTACTGAACAGCGAGGTTTCAAGAAACTTCTTCGTTTGAGGTCAAGGTTGCGATATACGGTCGGAGACAAATGTGGATCCTTCGTAGTCATGCCTCGGTCGTTGGATAAACATATTATCAGATACACATTATCCGACTCCTCGACTTATGCAGAGACAACTGCGGCTGCATTTCGAAAGGCTTGTGCGAAAGTGAGAGAAACGATATCAACTGTGGTGAAACCAAAACTCGGTGCAAATGCTGCAGAAGGACTTTTGGATTTACATCCCGTTACTCCTACGTTCTATTGTTTGGTGAAAACTCACAAACTTCCATCAGCAACTGCCCATCTACAACTCTTCCTCAAATCAAGACCCGTCCCATTGTTTCATCTTGTGGAGGACCATCAGACAGATTGAGTTGGCTTTTGGTGGAAGTTCTTTCACAGCTGCTCCAATTTGTTGGTGCGCACATAGTAAACGTGGAGGCGTTTTAGTCCTCATTTTCCAATTGCCAAGTGTCGACAACAGCGGCCTACGCCAGCTTCGATGTTGTGTCATTGTACACCAACGTCGATAGTAACGGTGCAATCGAAGCGGTGATTTCTCTTTTACAAAAACACAAGAGTCAGATACCGAGCATGGGTTTTATCGCCGAAGACATCACGACTATGTTGAATTCTGTTCTGTTCTGCAATGTTTTCCGTTTCGAAAATAAATCCTTCGAACAGAAACGAGGTTTGGCCATGGGAAATCGTATTGCCCCACTGCTGGCTATCATCTATTTGGACCATATCGAAAAGTCGTCACTGACGTCTGGAATACTGCTTTATAAAAGATACATTGATGATGTGTTCGTGATAGGAACTACTGGAACGGATGTTGATACGACGCTGGAAAAACTGAATGCTTTTGACCCGAACGTGTCTTTTACGATTGAGAGGCCTGATGCCGATGGGTATCTTCCCTTTCTGAGTACAAAAATCATAATCGTCCAGGGTCAGAAGGAGCATCTATGGCATAAAAAGGCGGCATCGGCAAACATCCTAGTACACGCGAGAAGTGTTCACCCACACTTCATCAAGTTTAACGTGTAAGGAATCTGGTGAAAACGAAGAACAAGTTATGCATGGGTTCGAACCAAGAAGTAGAAAGTACGATTGCCCACATACTTGACGAAAACGGATACTGTGCGAATCCTGCCACAACATGGCTCCCCTATACAACAACAAATGGAATTCCATTGATTCTTCCTTACGCGGGGGACCGACCAGCACGCGCAGTAAATCAGGTAGTGAGACACTCTGGGTTGCCAATAAGACTAGTGTTTCGTCCACCACCGACATTGAAAGAAATCTTAGTCTCCACACGCATATATGAAAACAAATGCTTCCAGCCTGACTATCAGTACCGTACCGAGGAGCAGATCTGTCAGCTGTGGGGTACGGTGTACCGCATCACATGCGAAGGCTGTGGAGAGAAAAATGTGGGAGAAACAATGAGACCCTTACGAATGCAACTGGACGAGCACCGCAGGGCATTAACGAACCCTTCCTCCTATGCATCAGAAAGTTTTTCAAGACATCGCACTCTGAAACATACGTACGAGCGTGCTCCGAAGTTGAAAGTCAAAGTCCTCCACCGTCATCTAGTGAATACTCTGGAAAGAAAAATTATGGAGGCACTGGAAATAAGAAGGCACAGCCCAGAGATAAACAACAGAGATTAGATGCGTGATGTGTTGAGATTGATCTCATAACTATGAGTATAAATGCCTCTCCGATCTCTTGCCGTAATGTAGTTTCATTCTGTGACCAATATCTTAAGAGCGAGGTTCTTCTTTTCCTAACATGTTGAATTATGTCGAACACCAACCTAAGTTATCGTTGCATTGGTCAGCAATTGCCTGAGAGCAAACGAAGTCAGAAAGACTTATTAAGTTCCTGCCTCTAGGTATGGTTCAACTGTTCCTATTTGTAAGCTTGTGATGAGATAGCAATGTATTGTTAATATTTAGGTCTGAAGAAGGCATTAAATGCTGAAAGCTCACTAATAAAGGCATTGAGGAGCTTTCAACTGAACAACTATATCAGCAATATTTCATGAAGCTCAGAGACAGAACAGTACTGAAAAAAGCGAAATCCCCCAAATTATTGCACAGCTCATAGCACCCAAAACATTTACACCCAAAACACAGCAACGCTATGACGTAGACCCGAGCCAAAAGTGGTGTAGGTAGCAGATGTTTCAGGCTACCAGCATACATGAAAATCGTTGCTGGATATCGTAAACGCAAGGAGCAAAACGACGTTGAACGGTGAAATACCACCAACTGCCCAGAACTTTTGCACGCACCTAATAGGAGGAAAGGCTGGCACGCACATCTTCTCCAGAGTAATTCCCAGCTGACCGCAAAGTTTTTGCTTTAGCATCCTGTACCCGCACCGACTAATCACGCTTGAACAAGCTGCATTCACGAACTTTATCGAGTGCGTGTGCTTAATGGGTGAAGGTTGTCAGTGCTATGCGCGACTTGGCTGGACAATTACAGGATCGCCAAAATTATCTTCACCTACATTTGTCAGCCCCAAACCGAGCGTTCACGGGCATCTAACACCCAGCCTCATTTCTGACCAATCGCTTCGGGGGCACGGACTGGTCTCTCATAGATTTCTTTTCAAGTAGCAACCATGAAAAGCAATCTAATTGTTCAGCGAAGGGTTTCAGGTCTTGGGAAAGTCTCAGGAGAGTTCTGTGAATACATTAGAACTGTAATGCGCTTTTATTCCCATTCATACCAATTTGCTGAAGGACCACTAGGCGTAATCGATCAAAAAGAACCACAGCACAGATTCGACTGGTGGCCTCAACCAGAACTTCTGGTCTGCACGTCTTCTGAGTTGAAGGAAGCTGCCCATCATGCTGGAAGCTTCACGCTTGTTGAATAGAATTATGTGATCAAATGTTCTGTAATTGCCTCTTATTCGTATAGCTTGCTGCTTGAATCTGACCTGCCACGCCCTTCCCCAAGGTTGGGTATTAAGTGTCCCGCAACCCAAATTGAGACGGTTCAGCGAATTCACGAGCTATTTTGTATACGTACAGTGCCGGCCACATATTCACCACGCTGCCAATTTTGGGCGACCAACTGATGAAAATATAAAATCCATATTTCAAGCTTGGTTTGGGCTATCAGCGCACTCGAGAATATGATGAAGCATAGCATTCTTTATTCTACCTTTACACTACTCCCCAAGAAAATGTTTCTGGATGGAATTGCTCATTCTTTGCATTCAGAGCTGAAAATGCAGTATTTTTGAAAATATTTTCCTTTTTCTCCTACTCGATTTCATCGAATCAAGGGAAAATGTGATTTAATTCTCTATATTAATGCGCGTTTTGCTATACCAGTTTTGATGCGCAATACCTCACCTCAGGGAGAAACATGAGCCGTCCTCGTACCTAAATGAATACCTAAATATAAATGAAAGAATAAAACACCTACCTAAATAAATGGCGTCAAAAGATCAGGAAAGCGGACCCCGCCAACGAATGGAACAAACGCTAAAGAAGAAGAAGAAGAAGGTAGCTCGCCTGGGCCACTTATTATCTGCAGTCCATCTTCTTGCTTTATCTGCTCAATTTTTATCGAGATCCAATCAGCATCAAATTGCATTGACTGACTAGTTGGAGCGAATGCAAACGAAAAGCAATCATTTAATAAGATAAGAAATTATGCGAGGGAATCGTGTAAATGGAAAAGGTGGAAATGAACACGTCCGAGTGATATTTTACTGAGTTATCACCATAAGAGAACAGTTACTTTCAGGTTTTGTGACAACACTTACAATGGCTCTAAACGACTCAGGAATTATTATGTCTGAGGACTACTTGCCCCAGTATCCAATGAATGCAATGCAACAGCAATTTTCAATAGAACTGGTAAGAAGTTGGGAACCCGCCGATGTAGGTATAGGTCGATGTATTGGAGGGCATTTCTAAAGAAGCACCGAAGGTAGTAAGCAGTGAACAGTAGACACTACCACCTGTATCTGTACCACCTGTAATCTCATTTTTCTTCGGGCAGATCGACAAGGTGCCACTGATCCTTGAGCTTAATTTTTTTCGCATGTAAGGATTGCTTAACTGCTCTTCTAATCTTTTTCACTACATCCTCGATTCTCTTGGAACCTCTTCACGCCACTGATTTTTTCCTGCCTAGCTCTGAAGTGAAGTCTTTCTTTACTTGCACTATTCGTAAACGATTTGATGGCATGTTGAAAGAGTCCACAAATGTAATGGCATATCTGTCTTTCCTAAGTTCACATGGAGAGGTGGTCGTGGCTACCAAGAAGAATCCGAGTAGAAGTCGTGAATGACTTTCTTCATGACCTGGGTGGATGAGCAGATCATTCCTTATGTGCGCTGGTGAATAGCCATGTTTTTGTTTTTGCAATTGGCGAAGTCTCAGTAGGTGTGGCACCCTTGCTCGTCCCTGTTCAAGATCTCGTTTTGTCAGTTTTCTGCACAGTTTCGAGAAAACTGACGTGAATCGGTAATTGCATATGGACCTTGTAAGGCTTGGCCCGGGATCAGATTGAATTTGATATAATGGGTGTGACGTGAGCCGACTCTGACAATAAGAAGACAATGGAACAATACAATAAGAAGAGTGGAGGTCGCGAGGTTTTCAACTGATCTATCTACCTAGCTTATATATCAATCTCAGTTAAGACAGTTTTATTTCTTATCCTCCCTGAAAGACTTCTGCTTTGTATTCACAAAGTAGCAAAAAGTTTATTCTCTTGACCAGCCATCATGGTTCGGAAAAGTTACAACAAATAGCAGAGAAGATGGGGAGGTAGGTGAGAGAAGAAAGGAAGCAGACGGCCCTGAAGGAAATCGGCAAGGCCAGACTTTCCGGGCAGAGCCACTGTCAACATGCCAGGCGAGGGGAACAGGGCTACGCGGCGGGGGGGGGGGGAGAGAGAGGGGGGGAGTGCCCGTCGCCAGCGCCACTGAATCTTTACTAGTTAACAGTAAACAGAATGCCAATCTCAAAATATCTTTAAGGCTTGGGCAACATATATTCCGAGTTCATTTGTTCAGAGTACAAATTTTGATTCAGGTGAGCGACAGCGAGCACATGACTGGCATTAGGATTGAATTCCTGAAACCGACTGGTCAAGGGTATGGTACCTTGCAAATGCAACGGTACAACAAACTACTTCGTGAGATTCCGTAAGTGTGCTCTTTGAGCGATCTCAGCCGGTGTCATTTTTGTGCCTAAGTGAAATGCATTGCGAGGTACTTTCTTCGAATTGTGCTCCCTACGAAGTTGAATAATAGCGAGTATTACCTACTGAACGGAAAAATCATTAAGATATCCTACAAGCGATGGAGAAACTATTTTTGAGCAGTGCGGAACGAAGATGATCATTAGCTACATCTCACCTGGAGGATCGTCCAACGGACTGTATGCGCGCTACAGTCGAGGTATGTGCACGACCAGATGTCACACAAGTGATTTAAGACACCTTTTCACTTCAAATTTTTAGGGTCTCAAAGCTGCAATTCTGCATCGTCACTCGACCATTCCGTCCTTTACGCGTCCTTGTTCACTCTATTGAGAATTAACCTCTTTCATTACGTTACTAAATAACATTTATTTATTTAATGCACCAGAAGTGCGCTTACAGATAAAACGTTCATGAAAAGGCACTAATCAGTAATATTGAGGAACTTTGGGTAAGTTCAGATAAGTAGGCAATGATGCATATGTTACCATTAATGTTAGTGCCATGGTCAGGCCCATCAACGTAGATCAGGCCCCGGCACGAGGTCTTCCCCAGGCCAAAATCAAAACGAAGCCTCCTTTGAGAAACCAAAATTTTACGAAGCCCCCTTTGAACATGCAAACGAAAGGAAAAGTTGAACCCACTTTAGAAATTGGAGTCCCAGGGAACAGCTCGTGCTGGGGCACGAGTTCACTGTTCAGGTATAATCTGAGGTAGGTGAGGGCACAACATTCTGACACGAAAAATAAAAAAAAAGCATAAATTCGAAGAAAACATCTTCAATCCGAAAGGGAATAGACTGGGAAGTTGAGCAGATTAAAGGGCATTTATACTAGATGCGTGCTTTTGACGCGCGTGCGTCTATATGATGAACGATAGGGCCAGTAGCACCGCTGACTCAGCTCATGGACACGCATTTACGGCCTCGAGACGGCCGTACGTGTATAATCCTTTGCAAATTAATGCGTGCGTCTGACGCACGTAGCTAGTGTAAATCAACCTATAAATTGCACTCGAAACGGTTACTGGAACATGTGAGAATGAACAGATGATTCTTAAAAATAAGCCTAAAAGATGTCGGAGAAAGCAGGACATGTTCGAAAATGAAACAAACAGCAGAGATTTTGACCAGATTACATCAGAGACGCTACGGGCAAACATTAGAATGATTTCCAATTCTGGATATTTATTTGAACGTTATCCACAGAGTACATTTGAACGTGATCCACATGGGAAAACGCGTTGAAACTAGTTCGCGGCGTCGTTCGATTGGAGCACATATTCCACGAGCTTGGGCTGCATGGGACTCCAAGGATTCCTGCGCAGCGTAAACGCAACGGAATTGCAATCTTCAGTAACAGTAGAACTAAGAGGGTACTACAAGTGTTTGCTAAAAATCATCGAAACTCATGTGAACTAAAAAGCTGTATGCTCCCTATGTATGCTGAGTGCCAAATAACCGCTAATTAGCAACACTCCAAGAACTCCTAGGAATTCCACACTTCATGGATCGCAACCATCAGGTGCTGGTGCTTGAAGCGGACCTTACAGAAAAAGTGCATGATGAGGAAGCCCAAAACTTATGTGAACTAAAAAAGTGTATGCTCATTAAATGACTTAGGTCGACCTGGGAGACCTGGAAGGGGACCTGAGGTCTCCCCCGCATATATTCTTTCGCCGTACATTGGTTCTGGCAATACTGAGCATACAGTTGTCGTGCCCTCTTAGACCTCCCCAAACTCCAATTTTCAAGCCCAATCTTAAAGTCTGGACTTCACAGCAGCTCCATGAAATATCTGAAAAAAAGAGCGTTTTTCGTGTATATCTTTCGTGCGGTGCATAAGTGTTCTTACGTCCGTTCAAACACCTGTGGTAGTAGTTCTTTTGTTAGTGACGATATCATGCCATTTGGTTGAGTGTAGACTGTGCCGGAATCCTTAGAATCCTACGGTGCCTGTAGAATATGTGCTCCAATCGAAATACTTGAACCGGACACTCGCCAGACCGCTCAAAGAACGAGTAGCCTCCCCATAAGCTGTTTTTCGACCTCAGTCGCCCCTATGTCACTTAACTTATTTAATCCTCCTATCACCTGATGACTGTGTACCTTGCTTAGAAATAATAAAACCACAATTTTTTTGGGGGATCCGTCCCGGATCCCAGTACGGAGCTCCTTTGTTTTTTGAACCTTCTACGAAGACCAGCTTGCCCCAAGGAAGATCTGTGCTGGGGCATGACCTAGATCACCAGCATCGAGTTGTTTTTTTTTTTCGTAAGAGAAGAGAGCATTTACTTTATCTCCATGACTTGCGACAGTGTGCAGGTAAATGGCGCTAGGGACCACCACTTTCCACGAGCGAATGGCATGCGCAGAAAATCCTACGCTGAATTTTCGGATGTTAGGTATTCCCAATCCCTAATTTCTCACAATCCAGTGCAGGATTTACCTCTCGACCGAAGAATGTACATGATTAAGTGCTGTTACTTATTCGAACACTACGTCTTGAGTGAAAAGCGTGTCTACTTGCTAGTTACTAGTTTAGCGTGTTTAACATACGCTAGATTTTGAGGAAAATTCTACGATCCCGAACATCCTCATGATGGATGAATAGAATCAGTTAACTAGCAGATGAAAAGGGAACAAACAGCATTAGCAGTTGATCGAAAAGATAGCTAAGATTATAAAGAAGGAAAGAAGAGAACGATAACGCCTAAAAACAGAAGGAGTAACCGAAGCGGTAGAAATTCTGCTATTTGACATCAAACATCGGCTAACTGTGTGCGATATTCACGCTACATTGTCAACAGCTAAAATCCTTAATAAATCAAGTCGAGTTAGTGCTCGTTTAAGCTTCGATGAATCCTGTATTGTGAGTAGACTGGGAGGAATTCCATTCAGTGGAGAAGCAGTTTGTTTAGCGAAAGCATGCTTTCACGTCCTGAGATGAGAACGACCCGATCTATGAACAAACAGATTAAAACTCTCTCTGCGAGCACTGATAGGCCGGAAGATCCAAAATTTTGAAGGTTTACAACGAACCTCACCGCGTCGTACCTTGGAACTGAACAGTAGATCGGCCTGCAATCTTCTAAAAAATAGTGATTCTCACCCCAACTTCATTAAACTGAATTGATAACTGGGAAGAGACCGGAGGTAATCGGGATTTGGGTAGGCGCGCTAAAGTAGTAGTCGTGTGAATGTTCTTTGAATTTTTCTCAATTTTTTCAATATCTGTTTTAGACGTCAGGTTCTAAATCGGGCTACAATATTCAAGAATCGGGATGATGTAAGATTTGTAAAACTAGTGCCCCGTAAGCCACTTTACTGTGCTAATTTCCAAAGTGTGAAAGTATTGGCCCGGTGTGGTTTTTCGTGCGCGCCAACAGGTTGTGTGAGATTCAGTCCTCAACTCGAGCTACACTATTTCACAACTGTATATTTATAGCTATAACGTTATTCAATCCAAAAAGAGCACGTAGCGAGAGAATGAGAGAAGATAACTGACAGAATCCGTGGATCAATTTTTTTTGTTCTTTCCATAGCTAGCGCCCCTGCGGGACGCTAGAAAGTGCGAATGTGGCAGCCACTTGAGGATCACGTCAAAACTACTGGGTGCAAAAATAAGTTCGCGCGCTTTTCCTAAGCTGCCTTTTCTATTTTTTATCCGTGAACCTTATGCAGAGTATTTCATACAGTTCTGAAACACCTTTCTTCCGCCCACTTTACATGGGAAAATCAAGTTAATTAAGCATTAGAAATCAGAAAAAGCATCCACTTCACAGAAACCCTGATTTCAGACAGCTTCTTCTTAATAGATTTTTACAAATTAAAGCGGCCAAGGCTTTCAAGAGATCTGCGCCTTGTGCATATAAATGCCATGCCAGGAAGAACTATTCGTTAGTGGTCTTTCGGATTCAGCAACTACGTCATTGACTGCCATTGCTCCCAAGCTTCTGCCAGGAGGACTCCCTTTCACTGCTTAGGAGTAACAAGCATTTCACAGATAGGAGCGTTATTAGACAATGGACAGTGCTACAATGAATGTAAAAGTTCCAAACTTTCGAACAGTTTATGAACTTATATGGAGCGCACCTCCGCTACTTTCTATCAGCATGCTGACGAAACAACTTCAATGTGAGCAGTAGATCGGTGTTGTATTCAATTGTACATGTTATAATTGGAAGCGGATGCGCCCAAACACCCAAAGCAATAATAGCATCGGCTTCTACCATGTACGTGCTTCTCAAAGCTTTCCACTTTTTCTGGTCAGCCACTGGAGCAAAATTAAACCGCAAATCAAAAACAATAGAGAAACGGAGAATCCCGCACATCTAGGAACCCAATTCAAAAGGGATAGCTGAAGTACCACGCATCTCTGCGAGAAAGTCGTGCTACACCAACAAATCAAAAAAGAATTTGTCTTTCTTCCATAGGACGGGAACAAGTACGGGCCAGTTTCGAGTACGTTATCCTTGGCAATCTCCCTGACGTACACAACAACTTTTGTACACAGCTCATTTCTTTAAAATAGTGAATGCGTTGCTCATTTCCTGTCCAGACCGTACTGCCATGGCCCACTTCTACATGTTCACATCCCATCTCAGGCTCATCCTGCTTTGCACTAATGACGGCAATTCTACTTCTTTCATTCACCCACGCCACTATCCAAATCCGAAACCTACATTCCAATCGTACACTCCGTCCTGTCGCTACAGCACTGAAACACCAAGATCTGCTTCAGAAAACTATTTGTTTTAATTCAACATTGATTGTGAGAAATCCCTTAACCATCGAAGCCGTCCACTTGTTGTAGAAATCACGGAAAGACAGAAATGTTGCGTCTCGTGAGTGGATCTGATGATCTTGTTCTCGTCTGAAGCCAGTATTCTATCACAAGATTTCGCAAGTTCAGCGTTCGATCAATATAAACGCTAACTTAAGTATAGTCGCATTTCAAAAAGCAATCGATAATTTCTAAATTTTCCTCTCGCAAGAAAATATTTTCTTCAACTCGCCTCAGCTTGTGCTCCAGCTCCAAATTCTACCTGACGTGTCCTAATCATTTGGTTTAAAGGCAGCACTCGCGGAAATTTTCACTTCTGAAATGAGTCGCTTACCATGTAGCCGACCGCTGGACAATCGCAACAGTAAGCTGAACACCTTGAATGGCCGCCTACCTGCGAAGATACTGTCGTGGACACATCTGCCGCTATGGACATTAGGGTTCCTTCGCGCCAACTAACGCCGTTGACAGGGTGTGCGCATGTGGTTCAGCGGGTGGCTTGTTTACGAAATTCGTACCGTTTGCAGGGTTCCGTGGCGGGACCCATCACGGAACATTCGTCCGCGCTGTGGACACGCATGAAATACCGCCATCATTTTCTATGTTTTTCGCTTGTTTCACGCTAATTCATCGTTGTCAATCGTCCCTAAAAACCCCGATATAACGCGAAATCTTCGACCCAAAAATTTCTGTGAGTGCTGCCTTTAAGTCTTCGAACCCTAGCATCACCGCCCCTCCTGATCTTCGATAATTCAAAATTGGTACGAAGGGCCCATTACAAGCGACGTCAAAATGCGTACCCTAAATGACAGCAACATTGACCAGTTTGACATGTGGCTACTGCTCAAGCTGTAAACTGCGGCCTGGCCCATCCGAGAAAATCTTTTCTATCCAAATGAACACACGATGCCTAACAGCATTTCTGCCTCGTATCCGGAGACACCCGCTGCGTTGAACCACGCTTTTCTTTTCTCACGGTACTTACACTTTCACTCCTTTCATTATCTTAGAACCATTCAAGGCCGTCCGCCAACCCATGGAATTATTGTTCCATTTACAAATCATAAGAAAAGAATAATTCTCCATCGTCGCTCATCCATAACAAGATTTACAATACCTCACATAACTTTCGATCTAATCTCAAATCGGTTTTTCGAGTTTTGAAACGCCTTTGTAAGCCTAAAGCATCAATTGTAATGGTGAATGTGAGTCCTGATTGTTTTACTGCACCATGTCCTTGACCTGGAACAATCCTTGCATAGCTGCACCCGGAGGGTTGCAGAACTATTGAGTGCGGAAACAAGTTCATAGGCTTCTAACAACAAACGTTACTTCTTTGTTCCATCGGTAGGTTATCAGCATGGTACTCACACCTTCCGAAAACTCTGCTGTTTAATTGTATAACTTGCTTCTGCTGTTTTTCTGACTCAATCTTTCACACCGAAACGTCGAGCTACTCAAGCATAACAAGTAAATAAAAGCACATACAGCTTAATATTGGTATTTTCAGCATGTGTGCCTTGTTATGTACATAGAAAGCCAGGAAGAGCGAATGAAAAGTCAAAACAACATATTTTATTTGGGATAGATTCCACGCTCTTGCCTAGCATTCGCCTTAGACGAAGATGCTGAGAAGTCTTACACAGGGATCGTAAAATTTCAAACCTTTTTTGCAGCCTCAATATATAAAAGAATACACGCCCTAGGATGTAGCAATGAATACGCGACCAAGGCTTCTCACAGCTGCTGGTCGCTACGGCACGGTACGGTCGCTTTGATGGAGATACGTAATGATCTCAGCCATATCAATGAGAACATGCAAAGAAAGGAATCCCCAACCCAGATAAAG